>VZRO01006629.1:96557-109605 GCA_013397915.1 Daphoenositta chrysoptera
GGCCCCGCTCCTCGGCCACCCGCACGCCGACGCCGCCCGCAGCGCCAGCAAGGCGGCGCTGGGCCCCCGCGCCTCCCCCGGCCCCCCGACGCCGGCCCGCCAGCCCAAGCTCTGGTCTCTGGCCGAAATCGCCACCTCGGACCTCAAGAGTCAGACCCTGGGCCAAGGCTGTCAGGCTGCGCCGCTCTCCTCGGCCACCCCCGCCTCCGCCCCGCACAGCGCTGCCTACTCGCCCTCCTCCCTCCTGGGGAGGCATATTTATTACACCTCACCTTTTTATAGCAATTATACAAACTATGGGAACTTTAACGCTCTGCAGAGCCAGGGAATCCTGAGATACAACTCCGCAGCAGTGGCTTCAAACGAGGGACTAAGTCAGACTGTCCTAAATGCCAGCTCTGTCCACAAACAGAGCAGTGACTCTTTGAAAACGATCACTAACCAGCTAGAACAACATTACAGGCCCTCTAGCTATGACTCTAAGAAAGGTAGGTGACTTGTTTCTGCCGCTTATCTTCCCTCTTCTCCCTCCTCCTCCTTCCCCGACCCGTAGACGTCCCCTATGCGCTGTAAATACTGAAACCTTCTCTGGAGAAAACAGGGAGCTCAGTGCCACCGCTGCCAGAGCGAAGATGGGCACTCGTATAATCTGGGGATTAAAACCGGCATGTCGCCGTCGTACCGGTACCTGCCCCTAAGAACCGCGAGAGGAAATGTAAAAGGAGACTTTTAGATCAGTCTCACAGGCTGCAGACGCAGCTTTAAAAATTAATTTTTTAAAAAAAGGAAAGCTACACACAAACCTATCCAGAGAGCATTGGTGTCATTGCCTGTAATTTTTTTTTCCTGACAAACTGGTTTGACTCTCTTTGTTTCCAGTATTCTCACGGGGTTTTTTTCAGCTTTGGGTTCAGATAATTGCTGACCTTGAACGTGAAATTACGTGGAGCGTGACATTTTTTGTAACTGGTTGCTTCTTGGTTTGTTTGGGTTTTTGGTTTTTTCTTTTTTCGAAAAAGTTTTGCACTACTATGCTTGTCATCTTATTCTAGAAAAATACTCGAGATACAGGCAAATATAAAATATTGGCTAGTCTTTTAAAGGTCCTAGCTATGAATTCTGCACCAGTGAGGGTTGGGACCTACACAGACTGTATAATCTAGTTAGCTGGCTGTGTCCTGTGACTAACTGACGGTTATATTTTGACAGATCCCACTGAAGTCTGCACAGTAGGAGTACAACCATACCTATAGAAGTGCAATCACACAGCAATGCAAGTAAGTGAGAACATTTTCTATTACACTGATCACTTGGCATCGGGTCTGAGAGGTGCTGCTCAGTTCTCGACTTGCTTAACGTTAATTTCTTGCTTCATTACTTGAGAGTTTGATCACAAAGTAAAACATTATTTTTTCTGCTGTTTTCGGAAATCTCTTATGATGGTCTTTCTTGGGTTTGTCTTAATTTTCAAGTCAGGTTAGAGAGTTCCCTCACTTTGCATACTCTTAGCTTGTGTAGGGCAAAGCTGTAGGGACTACTTAAACCTTACGGAAAGAAATCTTTAGGGAAAAAAAACCCAAACCTTTGAAGGTATTGTTATTTTAAAACAGAGTGCTTGTGCTCACGTGGCGGTGCTAAAATTACGCATCCTGAGTGGAGCTTCACGCAGTGACTGCGTATTTAAAATAAAAAGGGACAATTTTAAGAGATTGACATGAATCTTAAGCAAGGTATGTTATCTGTGACTTGTCTCTTGCCTAGCTAAGGCACTCTGAATACCTCCTCTGTTTAGAGCTAAATAAACAGCAACAAAAAAATCGCCGTGCCGATATTTTTCAACTAACCTTTATTTTTGTTAGAACAAATTAGACGAGTAAGAATTTTGCCTTACTTCCTTTCCTGCCCACCCCATTTAATGGTGTTAGAGTTTAATTGAAGGATTTTTGGATGATCTGGTTTTTTCCTTGGTCCACAGGTAGGTGTCACAATTGCTTTGAAAAAAGTCAGCAAGCCATCATCTCTCCCCGAGCTAATATATATAACAAATCTCTAAATCCGGATCACATCTGGTGCCACTGTATAAAAGAAGACCACAGAGCACTATTAAATCTTCAGAATCTAATTATTAAACCAGAATTTTGTTGGACATATGTGAGTTTGCTGGTATAGTATAGTTTCCCCAATGTATGTGTGACTTTTGAAAACAGATCTGTTTCTCTCAGGATATCTTGAATTGATCACTTCATTGCCACGGTATCTATTCGATAGGTGTGATAGGATTTATTGTAAAATTTATTTGTAAAAGATGTATACAGTAGAGATAATAAAGACGTGATTGGAGAACTTGAGTCCTTACAAAGTGGAAACAAATTTGATATTTATTTTTGTAACAATATAAAGCTTCTAGTAATTTATGCAAGTTGTATTGCAATGGAATCTGAACTTTTTGTAAATAAATTTTGCCTGGTTTTTATTTGAAACGTTGATGGTTATACAATCTTTGGTTGTTTAACAAGAATTCTTTACTAATTTATATCTCTAATTGTAAATAAAAACAGACTAGTCTGCAACAACATTGTGTTTTTCGTTCATTTCCCTCAAAATACTAATTTATTATTGAGAAAATGAGGAAAGTTCTAATTTCACTAGTAGAGCTAAGACCATAAAATGAGTAAGCAATTTAAATATGTTGCAAATATATACTTTGCATAAATTAATTCCTTCTGGGTTGTTCCGTTATACTTAAGCTTTAAATACACACATATGTACAAATACGTATTTGTACATATACATGAATATGCATAGAAAGGGTGATGGGAATATATGCATGATTCTTATAAACTACTTATACTGGTGTGAGGTAGCTCTTTATTTGAGTTATCATTTTTTAAATTCACTATTTCTAGGGGGAAAAAATATTATCAGCTATGGCTTACTTCCAATTACTTTTTTCCTGCTTCTGGTTAAAATAAGCAAGGAAAAAAAAAAAAAAAGATTAGAAGTCCAATACCTGTTTGGGTTTTTTTTATGGTTTTCCCTCTTTATATCAGTAAACCATATCTTTACAGTTACATTGGAAATCCGCTTTGACTTGAATCGTAAAATTAGCCAACTCATAATTTTAATTTTTGGTAAAATAATGGGAATCCTCATATAATATAATTTCAGAAAAGAAACGAACAATCATTTATTTTCCCCAAAAGATAAATTGAGTGAATATAACTTACGGTTATAAAACAAGAATAATAGCTTCTTAGATTGCCCTTTAATCAATCATACACTTATTTTTCAAGAGGCTCATCTATTTTATTCCATGATTAATAATGTTCCAGCGTGAGAGCATTATTAGATCCCAGCAGGGGAGATCCTGAATGCTTTTAGCTGCTTTGGAATGGTCAGTTGGGGTTCATTATGGTCTGATATTGAACAATTTATAAAATCTTGTCTAAACATCTGCCAGCTCAGATAGGCTGATGTGTCTGAAGATGGGAAATTGCTGGACCAGTTGATATTGACAAACGGATCTCTCTCCAGTGGCTTTTTGTTCAGTGAAAATTAGTGGCCTCTTGCTCAGGTCTTGTTAGAAAGGGCATTTGAAAGTGATCTTAGATACTTCAGGCATCAGCCTTGGGAATGTTAACTGGATAAAGAGCCCTGCTAGTCTGGAGTCCGGAAATATGTTGTGATTATATTAAATAGGGGGAAAGGAAGCTGTTTTTCTTGAATGCATATACACAATTCCCATGATCCATCTCCCCTTGCACCCCCCCTCCCCCCTTTGTAATTTACCCCTATAAAGACATCTAACTGACTGAGCAAACGCCTGTGTTTTTCAGCTGAAAGGGCAGAAATTAATAATGTTATCCTGGAATGCTCTGGGATCCGTCTACCTAAATCTAAAGCAGTGAAGATCTTTGCAGCTGGAGGCCTACTCATACTCTTATGTTGTTTGTGGAATGATGTTTCTTTGCTCCTGTAACATCCTCTTTTTCGTTGAGGTAGAATGCAATTTTATCTGCATGTAGTGTGTAGTACAATTAGGCAAACAGCTAAGAAGTAATTAATTTTTTTCCCTCCAGTTTAGCATATGATGTAGATTGCAAATATTTACATATAAATAATTATATTACAAATAATTATATATCCTCTACTGTCTTTACCGTGCAGTCCAGGAAGATTTTACAGAGGGACTTTTTATGTCAGGGGAGATGCCTGAACTTTCTTTCCCCCACTCTTGCTCCTACTCCATAAGCCCCCACCACCCACATTATACGTCCCAGGTCTCTGTTGGACACAAAGTGTACATTTCAATTGGTAAAAACCAAAAGCTGTGGCAGAGATTAAAAAAGGCTAACGACATTCCTTTGATGTTTATACGCCCAAAGACTTATAAAAGATTTCCATAATTTACCCACCCTTGCTAGTATTTAGACCTGGATTTCTTTCTGGAAAGAAAAGTAGAAAGACTCGGAAAACTCGCTTTCAAGTATTCACTATGTATGTAAAACCCAATGGACTTCTCTCATCCTCTGAGAAATTCACAAACGGTTCATAGATGCAGATGGGCACCACTGAAATGATTTGGCATATGAATTTTTTTTTTTTTAAACAAGAAACTAATGGGCGAGAACTGCATATTCAACATCATTCGAGATTCAGTAATCAAAATTGAAAGCAGGAGGAAAGTGTAGCCTTGCTAGACTGTTGCAAAAACAATATGATTATTTCAATATAGCAAGAAAGAGGGATGAACGATAAAACACACAACTTTGTGTACGGTTTATTTCATAACGATGCTAATCAGCCCACTGGGATTAAAATCTCACACCCCTTTCTATATTTACTCCCTCTTCTCCCCACCCCCCCTCCCTTCGTTTCTGTGCTCATTTCGGAGCGGTAAAGGCAAACCCTTCCCTCTTCGAGGCCAGAGGTTTCATTAGAGCTGATTTATTGAAATTCGGGCTTTAATCTCAGGTGGGATCCCGGTGGAATTGGCGCTGTCGTCAAATAGGAAGAGGGTCGCTTTCCACTTTACACTTCCTGGGCTGCTTTTTTCCTCGCTCCCTGCAAATGTCAACATTTGTTCTCAATAAGAGAGTTATTGTTTCAGGAAAGCTGCTCACCAACTGCCTTTAGGAGCAGAAAAAAAGCGTCGCCCACCTTTGTTCGGCTGGAGGCTGGGGGAAGGGATGGGGACGGAGGTAACACGCAGCTCAGGCCAGCAGCGGACAGACAGACAGACAGACATGGGAATTGCTGCTGCGCACCGGCTCGCGGCTGGAGGGAAACGGGCCCTGCTAGAGGGAAAGTTAATATAAAGCGCAATGGGCATCTGTGTTTGGCTACCTGCACCAATGACATATTTGCCCCCGACTTGCTCAGCCTCTGTAACAGAGAGCCCCTGTAACAGGCTGCAAGGAAAAAAAAANCAAAGAGAGCTCCCGGAACAGGAGCAAAGGAAAAAAAAAAAAAAAAAAAAAAAACAAACCACCAAAAACAAAACAACAACAAAAAAAACCCCAACAAAATAAGTAACAAGAAAAAAAAGTAACAAAACCCACCAAAAAAGTATTGCCCTCACGAATTTCTACCCGCGGAGGTGGTCTTCAGGTTTTGGGGAGGGAGGGAAGGGTGATTTTCCAGGTGAAGAAAGAAATTGTAAGGTGGACGGTCTGATTCAGCCCTACCTGACGGCACCCACCTCCCTAACGGGGCCATCAATCAGCTCCCGACACGGCGGGGCCGGAGCCCGGCGGCGAGGAGCGGGAGTGGCCCGGGACTGGCCAGCCCGGAGCGGAGCGAAGCAGCCCGGCCCGACCCGCTCCGCTCCGCTCCGCTCCGTGGTGGCCTCTCCGTGTCCATCCTCACGGGAAAAAAAAGCACAACCCTGTCACCACTGAAAGTTTCTGGCTCCGTCACATATTACATCTCACTTGAAGGCGGTTCAGACTCAGCGCTCATCTGAGAGACCATGGCAGGAATGTGATCAACTCCGGGAGGGTTTTATTGCTTATTAACTTTTGAAACAAACAAACCACCCCTACCAACGACCCCTTCCCACCCCACCCCACTCCCACAAAAAAACCCAAAAACCAAAACCAAAACCAAATCCAAAAAAAAAAAAACCAGGCAGAATTTGTATAGAGGTCGATTCTTTGCCTTCTGTCTTCAGACATATCTCGGGTACTTAGGCAAGCTTCCCACGATCCAGGTAGTCGGAAAGAGCCTTTCCATTGTAGGAACTGAATAATGATGGTAAAAAAAATACTTTTATTAGAGTAATACTGCATATTAAGTAATGTGATGTTCACCCCTTTGTTTTTAATCCAGTAACTAATAACTTAGGTATGTTTCCAGCTTCTAAAGNNNTTTGTTTTACTGCACAAAGAAAAAAAAAAAAAGGGGGGGGGGGGGGGGGGAAATTAAAAACAAAGGGATCCACAGTGCCTAGTCAAAGCACCCATGCATCTAATCCCCGATTATTACTCGGCGTCTCTGAAGCAGAGTATTTATTGAAAGTACAGAGGGAAAGCGCGATCCGCGGGACACACGCCGGCACGCAGGTAGCTCGGAGCTGCAGGAGCGACCTGGAGGCAGGCGGGCTCTGGGGGAGTGTTTTACCTGAGAGCGCCCTGCTCGAGGTGACAGCCGGGCTCCCGCAGCCTGGACCCGTGCCCCCCCTCCCCAGCCGTGACTCATGGAATAATGTCACCATTTCACATCCAATCCCGACCGAGCCGGCTGCATTTTCCCTGAGCAAAAAGTAAGGGACAGAGGGACGTGGCCACTCGGCCTCGGGGGCTGGCCACCGTTAACTTAGATCCCTTCGGAATTTAGGGACTGAAAGGAAAGGGCGGGGGTGTCAAGCCGGACCCAGCCGCCCTCGGAAAGGCAGGAATGCACGCAGGCAGAAAAAGTCACTTCTCCACTCGGTCTTGTGTCGTCCGTGACGGGGGATTTCAAAATACTCTCGAATATTTGTACAGGGAAAAAAAAAAATTCCTATTGCTTCTCGCACGGCGGCTGTGTGGATACTGTTGCTGCTCGGTCTCTTAAAGAATGCCAAGGAAATAAAATAAAAATAAGTATGTGCATTTTTATAGGGAGATAAATTGACAATTTATTGTGTATAACTTCTGATCAATTATTAATCGTTAGTGTCAACAACAGGGTTATAATTACCTTCAGTTATTTAAAGGGATATTTATTTTTTCTTCTCTCTGATCTGGTAATTAGTTAATGCTCTGGAGTAATGAATTCAAAGCTGATTTGATAATGATTGAGACAGGCTTTTTTTCCCTCTCTTTTGGCAGCCCCCCCTTGCAGGGAGGGGGAGGGGAGGAGAAGGAGGTGTCTCCCCCCTTTTGCAAAGAGTCCATGTAAAGGCAAATCACTGCGCGTTTCACTTTTCAGACCATAAATAACGATTCTGTGAGTAAAAAGGCGAAATGACAAACAAATAGAGCGCAGCTGGGATGAATAAGGCCGATCAAAGTTAGCGGGGGCTGTCGCTTCCCGCAGCCGCCGCAGGTCTGAGTCCCATAAAGGTGCCAGCAACTCTTACCTCTCTCCCTGAGATCAAGGGAGAGGGCGAACAGGACATTTTAACCCCCTGACATCTTCCCGCGAGAGGAGGAGGGGAAAGAGGGAAAGGGAAGAAGGAAACTGCATATTTCTTGTTTGGGGGAATCAATGCCTTCACCGTTGCCCTAAGGAAGGGGCTTCACCTGGAGCCCGTGGAGCTCCCGCCCAGCCGCGCAGGATGCACGGGGGACAGGGACGGAGAGGGGCAGCGCAGTGCGGGGCTGGCTCAGCTCCTCGGAGCGGCAGAGGTGCAGCCTGGTGCGCTTAAATGGTCCCCAACCCGGCTCGGCCCTGGGGATGGGGAAGCAAGAAATTATTTTTTTCCCCTCCTTGCGGGAGCTCGGCAGAGTTCATAATGAAGAAAAGCAGCAAAAGAGCAGCCCTCAGGAGCCGTGGTTGCCGCCTTGCTCCCGGGTCTCGGGGCGTGGGTAACCCCCTCCTCCCCGGGCCTGGGACTCGGCAGCCTGGGGGAGGTAACTACGGAAAACTCCCCTTCCACCCCCCCACAGAGGCGTGTGGCCCTGAGCCGAGGTAGAAGCTCCATCGTTGCCTCCCTACCCGCTTTCCTAGACCTCTACTTAATTTAGCGTCAGGAGAGGTCTCGGAGCCAAAAGGGGTGGGTTTTTTTTGTTTGGGTTTTTTTTGGTGGTTTTTTTTGTTTGTTTTTTGTTTTTTGTTTTTTTTAATGCGGTGGGGCCCGTCTTACGTCAGCTCTGAGGGAGGTGGAAATATGTATATGATATTATATGTAACAGTTATACATTTATACAGAAAAATGTTTTCCCACTGCAATAAAACTGCATTGGGAATTGCAGTGCAAAATGCAAGTTTTAAAATTAATTCATCCTGACAGGTTTGACATCGCCCGGCTCCCTTTTTCCTGCAACTACGTCCGCAAATGAATGCCGCTTCCAGAGTGTATGTTTTAATTTGTCACATCAAGGCAATAAAAGGGAGCGATATATACTTAAGCCAGTTAACATTGTAATAACAGGTTTAAAGGAGCAATTAAATGGTAGTGAGTCGCATGTCTGACTTTCTATAGGCATTACCACATCAATGGTACCTTTTAGGCTGACTATAACTTAGCATGATTGTCTCAATTAGTTTAGCTACATGATAGTTATTGTGAACTCTTTGTGAGTAATCAATGTTACGCAAGCTTATGGGAAGGAGGCTTTAATAGGGGTGAGCAGCAGCTAAGTAACACGGACCTCCTATTTTAAAGAAACACCTTTCTCTCTCTGTGTCTCTGTTTCTCGCTCTCTCCCTCTCTTTATTTCTTTCCTCCAAGCCCCAAGAAAGAAACAGTAATTTATAGACTTATAAATCTGTTTCCAAGATCGGTGTAGCTGAACGTAGATTTACAGGCAAGAAGCAGCTTCTGCCGCGGTTGATCAACGAAAGAGCCCAGCGCGGAGAGCGAGGCAGCCCCGCTTCGCCTCTCCCTGGCTTTAGTGGTGTGTGTCGTGGCTGCTCACTGTCATGATTAAGCCCCGAGCCACAAATAACCTTGAGGGATGCTCACCTCGAACGATATGTGTGTGCACAGCTCCGACGGGCGCCTGAGCTTCCCCTTGCTGACACCGGAGCCAGTCCGAGGGGAGAGCTGCGGGGACGGACACGCGTGTGCGTGTAAAACAGAAACGCGTGTACGCCTGTGTGGGTGTTAAAAGCAGGGGCGGAGGGAGGAATGGCTGTAAAGCGGAGTCATAAATACGATTTAATGCAGAGAGAAGAATCCTGCCGGAGCAGCGGGCCGCTCGGTAACTTGTTAATTCTCCACCTACAGATTCTCTTGCTAAATACTGAGCCACGGGTGGCTAATGCAATCACAGAGGGCTGAAAATTTAGTGGGAGCTGCTTGAACTGCTTCAAACCACTAACAAGTATGTACTGTTTTCTGTAACGGGGAAAAAAAAAAGGAGCGAGAGAGAGTGTACCACTGAAATTTAAGATAAACAAAATGCAGGGATATTTCTGTTGGTGAAGTTATTCTTATTAGTCCTAACAATGTCTCGCCATTAGACAATGCTGGAGTCAGGCTCAGTCGCAAGATTTCAGATCTGCAAGCTTTTTTTTCTTTTCTTTTTTTTTCTCTTTTTTTTTTTTTTTTTTTTGCATGCACATTACATTTCTGTCATGCTTTGCAGAAGAACACGATATCCCCAAAGAACCCAAAGAAGAAAAAAAATACTCTGACAGCAACCATTAGTTAAGAGTGCAATGAATAAACCCCTTGCACAAGAGTATCAGGACTAATTAAGATTCTGTTTAGCAGCCCTGGATGGAATGTTAATGTAGCTTTGACTAACTGGGAATAAGCAGGGGGAAAAACTGCATTTTAAGAGGAATGCTGGGGTGATAACATCTCTCACTTCTTCTGTCCAAGGTCTGCCCAAGCCTGTTACAAAGTCATTATCTCAAATTACTCCTGTACTTCATTTTTAGAGGGTTTGGGCAAGATCCCCTGGCGTTGAAGCGCTGCCTAGAGCCTCACAAAGCCAATACTCTCTAAGGGGATAAAGGCTGAATCAACCCACTATCTCTACCTTCGAGAGTTTGCTGGTACCAGTTTCTTGGACAAATACAGCCAGGATTCTGGAGGCAGATTAGGATCTATTGCTGGCGTCTCCTCACAAATCCCTAAAGGGTTTTTGACCCTTTGAAGTTTCATCTATTTTGCTTACACAGAAGTTTACATGATTAAGTCAGGATTTTACAAGGCTCAACAAGGCAAATTTAGTCACCTCGGAACACTCAACACCAAAAAAAGAGTAAAATATCCAGTTGTCCTGCTACTCATTTAGTTCCAGAAATACAAGCATACTGTCATATTTAGAGTGATTAGTTTAATAAAATAGAAAAATATCCACAAGACTTCTTCAGCAGGGGAGGGTAAAAAAATCTCCCTCCCCCATGGATTATTACTATAGTTATTAATTTTATTTTAATTATATTTTTTCAGACTTTGATATAGCATTTCCCCCCCTCCCCATTGCCAATGATCGTTAATGCAGCTATGTTTATCAGAGAGTGGATAAAACTTCCTGGAGTGCTTTCCAGTCCTTTTAACATTTCCAGCCTGCCTTTGCTTCTCCTTATCCAGACAGTTACATTTTTTCATCGTCGAGCAACAAGCCCCCTTAATCCTTCCCTCTGAAGTAAACTTTTGCAAACGCTTTACTTGTTAAAAGCAGCCTCACGTAATGCAAATCTTCTTTTCCTGGAATGAGAGAGCTTGGAACTGACAGCGTAAACAGGAGAGGAGGAGCAGAGCTCTTTCTCAGGGAATAGTTACCTATTTAAAGAAGTCTCCCGCAGTCAGAGCGGGAGGGCTGTAGCCAGGGACTGCGGTTACATCTGGCCCACCCTACTTCCATGGCCTTTTGTGGAACACAGACTCTTTCTCCCTTTCTCTCTTCCTCTCTCCCCCTTTCCCACCAGAGGGACGATCGCTTTGCTAACGAATTACTCCTGCAGTTATTACCAATAAAGGAAGGAATGATCTGTTCAATTCATCCAGCCTCTGAAATAATGGTAATAGTAATAATAGTAGCAGTAATAATAATAATAATACCTGGCAGGCTAGATCAGTGAGTAGCAGGGACAGCAAGGGCAATCAGGTGAGCTTCAGATTTCTCTTCCTCAATTGATTTATAATTGATGAATGGATTTTCTTGTGCAGCTGCAGTGTGGTTAAAATCTATTGAAGAGGTAGGTGTTCTGGAAGGTGTTATTTTGTACAGGAGACAGTTAGGAGTAACTGGGTGCATTTATCAGCGGGAGATCTGAGCAAGCAACACGATTACATTGCTGTTAGTGGCTAGGATTCAACTTTCCATAGGCCTCCAGCACCTGCAGTCTCGTAGGTGACTCACATGGAAATGGTTCCTGCCGGCTGCCGGCCACATGCTGCATCAGGGCATTGATCTGGCACAGGGCTACCCGGCGATTTTGGCCAGGAATGCTTTGCCCTCCTCCCGACAAGCCGTTCACTGCTCCGTTGTGCTCTGTGGTGGAAATCGGTCAGGCCTGGTTTTGCAAGAGATGGGAGAGCAATGTCTTGCAGGATTTCTTTCACACATTTTAAGGAAGTGGAGGGGATTTTCATACCTTTTAAGATGGGTGTATTTCCTACTTCTGGTATGACATTTCCCCCTGCCTGTAGGGATGTACCTGGTAGTTAATGCATTTGCAACGTGTCTTAAAGAGAGAGAATTTTAATGTGGGTATCAAGAGATATGCAAAGCTGTTATCAAGCCTCTGGATCGTGGGTGTTTATCACAGGTCTGGATGAACTTTAGGACCCGGTCCCTGAGTGGGGTTTTTTCCATATGTTCTGGATTCACATTGTAAACCATGTGGGCTTCAGTGTGGTACCTTGGTCTTTTGTTGCTCTTTGGGAAAACAAACCCCAAAAAACTATAATCAGAAAGAACTGACCTCCAGGCATCAGGACCTCCCTGTGCTGCTTGTAAAGGAGCTTAAGGCTATTTTCAAGAAGGAGACAAGGTGTAAATGGGATAGAAAGGTCTTACTTGGCTTCTTATCTTTGAGAACACTTGGCTTCAGGATTTTTTTTTTTTTTTTTTTTTAAAACTCACCCAAGAAATGAGGTGCTGTCTTCCCTTATGTCTAGAAAGGCTTCAGCCTTACCAAAGGTGAGAAGATTATGCCTAACCATGTTTGGGATGCTGACCCCAGCGTGCTGACCCCATGTCCTTGAAGGGCTCAGGCTGGTACGCCCTCTCCAAGCAGGCCTGAAGCCCTAGCCCCTTGCTGGAGGTGGTCACCTTTTCCAGCATGGCATGGGATTGCTCCTGCTGGTGAGAGCACAGCACAAACCCGACACAAAACCCCTGAAGAGGGGATAGGAAATGTGACTCAGCCTCTCGGCCATGCAGCCGTGTCTCTGCGCTGCCTCTCCCTCTGCCAAGCTGTGCCTTTTCCTGCACAGCCCCATCAGCAGAGGGGGAGCGAGCCCCCTCCCGCCCTTCCCCCGGCCTCACCTCTCTGGGAGAGAGGGGCACGGAGATTTTCCTGGAGAGGCGGGCTCCGGCATATGGACATTATCTTCCCTGAGCTTGGACCTGCGTGTGCCTGTGACGGGAGCAGATTCAAGCCACATTTTGCCACTTTTTGTATTTCGGATGGGATATCTGCACACAGGCGAGGTGGCTCCATGTTCAGGGAGAGGGCTGCTCCAGGGCAGCTCCCGAAACGCAGGTGAGGCCCAGTCCCACCGATGGGGTTCTGAGAGGGAGTGCGAGGGGAAAGCTGTGGGATTTAACACCTCTCGTTCTCTTCCTGATTGCTCTTCTGCTGCATGAGAAGAATCTTTTTCTCAGCACATGTTTCTCCTGGGAAAAGACAACCCTCTCCAAACCCAAAACCTCCAGTGCTGTGCTTAGATCTTTTTCTTTCTCCAGATCATGAGACTTTCTTTTCCTCTTTTTTTTTT
>VZRO01006629.1:109643-438608 GCA_013397915.1 Daphoenositta chrysoptera
GTGGGTTTTCATTTGTCTTCTGATTTTTAAACTTCTTTCACACTAAATTTTACGCTCTAAGTTTGGAAGAGAGGTATTAGTTTATAGAATCATGAAATGTGGAATACTTACGTCATTACTCAGTTCAACGATCTGAGGCTTAGAAGTGAAAAAAAAACTCCCCCCAAAAAATGAACATGAGATTTCCCTTAAAACACTGAAATCTCATTTGGCTTTAAAATATTAGTGTTGTCAGCAAAGCAACTGCATAATTACATTTCTATTTCTTTATGTTTAGCTGGTATTAATGTCTGTAAGTTAGATCTTCTGTCTTCATTAGCCCACACCTATTTTTAAAAACCCTTGTTAAAGATGCAAAATGTGCTTATAGAGGAATAAAAATCTAACTTATTTGAATTTTTTTTTGCAATAAATAGTAAATAATTTGAATTGGAGAATATTATTGGTGAACATGTAAGAAAACATAATTTCTCTTTCCTATCTGAATATGGAATGTTTGCTGCATCAAACAAATTGTTTTAATTTTTTTTACAACAGTTGCAAAGAACAATATAGTGGAATCCTCCAAATGTCCATTGTGCAAAGCCCCTTCTGAGTTACAGACACACATAATTCTACTTCAGCTAACTTCAGTGGGAGTTAAATATTCAGGAAGTAGGATTAAAAGGAAATTTTTGTTATCTGTAATAGCAAGAATGAAATTATAGTCCTGCAATTGATATAATAGGAAAAAAATGTTTACAGAAACTAATAAACAGAAGAAACTACTCAGTTAAAAGCACATTTTTGGGGATGTTTTAGAGGACTAGAAACAATAAAAATGTCCGTGGAAATATGGTCCATAATATCCTTGAAAAATCCGTACAGCTGAGTCCAATTTCTATTATTGTATCCAGTCCTAAAAAACCTGGTAAAGTTGAACAATTCATCCTTAAGTTATTTTAATGTAGCATGCATATAATATTATTTTTATTAGTGGATTAGAATTAGGTTTGCGATTCTGAAGATAATAAGTCACAGTGTAAATCCATAGTAAACTTGTTTTCAAGCTAATGAAAGGATTGGACAACAGATAAATCTATATTTTGCGTCTCACTTTTCTTTTTTTTCCTTTTTCTTTCTTTTATTCTAATCCCGTCTATAATGCCTGGGAATATTAAATATGAATGCATTAGGTGCTTGTGTGACTCAGTGGATAATACAGCTTCAGTCATCTTCTTCCATTATCACAGTGTCATTAGAATATTATAATAAAAGTATATATTGGATATGCTGTAAAAAAATCAGATGTGGGAAGCAGCCTCTTTTAAAATATGTGAAATCACTCATCAATTAATACTGAGAAAACAGTTTCTAATATTGTTTAATTATGAATTAGCTATTTTTGCATTTAAGGGTAATAGAAGAGTATGCCAGTTCTAAAATTCAAAATCTAAAATACCCTATTGCATAACAAGCCTAAAAATGAAACAGAAAATAATCTCTTTTTGGTGGAAAGTTGCTACCATGGATATCCACCTTTGTACAGGATGAAGTCCAGTGAAATAAACCCCCTGTGGTCATAGGAATAATAACTTTATTGTAAAACATATGCATAAGAGGATAGAAGTAAGATCCCACAGCCGTTACTTACGGGGTATCCACACTACCATCTGCTTGAATTGGAAGAATAAAGTTAAATGAGTGTTTTAGTTGTCTATTTTTTAATACTGTAATACATTAGGTTCCCTGAACTGGGTCACGCAGTGGCCAAACTCCAGCCACCTCTGGAGCCCAAGACTGTGATGATCGTGCCTCCAAGGCATACTGGGCATGTGGCAAGGAAGGCTATTGTCCTGATCTGGATCTGGGAGTCTTCTGGGATTTTCTGGAAGAAATCTACTGTGATGCACTCTTCCATCTCCATCTCTTATAGCTTCTTTCTCAGTCTGTGATTCCAGACACAGCTGGTTAGTACATCACAGATCAGGTCAGGCAATTGCATTTGATGCGTGGGGGTCATGTGTAGGACCCATATGTAAGAGAGAAGGAGATGGGTGAGGGGAAAAAGAGAGAGAGAGACAAAGAAAGAAATCACTGCCTTGCAAATGTGCGAGACACAAGCACTGTTAAAGGGCAATATGCTGGGAATCAAATGGTATGAAATATGTCAGATCTGATATTTCCTCACGTATGCTATTTCTTCATTTTTAAAAAGAGAGAAAAATAATTTGTGCTGTAACTAACTCTTATCACCTATCCTCCTCAGTAAGAACCCAGTATTTTGTGTATACACATCATCAGCTGAACTGAATGACTGATACATTAGGTAGTGTCAGAAGTGAGGATACAGGACTGTACTGACTGCTGGGAGCTTATCCTGACTGCTTTCTTTTCACCTCATCTGTCAAAGCCATCACATGTTTCTGGAACAACATCTACCAGGGGCGGAGATAGACTTCTTGGTCCTTGTTAGACAGTCTTAGTCATCACAGAAATTATTTAATGTGGGCAGTAAAGAAGGGAAATTTTTGTGGCCTTCCTTTAATTTCCCTCTGGGGGGAAAGTAAATACCTAATACTGACAACACTCTCAAGAGAAATGTGGTTTGTTTATATACAGGAGAGAGGAGGAGGAAACCCCAGTTGTAGCAGAATCGGAGTTTTATAATGTTCACCCAGGATTTGTCTATCTTCTGAGACAGAACTATCAACTTGTAACACAGCATTGGCAATGCCCAAGTTAAAGGAATACTATATATTTGTAAAATATTTTTTAAGCTGAAAATGTGACATCATAGTACTGTAGCTCTACATGGTTACATGTTAAACATATTAATCTCTTCAAATATGCTAATAATGCATGAATCAATACAGAAGGATCTATGAGTTGACTTTAAGGGAATACAGTTGCCTTTATCTAAGAATGTAAACACATTTAGAGGTATAATAGATAAACCATAATGAGGTTAGGCTTTCCATCAATTCATTTAAGATTTATGCTTGCAACTTTTGTTATACTCTGTAAGCTTCTCCTACATGAATCCCGTGAAAGGAAACCAAAAACTGAAGATAAAAAAATGAAGATATTCTTTATCCAACTATTCAGGGCTTATTGCAATGTATAAAGGAAATGGGATAGAATTTATAGTAATTTGAGAACAAGTCCTTCTAAATAGGGTGGGTTTTTTTCTTTCTTCTTAAACTGTTAATAAGTCAGACTTTGGAGTGGTAAATAACTCTGTGCAACAGGATTTCAACAAGTCCTTTCAACATATGACCTTGAAGAAGAACCTGGAGCACTGTAAGGTGTTCAAGTAATTTCCATCTCAGAACTCCTAAGTGCATTTACATTTTCATATCAGTATTAAGCATATCTTAGTTGGAAATAGTCACTCATGTTACTCAAAAGAGACTGGTGAATTTGTTCAGAGGAATTTGGCCTGATGAGTTTTATGTGAATTTAACAAGAGAAACAGATCATGGATTTGACATGATTACATGCAAATGCAGGTAAACAAAAAAAAAAAAACAAAACACTTTGAAATGCATGCAAAATAACAATGCTAGCAGATTGTTAAAAATAGATAATATTCAATGAACACTTACATGTATATATATGCTACAGATGGAGTTAAAAGTAAGATCCCTATTTAAAGATGGATAACATTTTCTTATATAAGATTCTGGTGTGGTTCTTATTGTTAGATGTAATCCTTCAGACAAGAATTTTTTATGACTGATGTCAGCCTCACACTGCATGTCTTGCTTTTATATAACAAGAAAGCTTCAACAAAACAGTTTAACTGTTTCCAGGAATGATAGGGAGAAATTGTTTGGTTTGCTAATGTTAAAAATCTGCGTGACCTTACTGAATAAACTGCTTTACAGCAAATAATTTAAATTTAAGAAGGAGGTATCCTGAGGCCAAAAGGAGGTGCATATTTTTTCTTTCCCTGTAAAAATACGCACCCGTTTGGCAGAGTTACCATGGGGTATATTTGATATAATAGCGTAGAGTTTAATTATTTGTAGATTTCATCTGTAGTGTGTGTGTTCAAGGCTGGCAATCAGAACAGAGCTAAATATGTCATTCCTTATAATTGTTTCTCTTATGTGCCTCAGTAACTCTGAAGTGAGGGCAAGAATACTGTCTCTTTTTCTGCTCTCATTCCTCTTTCATTGCCGTCCACATCAGTTCAGGCAGTCTGAAGAAGGACAGATTAAACAGCCTTAAGTCAATGTCTGGTTGGGGAGCAGACCTGGGACAGGGGCAGATGTCTGCAGGACTTGGGATCTGAAGGAGGAGGCAACTGGCTCTAGAAGAGGTCATAGACAAGGTCAAGCAGTAGAAACAATAAAAAAATAGGAAGAGAGGTGAGAACAGCTTGTCCAAAGGAAAAGATAAGGGTGGAATATGCCGGGTTAGAAAAGCCTGTGAAAGGTCTATGGCCACCAAAACACATCATCTTTCAGAATCTGGGGTAGGACCCAGGATTTCTGTTTTTCAGAATTCCACTTCTACTTCCTAAATAACTGGGATGTCACTGGCAGTGCATATCTCTTATTCCTTACACCAGTGGGACCAAAATCACTGCTGATTATTCCCTGGTTTAACGTGAAAAACTTCTGCTGGAATTCAGATTCCAATGCTGTTGTCCACGATGTGAGAATTGGAAAGATTTCATATGATTAACATTTTTGTCAGACTGCGAAACAAAGAAGTGATTATCTCTTTTTTTATTCCTAGGCCTTGCATCATTCCACTTGATTGTCTGCTGAATAGACAGATCTCTCAGAATCAGACACTGTTTCAAAAACTAGCCTTCACTAGTGGATTTCCTAACTTTTTAATGTTTGGCCTTGTAGCCCCAGTATTTTGTTTAAACTTGATTCTTGAATCAAGAAACAAGTGCTAGAACAAAATGACATAAATCATCCATACTATGACTGTTTAAATGTATATGTGTCTCTGTGTGTGTGATAAGCACACATATATGTGCTTAATATGTGTGTGTATATGTATATATATATATGTGTGTGTGTGTTCTCTCTTTTCAAATGTCTTTTTTGTGGGCTGAAGATGGAAAAAAGTGTAGCGGGGAATTACATAATCCTATAAACAGTTATGTTGGTGAAGTAATTTACCTTATTTGAGTGAGGACTGCCAAATCCAGCATGAGAATTTGTGACATTGATGTTATTCAGATGTGAGAGTTTCTAGGATTGCAACTGCTGGCTGTCGTTATTTGGAGACTTTCTGTTTCTTCCAACTGTTAGTGCTGCAATATGCTGTAACTAACTGATTGCAGCAAGGCTCCATGCTAAATTTACACATACAGAGTTCCATATCTGTCCAAGAATGTATGCAGATAGCTAGTGCCAGTGCAGGCACTGAGCCATTTGTAAGTTTAAAGTTACTGATTTACATTAATATTTGTAGGATTTGCGCCTTGGTTAATTTGTCGTCTTCCTAAATGGGAAAGGGATATGGACAAGTCAGGGCTAAACTGGCAAATGTGTCAGTCCTGCCAAAGCATTCACAGTGTATCTAATGTTGTTCTTGAGTCACTTGGTAAGTCAGTCCGATTCTTTCCCCCAAAAATTACCCTTAGAAAGGAAAACAAGCCCAAAAACTTAGCAGCAGAAAGGCTTTCTGTTACAGAAAAATATATTTTTCTCTTTCTTCCTTTCAGCTGCTCCAGAGAAATCAGACATGACATAATATATATGAACTAAGAAACATGTAACACTTGATGAGATCCAAGAAGGGAATGGGAAAATAGGGAATCATATGAAGTAAAATTTTATGGAACTTGCAGTTCACAACTATGCTGATAGTAGTCACAC
Organism: Daphoenositta chrysoptera; assembly: GCA_013397915.1. NCBI lineage: Eukaryota > Metazoa > Chordata > Aves > Passeriformes > Daphoenositta > Daphoenositta chrysoptera. Next base: position 115,472 of record VZRO01006629.1, read on the forward strand.
TGGCAAGAATTCAGATCTCTGTTTTTCATGTATGTATACATATATCCCTGTTTCTCCTGGTGTTTTACACAAATGCTGACACACGTGCGCACAGACACTTCTCTCTAGCAAAATTGATTCTTATGCAAATCACCAGCACATTTTGACCTCAGATGCTGTGTTTCAGAATGTTTGGTAATTTTTGATTAGTATTTATAATAACAAAAGAATTATATCAAAGAATTTTTTGCACTAGTCAACCAACAGTGCTAAAAAGAAGTCTACTATGCCATATAAAACCTGTCAATCTCAATAATTTATGTATCAGATCAGGAGAGCACCACTGTCTAAAAATTATGCCAATTTTAGGAAGGTAATTGAAATGTACTTGAACAGGCCTGTGCCTGGTGGTGTCTGTGACTTTACAGGTAAAAATTTCTTACTTTAATATGCTCCTGTCTTGCCAATAGCCATGTGTTGGTTTTCTTTGACACTGTATAATAAGGTTTCATACCCTTTAAAAAAGGGTTGTCTGTGTACAGGAAAGATTGAGATAATAAGCAAGACATATTCAGGGATAGTTTGTCTGACCTTTTGAGTGCCTGACTGTGCCACATGGGACAATGACCTCCACTGCTTTTGTCCTCTATGACTTTGTCTCAGACAGGGACTGAGGGATGTAGCATCCGTGGTGAAGCTGACTACTCCTGTTTGGAGATGTCTTTCTTTCTATTGAAGTCACAGGAGAAGAGCAGTCTTAGGCTGAGCAAATCCCCAAAGCTCCTGAAAGAAGCCTGGACTCTAAGCAGGCAGTATTGTGTTTGGTAGCATTAACAACAAAAGTAAAAGCACACAGAGATCTAAAATGTGCAGGAATTCACAGAAGAAATTTGGAGGATTTCTTCAAGATGCCCAAGGATGTTCATTTGGTTTGACTAAGGTCCAGGAGGAAATCAGGTTTGCCCTGCCATGTCTAAGGAGCTTGTGCCTGACAAGGTGAACTGGGGCCCAGCTCTGGGAAGGCAAGTGTCCTGATCCTGCTGCATCCAGAGGGATGGGACAGTTGGGACTGCATCATTTGCAGCAGTGTTGTTCTTGGTTTCACTTCCACCCTCCCAAGTGCATTCCTTTAACAATCCCCTGCCTCAGGCAGCTGTTTGTTTTGCCTTTGTCAGTCTTATTAAAAAAAGAAAAAAGAAAAACTATGGAAAATTATTAAAATAATAGGTAATGTCTCATTAAGTGCCCAGTATAACATTTTGCTTAACTATCTCTAGATTTTAGAGGTTTCTCTTCATAGACATTATTAGTGTTTTAAACATCAGGTTTTCAAAGATAAGAGCAAGTGTTGAGGACATTTAGGTTATGTTGTTATCATATCCACATATAGGCAAAAATGAAAATTAACAGGAGCTGAGCAATGCGTACAAAAATTCAAATACTTTTAGAAAGTTTCTTAAATATCATCAGAAGACTGGAAGCCTTGAGAAATGCAAAAGGGAAAAAAATAAGACCAATTAGATACATTATTTTGTTGTGCTTTCCCCCTGGAATTTGTTGACATTATTATGTTTTAATTACTCTATCACAGTCTGCTTTGTTACTGATACAACTGAGTTCTTCACTATTTCAGGTTAAGCAGTAAACCCCTACCAAACCCAAGAGGCATAACATGCAGTAGCTAAATGTGACACTTTAGACTTCTGTCAGCTGATTAAAGTCAAATGGGTTGTGCCAGTTTACAGACCTTACTAGAAGTTCACTCTAATTGTCAGCAAATCTCTCTTTTATTTAATTGAGATGTGGATGAAATTGTCAGTGGAGGTATTTTTTCATATTTAAAAAGGCCCGATAAAACGAATTTGAGTTATGACTTTTCAAACCCTTTCTTGGCTCTAGAAGGGGAAGTGGCTAATGCTGTGACCATATCAGCTACTCAGGAGGATAATATAGTCAATCAAACTAACCTGTTTTATTTGTCAATGACAGATGAAGATGTTTACGCATGCTATTATTTGTTGAGATTTCTTGTTAAATAGCTTTACAAGTGCCTTTAAACAACAATCTGAACACAAATGTGACTATTCAATATATTATTTAATAGAATGAAATTTCTGTCAGAACCATGTGACTGGATATCAAAGTAACTCGACAGCATTTTGGTGTTTTAGGTGAACTCAGTTTACCCTGGCGTGTTTTTTGGTTGTTGCTCATTTGTTTGCTTGTTTGTTTTAATTTTCCTTGCTCTTTTTTTTTCCCCTGCAAAGGAACAGCAAGTCTAGTTTGATCATTTGACAAAAAAAAATATTTAGTTCATGGCTTACATTATGAAATGATTATAACTGTAGCCAAGAGGGAGGGTGAATTCACACAAAGTGAATATTTCTTGTTAAGCAAATCTGGAGTATAGATCAACTGTAAGTACCAAATGATGAAAGTAAATCTGGAATATCTTACGTCTCCTCTAGTAAAACATAAACAGATGCAAAATGTCCAACATAATATTTTTGGTCACTTTTTGATGCCCATTGTTATACCTAAACTACCAACATCAGGATGATTTTCCTGTATACTGGGGATTCTATATCGTGTAGCACCACGGTTTTGTTCTGAAGAACTTTATTTAACCTGCGAGCACTCTGGCATAACCCTCGGAGCTTTCTATTCATTACAATAGAACATTAAGAAAGTCCTGACAGTGGAGTAAATTCACACAGCTTATTTACTTAGTTTAGCCATTTGTATGTACTTGGTTGAGGTGAGACATCAAAATAAATCAGTTAATTTGTGCCTTGGTTCAGTGTCTTTAAGGAGTCCTCTAATAATGACAACAAGAGTAAGAAATAGAACCCCCTAAGAATTTTTCCATAATCTAAACTTTTGTATAAATTTGCTCCCTAGCTAAATCTCACATAGAGAACTGCCTTCTTTTCAGGACAATTATATTTCAGTAAATCCACAAAGGAATATTAGTTGTAGCTCATTTAATCACCAAATCCTAACAACTAAGTATTCACTTCATTAAAGACACTAAAAAATTCTGGCCAGCTGTTTCCTGCCACTTGGCTGAGGACAAGGTGGAGAAAGACAAGCAATTCAATCCTTGGTAACTCTCAGTTGTGTTCAGCATAATTCTGCCACATAATTATACTTTCATAATTTTATTCCTAAACTAGAATCTGAATCCAAGGGGGGGTTCTATGACTTATGGGCTTAAATTCTGACAAGTTTAAATTCATGTTGTACACACAAAAATTTTCACAGATTTTAGTAATCAACTTAGACAAATGCTTTGTTTTGTCAACTGTGCTTTCTCTTCTTTTATTTTGTTTTAATAACTTAAAGTAGTCTAATAGATTGAAGAGGGAGGTATAATTAACATATTATTTGTATATACAAATGATGGATTAGTTGTTTGCTCTGTTCCTGGAAAACTGTTTCCTGTTCTGGTTCACATACAAAATTCTGGAACATTAAGAACTCTTCGTCAAAGATCAAGATGACTGTATTATGGTGGTTTTAAAGCTGCTAGCAATTTTTGTGTACTGAATGTAAAAAGAAATACTGATTATGACTGAAGAGTGACTTAAAAAAAATCCATTTGATTGTGTGAACAATCAGGCCTGTTGCCTGTGAAAATAAGTGCTCAGATACCATATAATAAATCAATATTCTAAGGCCAAAATCTAAACAGACATAGATCATTGAAGTTATATGGACTTCTGCTAAGCTGTGCTTATTTATACAGCTGGGTTTGGCTATAGGGTGCTGCAAAAATGACAAAGTTATCCAATTTGATCATAATTCAAGAGAACTCTCCCTGAAAACAGAATTTAGCATTCTGTACAGCCCACGGAGAAGATTAGGTATGTCAGGACAAGATCAAAACCTATCCTCCAGCCCAGGAAATGTTGAGCAGGGCTATGTGAAATCCTGCCCGTCCCTGGGGCGCAAGCAGTCCAGCCCAGGCATTTGTGGCCACTTGTGCACTGCATATTTGTGTCCTCTCTCCAGTATAGGGCTGTTGCTGATTTTCTTTGGAAGAATAAGCAGGATATAGTCTTTTCAATAAAAGAAATCACCTGCTCACAGCCTAACAGCTGCAGAGCCAGCAAATTTTTGCAAATTTCCTTCTCTCCTATGTGTAGCTCCTGACTCCAAGTTCAGTCTCCTCAACCGCTTGAACCAGGGGAGTGGGATGTACTGAGCTGTAGACCCTGTGCTTACTGCATAGGCTAATTAATGGGATAAAGTGTATTCATTTTGCCTTGCCCTGGGGTTTTAAAATTGAAGCACAGCTTCTCGTGATGCTGCCGGCAGCTTGATTTTATTAACGCTTCCTGGGCAAACTGTGTGGGTTGTGATCTGGGTCAGGCAGCTCAGCCAGCAGCAACTCATTCGAGGGGCAAGAAATGCTAAGCTTACTAGAGTCCCTCAGGGGAGTCAGGACTATTTTGGGATTCCTACCAGGTTAGTAAGCAAGGTGTCCAGCTCCTCATCCTAGCTTGAACTAGAGCAAATCTGAACACTGTAAAGTTCACATTGCCTTCAGGGCCAGGCATCAGCCAGAGAAAATTTTTGGGTACTAATTCTGGACTTAAGTTGAGCCTAAACTCCACTCAGGTGTTGTGTTCCTAATGGACTTGCTTTTTTAAATGCTTCACCTCCAGAGGTCTTCAGCATGTGCTTATAAGTTAGGCATTAAGCTTAGATGTTGCCTTTGAAAAAGGATACTTTACTCAACTTGGTGAGTGTGGCCAGCTACTGCTTTAGGTAAGGACCTTGGAAGGTAATGTACTGATTTCCTCCTAATGCACTTCATAAGTGATGTGGTCTGATCTGCTCTTTAGTTTTCCGTATATAATTCTTGGCGTTGCTTTGCTCTTGACTATGTGGGTTTTGATAAAGATTTCCTATTTTTAAAAAAAATCACATTTATTTTGTTTTTCACTGTTATATGGTGGAGACAGAAATTGTAATGCAATGCTTTTGTGGAAATTTGTAAATAAGACTAACAAAGAGGAAATGTAGGTAGGTGGCACTAATAGCTGTCTGAAACTACTGCATAGATTTTTGTTTCTCTGTTGTAGTTACCAGGCTTATACTTACCTATTTGCAGCAAAAATGAGCATCACAGGTAAGTGCAACAGTATTTGCTCAAGGTTTCTTTTTCTTTCTTCAAATCTCATTGTAATGCTGTAGTTTTTCCTACTGCTGCTGCTCATTTAATCACTAGTTTCATCTCAATGGGCTTTCATGCCCTGAAGAGATATGAGGGCTTACAAGGATCAGATGGTATAAGGACATAAAGCTAGGAGACTTGCTGACTGCATAGATGAGCCAGAAAACTGCAAAACTGTCACCTGCAGTTTGCTAAATCCTAGATGTTCTCAGAACAGAACACTGCCTTACCTTCCCAACAGAAAAGATAAAAATTCAAAAATTTTGAATATGTCTTTGTTATTTGGATCTTTCCTCTTCTCTGAAGAGAACTTCTCAAGCAATGTGAATGGTAATGATTGAAAGGAAAAAAAAAGCTAGTTTTGCTGCTGGATCCCTGAAGGAATTGAAGGAGGTTTAACAGCCTTTAGTCAGGTGCCGAATTTTTTGTACAATGTGAGTGGGATAGTTAGTCTCCTTAGCATGACTCTAACTGCAGCCACTGAGCAGATCAAAAAAGCTATCCTGGAACATGTAAAAGAGAAAAGAGTCTTTTATCTTGTGCAGGTACGTGCTCTGCTGAGCATTCTGTCAGATCTGTGACAGTCAACAGCAAATAAGGAACTGCAATGCAGAACACAGGTTGTCATTATCAACTGAGCCATTCCTTCCAAAAACAGATGGAGAGAGATGCCACTCCTTATTTTACAAAATGCATATTGAGAAGGTAAGTGGTACCTGTGAAACTTCCAGCAACTCTTTGCTAAATTTATGACCTCTGACTAAGCATTGTGTCTTGCCAAGGAGGAGACAGCTTTTGGTGTGCACAGCAGGGCTGTGGAAGTCTAGGAAGCTCTGTTTCAGAAAGTTCAGATCCCCACAGGTTTTTGTTCTCCGTTTGATATCTGACTGGCAGACATTAAAGTCTGAGACAATCACCCTGAGCTCCTTCTATAGTCAGTAGTGGGACAAACTGTGTCTCTAGAGCCTTAGCTAAAGGCCAGAGGACTGAGGTGCATGCAGTTTCCTGGATGCACGGGGAAGCACTGAAAGCACATATGCTGTTTTACAGAGCGGGGTTCCAGTCACACCAGCAGAAGATGTAAGCACAGACCAAGTTATGTAACCTCTCCAGGCTACTTCTGTCCTGAGCTGCAGGGGTCTCTGAGGTAGGTCAGCTTCCCTTCTCATTTGCTCCATGGTTTCTGGGAAGATTTCCACCTGGAATAAAGTTTTCAGGAAGAAAGGTATGAGTGTCGTTAAAATCAGCTACTAGTTGATATACCCAGGCTGCACAAAACCTGACAGATATCAGATTTAACAATTAGAAGACTATCAGAATAACAGAGAGAGATCAGAGGCCTTGACAAGGTTAGCAAAATTAAAGAAAAAGAATAGGATTTATAAAGATAAAATGTTAGCATTTTCATGATTAATTTATTAGAATAAAGAAAGTTTTGTATTTCTAAGTTCACTTTGTTTTAATATTTGTTTGAATATGGCTTCAATATCGAAGTGAAAGGAAAAAACCCACCAAAATATTTCACCGCAGATATTTTTTATGTGTGTGAAACTGTTGAATCACTCACAGTTTGTCCCTCCAAGTGAAGGAAGGCAGCCCTGTTCAGTTGATGGGTGAGTCAAACTCAGTGGGTGCAATTAAAGCTTGTAGAGGCCTGTAAAGAATAACTACTTTTTACCATGCTTGTCACCATGCCACTCACTATCTGCATGGAATGATCTATTGCTGCTGCTGTTGCCGACAAAATCTGCTTTTCTTTTCCCCCCACATGCTTGTCCTGCCCAACGGCATCTGTTTTTGTTCAAAGAGGCCTATGCCTTCCCTCACCTTGATGATCCGTTCCTGTATCTTTCTGGCAAAGAACTCAAAAGATTTTGCCAGAAGGTTGCACTCAATCAATCCTGCCTTTAGGGTGTCCTAGAAGCGCTTTCTTGGATCACCACTGCTTCCTCTTTCCACACTCCAGTTCCCTTCATAGGAGGTGCTTGAACATATGTACATCATTGATTCGAGCCATATGTCCAGCCCTTTACACCTGGGCTTTCCATGTGGATAGGCTGCAGGAATTCATCACTGGTCAGCTTAGTGTAGCATCTGACTCAGAGTAAGACACATAGGTGCCTCTGGTGGAACTTCTCCAGCTGGCAGATGTGCTTTCTATACTATATCAAAATCTTGCCTCAGTTTAGCACAGCATCCTTCCACAATTCTAGTCTGTATTTCTAGTCTGATCTGACACTGATTCCATACTCAAATAGCAAACCCAGCAGAAAATTCCCCTAATTCTGTGAATGAAGGAAACTACCTCTCCACAAACACTGGCACAGTCATTCAACAGAATTTGAATGTAGGTGAACCCACATGCAATAAACAGCTCAGTCTCACTGTGTTTAGTGGAAGGCACACTGTATTCTTCTCCATGTTGATTGAAAAATTATCTCGGTTTTTCTCAAATTTATGGTTAGTCTATTTTTTCTTGTTTGTCTTGGAAGTAGTATATTTGTTTGTTAAGAAGATCTGAAATACTTGGCTGATGTGAGCCACTGCTGTGCAAAGATGTGCACACCAGCATTCTTGTGTGCTCTACTTGGTAGCTTCTGTTTGGTGTGCAGTCCTCCTGCTGCTCAAAAGTGAGTCCTGATATTTAGGCTGAGGTTGCATTTGTCTTACCTGACTCCTCAGAATAAAATAACATTTTCTCAACTAAATGCATCAAGGAAAACGGAGAACAACAGTCCATTTTGTACCCAGTGATTTACAAAAACAAAGTTAGAGACTTTCAGGGAGGGTCTGAATGGCATATGGTCTAAATAGAAAAATAAAGGCAGAAGGAAGAGGAAGGAAAGAAGCAGAGAATTAGTTCAAAGAGATGGACGTGGGTGGTATAAATGGACAATGAATGCAAGGGGGAGGAAGTTGAGGTTTAAAAATAAAGAAGCCTCTCATCATGGTCCTTAGAAAAGAGGTGAATGAAATTACACCACAGCAGTCAAAGCAATGCATAAGCAAGAAGTTGCACTCAAAACACACTTAAGTAAAATTAAAGGGACCTTCAGTTCTGGAGGGACTGCTAGTAACAGCATCTCAGAAATATTCTTCCAAAGAAAATGTTTAAGTGCTGAGCATAAAAGATTTATAAAGAGGTAGGTTAAATCATGTCCTGATATAAGAGCAGAGTGACATATAGTTTGACTTTTTTCCTAAAATTAGGAGCTCAGTTACGTATCTTAACACCAAAGACTCTACAGTGATAAGCCTCTGTCATATTAATCTCTGTGTTGCCAATTTTTCATAATATATTTACTAACAGAATGTCAGATTCATCAGTGAATTAATTCAGCTTTACATGTGTGTATCTAATAGAATTTGATCAATGAATCTGAAGGAAGAAATGGATAAGTGGGTTGTGGTTTGCATGCTTAAATATTTGAGGTTTTTATTTCCCCATTGACACAAGTTTCAAGAACTACTTGAAGTTCTGTGGAGTTTGGACTATGGCTATGCCAAAGAACAGCTGATATAATAACTCTTTACATGCATTGCCTTACCAACAAAATATTCAAAAATGCCTTAATGACAAATAAATTCAAAGCATTTGGCTTGGCCTCTTTTGTTTTAAATAATAAACAAGACAACATCATGCTATGAAGAATCTAACTGAAGATTTGGAATAAGTAATTATAATTACCCAACAGGAGTTCCAGGGTCTTTTTGAAGCAACATTGTTCTTGCATTACAAAACAATGATAGAAGTCTCAGTGCTGTAAGCCACATGAATAAAGGAAACCCCAAATTAAGAATGATAATTACAAATCAGAGACGCTTCTTCTGCATCTTTCTTTCATCAAAAAATGCCAACTTGGCCATTTAAAAGACATGAAACAGTGTTATCAGAATTTTTTCCCATGTGAAATGTTTACACAGGAGATGTAGAAACTAAGAGCATGCAAGTACAATATTTGAGCATGCAACACCATATCACAACCACTTTGAGGAAGCAGATGACTGCTTTCTACAGCATTCTGATTTTAGAATGGTCCAATTCCACAATAAGCTTGTCTTTTACAACCAAAGAAAGCAAAAAATCAAAAGACATCTTTTCCATTTTCTCTTGCAATTTGTAAGTATTTCTTGCAGATGTTCAAGTGTTCAAAGAATAATTTGAAGCTGTAATCTGAATCTACAGGAGGAAGTTTAAAGCATGTTGACCAAACTGTTCCATATTGCAGAAGTCATGTTCTTATGATTAAGAAGGATCAAACAAAATAATAATCCAAAGTGACCGAACCATGTCTCCTAAAAAAAAATTTCTAAATCCATATACAAGCACATGGATAAAATAAAAATATTTATAAGAAGGCGAGATTACATTGATTGCAGTTTGATTTCAGATGTAGCCACAAAGAATTAGGTTCCTTACTATGGATTTAGGAGCCTAACTTTAGGCATCTAAATTTACAAGGGGCTAGTACCTTGTGATAGGAAGCTGTTGTACAAGCTTATAGAGATATCTGTGAGGAAATACCTCTGAAGGGAAGGCATTCTTGTTTCGATTAGTGGAAAACTTAATAACCATGTCAAAATCTTCTCAGACCGAATGCCATAAAGTCTACATTAGGCATGGAGATATAAGGCCAGTTGCTACATTCATTTTAATTTTGGGAGAAGAGTAGAGTGGTTGGTAAGCTGGTTTAAGCAAATTTTCAACAGATCAGAGTTTGATTATTTTGGAATTAGTATCTTGGGGTCCCAGCTGTAGCTTTTATTTTTTGATACAGAAGAGTTAATGAATTACCTCCAAATAATTTTTCACTTCTGATTTTCTAAATATTAAACAACAAAAAGGTCATTCATAATTATGTAATTGAGTAGTACAGCAGCAAGGTATGAATAGCAGAGAAATAACCTGAGATATATACAAATCAATTTCTGAGAATTCCTTAATACTTCTGAACATATAAAGTGAACTGTATATGAAGTAAAACCTTTCCATGAAAATTGCACAGGATGCAAAATTTTTATGCAACATCCAAAAAAGTCCACATTGCTTTATCTCACAGTAGGGAAATAAAACTTACTGTTACAATTTAAAAAAAAAAAAAAATAATTATATGCTACTTCATTCCTCTTGGTTTGATGGTATTTAAATGGAATTTAATACAAATTTAAGGACACTTGTGCATAATGAAAGGAATAGTTCAAGAATCATAGAATCATAGCATCAATCATATAATTGAGGTGGAAGGAACCTTAAAGATCATCTAGTTTCAACTGCCCTGCCATAAGCAGGGGCACCTTGCACTGGACCATGTTGCCCAAAGCCCCATCCAACCTGTCTTCAACCTGTCCTCAAATACTTTCAGGGATGTAGCAACCTGTTCTAGTGCTTCACTTTACCCTCTGAGTAAAGAATTTTCTCCTATCATCTAATTTGAATCTACCCTCCCTCCTTTAGCTTAAGGCCAGTCCCCCTTGTCTTATCATTGCATGCCTTTGTAAAAAGTTCCTCTCCAGCTTTCTTGTAGGCCCCCTTAGGTACTGGAAAGTACCTAAGGTCTCCCTGGAGTCTTCTCTTCTCCAGGCTGAATGGTCCCAAATCTTTCAGCTCCATCCCTCTCATCATCTTCTTCTCCTCTGGACTCACTCTAACAGGTCTGTTTCTTTCCCATGCTGAGAACTCCAGACCTGGGTGCAGCACTCCAGGTGGGTTCTCATGAGGGCAGAGTAGAGAGGAAGAATCACGTCCCTTGACCTACTGGTCCCTTCTCTTTTGGTGCTGCCCAGGTCTGGCTGTGGGCACACATTGCTGCTTCATGTCCAGCTTTTCATTCACTAGAACCTCCAGTTCTCCTTCGCAGGACTGTGTTCCACGTGTTCTTCTCCCAGTCTGTGCTCATGTCTGGTGCTGCCCCAACCCAGGTGCAGCCAGGTCCCTCTGGATGGCATCTCTTGCTTCTGTTACGTCTACTTCTCCACTCAGCTTTGTCTCATGTCTGCGCTTGCTGAGGGTGCTCTTGATCTTACTGTCTGTGTCTTTGATAAAGGTATTAAAAAGTAAAAAGTTAAAAATTAAAAGAGCCCAGAACTCTGATCTCACTCTGATGAGTGAGGGGCACCACTTATCCCACACTGGCTTCCCCCTGGAAATAGAGCCATTGATCACAACTCTCTGACTGCATCCATCCAGCCAATTTCTTATGCACTGAATAGGCCACCCTTCAAATCCATGTCTCTCCAATTTGGAGATAAGGATGTCATGTTGGACCACACTGAAGACCTAACAGAACTGTAGTAGTCTTCACTTACTGAGTGTTGCAGTCACGCCATCATAGAAGGCCACAAGAATAATTCTAGGTTACTGTCATCTCTAATTATTTCAGTTTGACTGTGTGGTGTAAGCTAATACTAATTCGGAGGCTTTTTAAAATCTACTTTATCTTAAAAACATTTATTCTTAATTCTAAGACTGAATTGAAATTCTAGATTAATATTTCATCTTTAATGGCTTATACATGAAAGTCTGATGCTATTATATCTGATTAAGAGGAACCATATGTTTTAAAATTAAAAAGCAGAAAAACATGGGTGTTTATACCTTTCTTTTCAGAACAAACATGATATCTCACTCACACCTTTTTTTTGGAAATGTATGTATGTATACATTTATCACAGTTAGTGCTTTGCTTTAGCTGAGAACTGGTTTGCTGTACTTCAGATGGGACAGCTTTGTTTTTTGGCAAAGCAACAGAATGATTTCAAGTTCAGACAAAACACTGGAAGCTAAATAATGTATTGTGGGGTTTTTTTACCATTTGGGAAATTTCATGTAATGGACAATTTTACTGCAAGTGGATTATACCAGAAACGCATGGGGTTTGGCTGCTTTTTTTTTTTTTTTTTTGTCATTTTATTTTGTTTTGTTTTGTTGGGATTTTGTTGTTGTTGTTTTTTGGTTTGTTTGTTTATTTGTTTGTTTGGGTTTTTTTATGACTCACTATGACTGAGAGTACTTTCTTTACTTTGGATCTCACTGTGGCACATTTCCTTCAAAAGGAACTGGCTGGGGCTGGGAGCTGCCCTTTCCCTGGAGAGCTATGAGTACAGCAACCTCACCAGCGGAGCAGCTGAGCATTTGGAGGAGAGCAAGGAGTTTGTCCACAACTGGGAAGAGGAGGGAGCACAGAGACAGCAAGGCCTTGAGGAGGCACAAGAAAAGCCTGCTGAAGGAGTCAGAGGAAATCTGTAGGATTTCCTACTAAATTTGCTTCTGCAAGTTTCCAAAGGCAACATACTGGAGCTGAGTCTAAAGAACATCACTGATGTGCACATACGTAGGGGGTTTGTAAAGATGCTTAATTCTATCTTGTCTTTGGCAGTTTGAACTTCATCTGTTCTAAAATGGTGGTTGTCATTTGTCCTAATGTAACCATTCCTTGTGTTTAAAGACAACAAATAAAAAATATGTTTAAATACAACTCCAAATTTTATAAGACCTTTTAGTAGTATACAGGTTCTTGTATTTTTACCACAAAGCTTCTAAAACTTCTAGTTGTCAAGATAATTTTAAAGCCCTGGTAGGAGCTTGCAGCTGATGGAAGGTTAAAGGTTATGATACTAAATCATAGTGAAAATCCAAATGTATACTTTCAAAGAGAAATATGCTTAGCATTTGCTGCCATTACTTTCAGCATTAAGTTTTGGTATGAAGAGCCTCTGGTGCTTGCCAAGTTTTTATAGGCAACCTGTGGTTTGCAAACAAAAACAAGAAATATCCTATTTCTTGACCTTTGTGTTTTGTTCTCACACAAAAAATATTTGGTTTATGAGAGAAATTTTTAATTATCACTATTAGGTTTTAATTCTTGCACAGTTAATGTATGACTTTCAACTTAATGTTCTTGTTTTTATTTAATATTTGTTCTTGGTGTTTTTCTTTAAAACATGTTAAAGTCAGCTGACATCCTTCATAGGTACAAAATAAAATAGTCATTTTCATCTGAGTTTGAAAGAGATTTTCCTCTTGTGCTATTTTCTGCTATTTTGTTTTTTTAAGTAACTGAACTTTGTGTTGCCGTCAAATACTACGGTCAAACTAAACCACAATATTTTAAACAGGAATTTACTCAGTACACACATACATCAAATATGCTTCTAGTACACTACTCAGTGTTTTTAAGATAAATGACTGATAAAATAGTAGTTTTTTCTGTTCCAAGTATTCCCTCCTGCTGGTGATTTGTTGCACATCACACTTGTGTATAATCAGGCTGCTGGAATAAAGGCTACTGTACACTTTGCACATTATTTACTCTTTAGGAGAAATGTAATATTTTATCTATGTTCTACTACTTGCTGGTTTGTGATCTACACAAAAGTAGTAAAATGATTTAATAGCAGAGGTCTATGATAGGTAACTTGTAATAACAACATCATTACTTTCATAGTACATGCTGCAGAAAATTCTCATACAGCATAATTAAAACAGACACATTTCCTACTAAATTTGAGTGTGTTTTGTCATGTAGAAAAGGCCCATTCCTTCACAGGTCAAATAAGCAGACTAATTTGATTTCCAAAGGTTTCTTTTGGGTCTTTGTACTTTCTCAGAAGATTGCAACTCTCTCTCTTTCAGATACAGACCCGATACAGTAATCCATCCCTTTGTCAGACCGAGATGCGATCTCCACAGGATTTTGTGTGATGGTTCTGAATCTTGTATTAAATGTGGTTTGAGAGACTGGTGCTCCACCATCAGCTCACCTGTGCCCCTGATGCAAAGTGCAGTGTAAGGCTCTGAGTTTGACCTAAAGGAAGCAGGGTAGAGCACCAGTCTCTGTCCATGGTTTTTTACACTGGATTTGCTTTTTAACTTGTCCTACCTGCAGGTATTAGTGTTTGAATCATGCTGAAGAACTTAACTTTTCCCATGGGGTTTTCTGCAGGATGGTGTGAGATGTGACTATAGTTTGGTGTTGCTACATTTCTGTGCAAAGCAAGCATTTCTACTGTGCATATTCCTTGGAGCAGTTCATTAGTATTTACTTATACTTTAGAACAGAACTGTGCCATTTAAATTGGTATACGTAGGTAAGTTGTGAAAATACAAAAAAGTCTAATTTATATTAGTGACATCTAGCGCAGGAATTTTCTGTCATCTTTTAATATTTCACCATGCTTTTATCTCAAATAACTCATGGCAATGTCAAATGAAGAAAACATGATATATTTTTGCAACTCCAATACAGGGCGAAAATTTCTCAAAGAACATTTGATTTCAAAGAAGCCCAGACAACCCTATCAAAACTTTCTAACACCTCTGACTATCCTTAGAGAAAATAAGCAACTGGCCTCAAGCTGATTTCTGGTTTTGTAAAGGATCTTTTTCCTGGGAATACTTGTACTTACCTGGAGAACACATTTCTAAGCCATTGGCCAAGACCCAGTAAACACCTTGATATCCATTGAGTTTTACTACGCAGTTTCCAAACACACACTGGATTGTTGTGAATTCAGACTTCGACTGTAGTTAGTATGAATTATAAATAATTTCACCTCAATTCATACATTTCCTTTAAGAATAGAGTCCCACTTAGTCTGATTGATCTGTTTCCTAGGAGTCTTGGAGTTTAAGTACAGTCATTGCAAAATCAGGTTTGTAAAAGCTTGTTTAAATATTTTCTGCATACTAACTCCCAAATACCTTCTCCATCCTCATTGCTCAGACAGACTATTCTGTGCTTTATTGATGGAAATCATCTGTACTGGTATTAACTGACATTGTAAGAAAATTATTCACAATTACTTAAAAAAAAATCAAATGGCAGTTTGAATTTGATGCACTTGTATCTCATATATTTGTTCTGCGTGAATGCAACTTTGGGCTAATATTTATTCCTTTAAATGTTCACTATAATTAAAGAAGAAATTAATTTATTAAAGAAAGAAAGCTCGGTTTGATTTTAAAGGAGATGGAGAGAATCTAGCAAGATTAGATGATCCAATCAGAGTACAGAAACAAGATCATGGGGTGTGAGTGACTTCTCACTAGCCCTTACTAACAAACAGATAAATGGTTGTTATGAGTATTCCATTAAATACTCAGTCTCCACACAACTCATAGATCAAATACATAAATATAAATGTCCACTGAGTTGTGCCAGATAGAAAACCAGTCAGTCATGGTTACCTCCTGGCAGATGGTTCACTCTTTGAGAATGCTCTGGAAGTGGCAAGGCACGGGTGCCCTTCGCCATGGAGAACAGTTCTGAGCAGTTTGTCAGGATTATGTAGCACCACGTTAAACTATCTGATAATAACGTGAGATAGTCAGGTCTTAAGTGCTAGCACAAGGTTTTAGAATACTTAGATAAACATATAACCTCTATTTTGAACAAAACACTGTTTACTAGTGTTTGCTTACACTATTACTCTCTTAGGAGAAATAAATACCTGGATGAAAAGACAGGTAGTTTTAGTTTAGCCAGAGATCAGCAGAACTGATGATCAAAGGAAGAAGTGCAACAACATAATGAAAAAGATAGGATTGAGTCAAGGTTTTGCCTTTTTCGTTTGCTTGCTTACATTTTGAGTGTAGTTCTTGGAAAGCAATGAGGGTACCAAACTTTTTCCCTCACTATCCCCTCCTCATGTCCTCATGGTCCAGCAGACCCTCAGAGATATTTGTGCATGATGTCAGTTTTAAATGACTGCAGGATTGCCTTTTTGCCTTTTTTTTGATATTTTCAAAATATGTTTATTCACAGAATGTGTGTATAAACTTTAAAATAATAGTAGATCCAATCATCTCAGTGTTTAAAAACCAGGTAAAATAGGTTAAAATGTATAAACTTTTATATGTATCTATACAATAAACACTTGATAGAAAGATGGAAAAATGTTTGGTTTTCCAAGATTTTGATTCAACTATTAACACATGAAATACAAGCATATCCTGCTAATAAACCAATGTCAATTTAGAAAAACCTTCTATTAGAAAACATTACTTTTATTGCACTTGAACATTTTTAGAAAAGTTAGAAATTATTGTGTTCTTACTTCATTTAGAATTTCCAGTCTTATCATGTTTCTTTGGAAAATTGTACTGCCAGAAATCCACATTTTTATTTCTACTTCATTACTATCCTATTTTGAAAACAAATATAAAAAATGAAAAGCATGGAATTATTTATTTTCAAATGTCTATATTGCTTTTCGTATTTTCCACTGTGGAACTTTCCTAAGATCAGAACAATTGCTGATAGTCAAAGGAAAAATAAAAATATACAATATTATCTGTATCTTCATGAAATTTGAAGGAAAAAAAAAATACAGAATTATTGAAATGAAACAGGGAAAATACTCTCAAAAGAGTTTTAAATAAACTTTATTATTTTGTGTTCTTGTAAAAGGAAAAAATCTTTTCCAAAAGAAAAAGAAAGGATACTTCACCTTCTTCCAGTCATCTGAGAGTTACTCACTCAATTGTGATTCCTGAATATTTAATAGCTTCCTTGTATTTATATCATTTTGCCACAAGGCATCCCCCTTTTACCTACATTGCTTTTGGAAAGGTTGTCTTCTTCTCTTTGAATCTTCCTCTTTTTAGCTCTTGGTTATTACTCTTCAAGTGACAGTAAATTGGCCACTCTTGCCAACTCTTCCCAACCCAAACATGATTTTATCATACCCTGCTATATATTTTTTCTTTTCTTTTCTTTTATAAATTAAAGAAACTGAATTACTTCCTTAGTGATGCATATCCTTGGCTGTTCTTGCCCTGCTCTGAACCTTTTCCAATTCAATGATCTCCTCCATCAGAGGGAGGGACCAGAAGGAGGGACCTTTTGCCATTCAAGATGTGGATCAGATATGCATTTGCTGAGTGACATAGTAAAATACTCTTTTCCTCCTAATTCCTAATGGTTGATTTGCCTTTTTGACTGCCAGAGTATATCAAATTGATATTTTAATAGAATTTTCCATCATAAACCCAAGACCTCATAGTTTATATTCCTATATCTAAATTCTGTTGTTGAACTCTCCAAAGAAGTGTCACATGACTAATTTTACAGTTCTAATAAAAACAGAATAATTCTAATAATAACTGAAAAGGTAAAGGAATTGTCACCATATTTGTGTAGAAGGAAGTGTGATACTTCTCCAATAAGGTTCAATGAAAATAAGGTTTACTGAAAACAAATTGTTATATTTTGTTTTAAAAGCTTCTCATCATGCTTATGTAGGCAGCATCTTAAATTAAGACTTTTGGATAGTCCGTTATGCTATTAGTTTGTTTCCTATCCTGTATGAAAATTCTGCTTTCTCTACTTAAATGCTTTATTTCTGGTCAATTATTATCCCATGAGAAACCCTGTATAGAATAACTTGAGATGATTTTTCTGTATAACAATTAAGGAAAGGAAATATGAATCTATACTGGACATGGTTCCCTAGAAGGAACAAATAGAATAAACTTTATCATAAAAATGGAAGTGTCATAAAAAAACCAGAAAAGTGCAAGCTGGAATCTCTAAGTGTTAGAGACAGCTGCATATAAGTAGTGGGGAGAAGACTAATGTTAAATAGAAATTAGGTATATTTAAAATTACAACAGAAGATAGTTAAAGGATTTTCCCTAGGTCATCACTCATTGACAATATTTAGAAAAAATCATACATTATTATAGTAACGGTAACATGAGAATTCAGTCTTTTCCAACTTGACCATATCCAATTATGTTGTGCTTTCAGCATTCAGCTGTTTTGCTTTTTGCTTCACTTAAGACACAACATCTGGAGGGCCTCATTATATGAAGGTTAGATAATCTACTAATGAACTATTTATTAGGAATTCACCAGCGGGAAAAGTACTAAAGCTGTTATTTGTCTTTGCTCACACTTATTAGCGAGAGAAAAGAAACCACAGCAGTAGCTGTAATATTTTTTCATATTTCAAAAAAATGCTTTAAAACAAACTTACTATAGTGTTTCTGACTGCAGCAGAAGTTAGAAAAGAATTCTATTGAGGTATAATTTAAAATAGTGTAATAATGCTGTAAAACAGTTTATTTAGCTTCTTTCTGATTTTAGATGATTTTGTCATTCTCTTATCCATCCCAAACATTTAAGAAACAATAAAAGGCATTGCTTTTACAGTTTATCTTTCTGCACTTTTCACACCAGCATCACTAGGTAAAATGTTTTCCTAGATTTTTATACATGACTGGCAGACATTAAATATTCTTTGACAGTGAACCTGTAGTGCACTCATCCTGGACTGCTCATAAGAAGACTTCAATCACACTATCACCAGCCTAGTATGAAATACTCCTCTGTGTAACGAAGGTATCTGTTTTGGTGGGAATGCAGAGAGAGGACCAGTGCTGGAGTCTTCTGAGATGACTGCTTCTGTTCAGTACCAACGGGGTTGAGACTTTCTGAACATGTTTCACTTGTGATCTTTTAAACCTGCCAGGATGGAATGATTTCCAGTCACTTTGCTGTGCAGTGGATTTAAAATCATGTCCCCAGAATAGTATACTAATAGATTAAAAAGTCAAAGTATTAATCTAACGCACTATCTTGCCTCCTTATCCATAATTTATAGTATGACTATCACAAGATTATGGCAATTCTCCAATGAAACAAAGTACTTACGTTTTGTTCTCCATAAAGAATTTCACTGACTGGTGCACTTGCTATTTCAGCGGGTTATTCTGTATGGAGCAGAATGGTCAACCAAACTGACTTTTAAATAATTAAACGCCATATGAGCATTAATTTTGATTATTGTTATACTTTTGAGATTAACTCAATTATGTGAAGTAAACCTAAACATTAGTTGGAAGAAATAATTTTCCTTGGAAATTAAAATGTGTCCCTTGTACACTGCTGAGTCTCAGGAAGGTCAAGAATGTTTTAATGTGAAACACCTCCAATTCACTTCAGGTTTTCCTTAATTGTTTATCTGGACAGATGGCAGAAACAAACCACTCTGTATGGAATAGAAAAATGATTTTTCCTTTCGCCAGTTGTGATGGAAGATATTCTGTGTTCACTTGTTTGTTGGTGTGTCTATCTAGCAACTACAAAAATATTTATTTGTGTCTCAAGTATCTAAAGTAATCTCAATTTCTGTGTTTTATTTTCAGGTGTTTCAGTGTGGTTTTTTGTTTGGTTTAGTAAAGTAAAAATATCTTATGAGTTTGTTCTGTAAAATTACTTTGCTAGGCTAAGACCCAGGGTACTTCAGATAAGGAGTTCCCATCCTTCTCTAAAATGACCAGCTTCTACATTGAGTTTTAAGATTTCCTTAGAATAGTTTTTAAAAATAAGTCCCTCATGCATCCACTGATGAGTTCCATGGTTCCTTCCCAACAGCCTGGTGTTTTAGAAGAAAGTGGATTTAACGTTTTACCCTGTGGAACAGTTCTCTGGAGTATTATGGGCAAACTGTGGAGCCTCTACTTGTTTTAAGCATTCATATCATCTGAAAGGCAAAACCCCTATGAACACAGTGTGCAGCCTATCTTCTGTCAGTGGCTGTTGGTATTTGTGCTTGTATACACGTCAGCACAGTTTAACTCAAATGTTTGGTGAGACAGAGGCTGCGAATGTAGAGACAAATCTCAGTTGGCTTAAATTTGGAGGTTTGAATAATACCCTTCTCTGCTCAAGCTATATTATTTCTCATATAATGGAGCATTTTTATATATGCTTCCACTTTCTAGACTTATGAAGTACAGATTTCATGCCAAACTTCTTCACTGGTATCTTTCAGGTTTAAGCCACCACTCTCACAAGACATCAAGAAATCCACAGTTCTCATCTTTCAGTTTGCATTCCCGATGAGTATCCAAGGATTTACATCTCTCTGTGTTTGCACAGGCTGCTGTGCCTCCTCAGTATAGCAGAGCCAAAGCTTGATTCTTATACAAAGGGAGAAATCAAAAGAGAACTTTATGATAATTATTGATTTGAACATATAATAAAAGTCAAGAAAGAGTCTAAGAAACAATTTACAAAAGGCATAAAAGGTACTAATCATTTTTCTGGAATAGGAAGCTTACCAGGAAATCTGAAAGGACTTCAGAAAAGATAATTTTATAGTGACAAAAGAATTTTTTTTTCATAAGAAGACTTGAAAATTTGAAACAGAATAATTCATATTTATGGGTGAACTCATTATATCTATCAAAAAATTAAGATATAAATAGGCAGGGTTAAGGAAAAAATCAGTTAATTGAACTTTAACAATAAAAAAAAATCTTCCTCTTGGATTCTATAGGTTCACTTGGATAAAATATTAACAGTAGCATATAATTTCCTTGCAGCACAGGCTGAAGATGCAGTTTTTTAGGTCATTCAGGAGCTATTTTAAATCTCTAAGGTATATGTGTACCCAGAAAATCTGTAAACATTACAGTAAAGGATTAGATAAATTGAATAAATACATTAGGGATAAATAGAATAAGAACTATAGCACATGAGGAGTGAATCATCAAAACATATCAGGAAAGAATCATTGAGTTGTTATAATAAGAATTCCAATCACTTAATGAAATATGACTTCTTTAAAGAAGCCAACAAGTATGTAAGTAAGAAGTCAGTTAATCTAGTCATTTGGTTTTCCAAAAGAATTTCTGTTTGGAGTTTCTTCTCCAAAAATTCTTGAACTGACTTGTTGTGAGATAAGAGAAAATCATCTCTCATGGATTAAAAAAATGGCATGAGAAAAATCAGGTAGAAATAAATTTTCACAGTGGAAGGAGATCACACATGAAGACTTACACGGGTCTGGTGGAAGGTGTCCCTGCCCTAGGCATGGGGGCTTGGAAGTAGTTGATTTTTAAGCTCCCTTCCAACCCAGGCCATTCTATGATTCTATGACATATGTGCTGTTTTTCATCCCAATAAATGATTTAAGAAGAAAGTGAGTAATAAGGTGAAAAAAATCACAGGTTTTAATAAGTTAATCAAGGTTCTAAAAAATGAGAGAGGTCTGCAAAATACTGCAGATGGACATCATGATGAGGTAAGAGCCACAGATCAAATGGCAAATAAAATTTGAGTTAGATGTATTCGAGGCGATATGTATTAGGGAACACTCCCCATTTTGCAGTTCAGTGAAAACTATGCTCAATGCTAGTTAAAAAACAAAATCGAATATTATGAAATATGATGACAAGTACTGCTCAAAATAGGAGATGTTAATGTTCTGCTTAAATCCTCCATCTGAGTCATGAATATTGAATGTAGGATTGGTATCTCAAACTTTGAAAAGAGCACAGGATCTGTCAAATTCAAAGCAGGGACAATCAAGGGTATGGAATGGTCTCCATGCAGGTAAATATCTCATATGTCTGGGACATTTGTAAAGGAGATGTCATAGGAAAGATGTGACACAGGTCTATATATTCATAATGGGAAGGCGAGAAGAATACTTAGCACCATTTTTTTTTTTTTGCTGCAATAATATAATATTTGCTGCAATAATATTCAAATTCATCAAATGAAGCAAGTCATTGGTAAGTCCCAAACAAGGAAGGCAGTTCTTCATATAATGTGTGGTTTGTTGTGGAATGCCCTGCCAAAAGGAATGTTTTCAATGTTAAAAATTTATCTGAGATAAAAAGTGATTGGAAAAAATAATGAAAGAAAAATTTACAAATATGAAAATACATTTCCTGGCTCAGAAGTTTGAGTCGCCACTGAGAGATGCAGATCTTTATGCAGATACATCAGCATGAGATTTTCCTGTTTCCTGTTCCAGGGGTGTCATCTGACAGGTATGGTCAGAGAAAAGATTACAGGGATCTTTGGTCTGACAAAGTGTTTCTGTCCCAGTTTTCCCCCCTGTTCCAGGTTTCCCACCTCTTCTGAGCAGACCCAGGCTGCTCAGAAGCCCATGGCTCAAAGGACACTGTCCCTCACAGACACCAGACAAATGGGTGTGGCAGCTCAGGTGTGAGGCTTGTGTTTATTCTGTGTTCAAGGCAAGAGGTTGAGCCATGGGAGGTCTGACTTGCCATTAAGATTCCACGTGTCAGCTGCCTGTTGAGTGAACCTGATATTTGTGCTGATTTTGCTTTCTATTCACAGTGTTAACATGAAGAGGAGAAGGCACAGGAAGACTGAGGACTCAGCACAAAGTCTGCTTTATGGGGAGCTGATGATAGGGAGACCCACACTGATGAGTGCGAGAGGAGAAATACTGTCTCCAGAGCTAACTCCCCTTCGCCTTGCATTGCAGAGACACGAACCAGGAGTGAACTCACAGCTCCAGCACATGTGGGCAGTCAGGAACAGTGAGTTACAGTGCACCTCTTCAGGCTGTCAGCATAATTCTGTGTGGGTTTCCTCATGCAGCTTGCCTCTTATCCCTTATTTCATTCACGGTGCTGTAAAAGCAGTAAAGGAAGAGGAACAAGAATGGTGCATGCTACTGAAAGATACCTCCCATATCTTTTCTTCTTCTCTTGTATAAAAAACCTCAACACATACACAAACAACAGCTTAAAACAGCTATTTCTCTGTAACAAGTTGGAAATTAAGACAAATTCCTATTGCAGCACCTGAAGAGAGAACTGAGTGAGACCCCAACTAGAGCAATTTCCTGCACTGACTAATGTGAAATAAAATCTAACGGGCATGTTTGGAGATGCATCAGTTCACAGAAAATATAAACAGAGGCAAAAATACCAAAAGGGAGAGAAAGGCAGGCAAGATAGCTGCCAGTCTAATGTGCAGTTTACTGGGGAAATAACCTGGCTGAAGGTGAGGAAGGAAGAATTGTTCAAACATAAGATTTTACACTATCTTCATGAGCTTTCTCAGCTGCCTGGAGCAAGAACCCTCCAGGGCACTGTCAGTTTCTGAAGAGACATTTTTGGGAATCTCATTTCAAAAGTTAAAAAAAGCTTCTTGGTAACTCGAAATCAGCTGAAACATGTTACAGAAGGAAGAGGATGTGCCAGTCCATAAGAAAGACAAGGAAAGAATGGGAAGTGTATTGAAATTAATATCTTTTTATCAAGGAAGACACCAATAGGAAAAGATAAGGGTTATTATTTACTTTCTAAGGCAACAAATAGGGGTCCAAAAGATGGCAGAAAGACAAGCTGTAGTTCACTGTCCAGCTGCAATCTCTGTCATGCTAAGTAACTTTATTTGATACAGGAGTAATCACTTGTTATACTAACTCTGACAAAACCCACTATTTTTGAGCAGCTAAATATTAAAACATTCCAAGTTTGAATTGGGTATACTCAAGACATAGGTAGTTCTCCTTTTATTAGGCCAGACATAAGTTACATAGCCAGAGGGGATATCACACTGGAAAAAGAAGCATGATTGGTTTCTCTGATGGCTATTCAGATCTTATCTGGAAATGAAAGGTGAGAGATGAGACTGGAGAAGGTAGGTAAAACTGTCAAAGTTGTTTGGCTGTCTTGGGAGTTGTTTTTTTTTTTAGATGCAGATCTGTTTTGCACTCTAAACAGACCATTTTGGGCAGGAGTCTAGGAGATACTTTTTTGTAAGTGTTTGTGATATGTGAAAAATATTCAATAAAATATATATAGAGTTTTTTTAAAATTTCTTCCGCAATTTAAACATCATTTAGAAAATAAGGGCCAGAGTCTGAAAGAAGCAGAAAATGTGGGTAATGGCAAGCGACTTGAAGAATATTTAAATGATGGTGTTCTCTGGAAGAAGGAGAGCGGTTCATATTTATTATTAAAATCCAATAATTTTGTTTCAAGAGAAAATGGCTATTATGTTTCTTAACCTGAAATACAATGGTATTGCATAACTGACTAGTCTTTAGAATTTATGTAAGTCCATCTCTTTTTGCGCGACCCTCATATTTAACTTCCTTTCAGAACTTTGATGTTAATATCAGATTTCATTGAGAATAAAAAAACCATCCTTTCAGCAAACTGTTAAAAACTAGGTTAGATGGTGTTCAGTCCTGATAGAAGTCTACCCACATGTGTCCACATAGTAAAATCACACCTTGGCAGACAGATCTGATTTTTTTCTAAAGAATCCATATTAGATTTATTTGAAAATCTTATTTTCATAACATGAATTCTCTCCAGCTTCCTGGTAACTTCCTAATATATCAGTTTGTAAGCATCTCTACAACTCATCTTTTACAGTTGTTTTTGACTGATACTTTCCTTTTGCATGTGAAAGTTGATGAGCCAGTGGTATTCCTGGTACCTTTCGCTTGTTAGATGAGAGCCCTGAGTACAGGATCACCAAGGAAGGGAGGGAGCTGGGAAGCCACTTGCAGGCAATTGCTTCTTATCACTTCAGATCACCTAGATGTGGACTAGCTCCAGCAGGAAGATGTGCAATCACATTAGCACAGCACTGCGCCTGAAGGAATGATCCCTGCTGGATTAAGGACCTGCTCTGTCTGACGGTATTTGGCTCCTTTGTCTTGCAGTTCCCCCAAACTCTCTGGGGCAGAAGGAGTAAGGGAGAGAAGAGGATGAAACGTTCATACTGGCTGATGAGGCCTTTCCCCCGTACCAGCTAGAAGCCTGGGATTGTACTCCATGCACTTTGGATGCCGTAGTCACTGACTAAAATGCATGGGCAGCTTTGAGCCTTGAAGAAAAAGCTTCCTCACTTTTTCTACCCCATAAATCTCAGGCAAAATCACCTAATCTTTATGCTTTGATTTCTGAAATCTCTAGTAAATCTTGCTGTTAGAGTTTGTAATGCTGAACCTAAAACAATAATACTCCCTTATAACATTGATATTAAAGATTAATATAAACTGCTTGCTGACTGCTTAGTATG
The DNA here is from genome assembly GCA_013397915.1 of Daphoenositta chrysoptera. NCBI lineage: Eukaryota > Metazoa > Chordata > Aves > Passeriformes > Daphoenositta > Daphoenositta chrysoptera. The sequence continues at coordinate 140,444 of VZRO01006629.1, forward strand.
TTGATTTTATTAAGCTTGGGAAGATGAAAACAATATGATTACAAATATGTTAATTTGAATGTAACTCTGTAGTATCTCAGAATTTATTTTCTGTCTGTTATAGGAAAAAAAATATAATCTTGCTCCTACCATCCAGCAAAATTCAAAAAGAATAAAATATTTTTAGAGGAAAAGGTAAAATACAGGAATGGTGAGAAAACAAAATCTACAAAGTGAAACTTGTGAGTGAAATTTGCAATCAGAATTTTTAGTATATGCCTTTTCAATAATGAAATCTGTACTGATGTGTTCATATGCTGGTGAGCTAAAGACATTTTATGGTATCCAAACAGAAAAGGCTTCTTAAAGTGGGCATACTGCATTGTCTAGAACAAACATCTCCCACCCCTGTCCAGGGACAACTAAGCCCCACTGTTTAATGCTGATAACCACAAGAAAGGACCCATTTGTTAATTTCCCTAAGTTTTTTTTTTTTTTTTGCATCTAAGAAAATTATTTTCTAAGAATATAGTTATTTAAAGACATTTAACAGCAACAGCAAGATTTTAATTCATTAATGATGGAACTGCATATGCATCGAATAATTAACATAGTTATTTATAATAATATCAGTAGAAGATGGTATTTAAATTTTGACCAATTAATTTATTTTCCAGTCTCTTTGCTTTGCAGTGGAAGTCATTTCCACAGAATTGTCAACACAGACAATTGTCAATTGTCTGGCAGTGAGTGGCCTGCAATTTCTTTTTTACCTGTGTATATGAATATTGCACTGGCTTTAATTCATCTGCTATCATTTAGGCATAGTTGTTGACTTTCTATTATTCTTAATAAACAGAATTATTAAATACTACAGGTGATGCAGTGATTATCGCTTACAATATTTTACCATGATTTAAAAGTTTTTCATAATTCTAAATAAATATTTATCATCACCAGTCATAAAAGATAAAAAGAATTTTATCATAAGCTATTAAAATTTTTGAAAGAACTGTTTCTCTGTAGCTATTAAGTGCCAGATACTGTTCCTTTGGTGAAACAGAACTCCACACTACCTTCTGCCTTTATCTAGTGGCAAGTTGTTCTCATGGTACATTTCTTCTTACAGAGGTAAGTACTTTGGGATTTAACATCATAAAGGACAAGCAGCTGTTTTATAACAGGTTCAAACTGTTCTAATCATCGACAAGAACAGCGTTACTGTGATTCCTGGACAGTGTTTCTTAGCATCAAGTACAACATGGCTAGATCCATGTATTCCCACTTCATAATATGTGCACCTGTTTAGACCTGCCCTTTCCCAAAGAAACTTCGTCTTAAAATGCTAGGGGCTCTGCAAGGTGAAGGTAACTGTTTATAGGAGGAATTTTATGGCTTTTCACCCACACCCACACCGACCTTCTTTCAGCTACTGCTCTGCCAGATGCATTTAATTATTGCCATAAACTGTAAACACTACTGCATGACCATTTCCCCTTTAGCAAGATTGTGTGTGTGAAAAAAGTAAACAGATTGTATAACAAAGTGTTCTCTAGCTGTCAGCAAGGGCTTTGAAAATAAAACACTTCCCTCCCGACTCACAATTGGCTGACAGTCGGCACATAATGAATAATAGCTCCTGGGGACCAGCAGAAAGATGTGTGGGAAAACTTTAATTAAAAGCTTGTCAGTACAATTTTACCTGGGTGACATCACCTGACTGAAATCCTGCTGCCGGGCTTTGTTGTCTATAGGATCGCAGGTAGCACACTTGTTTTGCTGACAGCAAACAATTCAAAAAGTACTTCAAAACACTGGGGGGAAGACGCTATGCTGCCAGTAAAATATAATCTATTTGTGGTGTTCTAATTTTCTAATTAGCAGCTGTAGAAGGCTCTTCGCCATTGTGGGAGGAGGGTGACAAACAGGTTTTTGTAGCTCGTTATCTATGATGCCCTCTTGATTATGTATTTTCTTGACATTCCATTGTAGAAAATTGTGTTCCAAAATCAAATACATTTCCAAATGTAGACAGCTGGGCTTGAGCCAGCAGTACAGACCTAACATCAAATTCCCAGCTTGAAACTCTTTTATATGTATTAAATCAGAGCACCAAATCCAAACAGACTAGAAGTTCACAGCAGAGGACTTTCAGGCTGTGCAAAATTCCTAAGGAATGGGAACTTCGTGATGGCCCAAGACAATAAATCATGTAGTCCAGGAGAAGAGTCACAGTAGTGGGGTTTATTCTGCCCATCTCAAGCCGCTGGTAGCTAACACAATGAGGTGGCACACATGCTTTTGTATACTTTTTACTGTAAAATGGGAATGGGAATCTGAAAGCCCAAACTTGGCCCTAAAGTTGCAATTAGTAATATTCATGGAAAGGAACTTTCATCTAACACAGCTGAAATCATTAATGCTAGTAAAGCTTGGCTATTTTACAAGTAATTTGTAGTAATGGAGAGTAGTTTCTCATAATTTAATGCTAATTAATTCAGTTACATCATGATCTAGCTCAAGTCCTGAGCTGACTTTAATGGGAATAGGCTGGATCTGATCCAAAAGCCACTGAGGCCAAAGGGAGCCTTTACATTGATTTTGAGAGAAGTTGGTTTGGGTGTGTAGATGGATGGAATTTACTTACCTGACAGAGGAAAGACTCTCACTGCTTTGTGTGTTTGCCTCCTTATGAACATTCTCTCAATTTCCTTAATTTTATGCAATTATGATTTGCCAAATGTTGAGGAAAGTATTATATCTAATTAGTGGTGAACAAAAGTAAACAGGAGGTTTATTTTCTTATTACATGGTAAAATTAAATGCTATTCTCTGGCATGTATATGTGAGTAATAACACACAAAGCAACTCCCATGTAAGACTAAAGACAAGGCTTCTAAAATCAAACTCTTCTAATACAACCTTTCTGCACAAAACACAGTCTAAAGATGGATGAAAATATTTTTTTTTTGGTAGAAGAGAAGAAGGCAAGTGGGAAGGAAAACAACCAGAGCACATACTTTAGGATTTTCCTTTTTTCTTTTCTGCTCTGATATGCTGTGCAACACCTAATTCTTTAGTAAGAGATATGCCCATCTGGATATTGAAAGAAAAGCAGGTGCTTTCATCCTCCAAAGGACAAAGAAGTGTAATGCTAAAATGTAAAATAATTGTCATTTGCTTGTCAAAATTTCCATCATTTACTCGGTAACAAAAAATATTTGTGAATATCAGTTACTAATGCATGATAGTATATTTATCCACAGTTAGATTCATCGAGGCACCTCAAGAAGGAGTTTTGCAGTAACTGAGCATTAGGACGTTCAAGGGAGGCCTGGACTTGTAGTGCTGTGCATGAGTCAGGAGTTTCTGATTAGGCTAAATGATAGTTGGCATTTACAGAAAAGCCCCCAAAGTCCCCTTCTAGGTGGGACTAAAGTCTATGTGGCCAGGGCAGTACCCAAAAAGTCAGGCCACTGAAAATACATTGGCATCACGGCATTTTCCCAGTAATTCTTCTGTCTTGGGTGAATGAAGAAGTGAATGTGTAAGGAATCATGCTGGGGGAATGAGAGGAAGGAAAGACACATGGCACATCAGGCAGTCAGAACACCCCTGTAAGGAGAGAGATACTACAGCTTTATGTATTTGATGGAGAAGCAGATGTAACTCATTGTTCAAATCCTGAACAGGCAAGCCTTTTCCTGCTTCAGTCACTATTTAATTGTGACATAAAAAGTGAACAAAAAGTGAAAAAGCTCAAACAGTAGTGCAAAAAAAGTGCCTTGCACCCAGCCACTGTGGAAAAACTTTGAACTTCTTCCATGAAACATTCTGTCAGGAAATTCTGCATGCAAACACATAACCCAAACCTAGTTTCCTATGAACTGAGAAGATAGAGACAAATCCACTTAATGTGCTGTTAGAGTAGTACAGGCAAAATCCCATTCATGTAGTTTAGGTTTTCCTCAAATATGCCTGTGCCATGTGTTGAAAAGGATGAAATTTTAGGCATGATTCACAACCATTTATCTCATAATCCTCCTTGTCTTCTTTAGTACTTTTTGATTGAATCATCTGAGGAAGCTATGGGTTTTTGGAATTAGCTAAAACAAAAACCAGAATTTTCTCACACTGCAATATGGAGTATTTCAGGTGGAGGCTCTTTCATTCATCTGTGTTTATTCTGGCTACCAGAATGTTATCGTGTCGTTCTTGCCAGCCATTTATTCTTACATCATTATTCAAGAACTCAAGCTTCAGAAAAAAATGACCTTTGCTGGCTAACAGCAGTAAATTTGAAGATCAGGACAAAGCAATCTGGCAGGTGTGGAGAGCAGGAAGAGTACATCAGTTACCTCATGAAACTAGCTTTATGATTTCTTTCCAGTTTGTGTAATCAAGAATCCTCTTCACAAACTCTACGATAACTGTGATTCTCAGCAGGGTTCAAGGGGAATGTAGTGGATATTCTTTTCCCTTTGAGCAGTCTTCCTTCACGGACACATAAATTAGTGATACAGTACAAGGATGGTTGCAGTCTTCCTCATGCATATAAATCTAATGTGATACCGCACTGTTTTGCATAGAAATAGTGATGTAAGCAAACTGTCTGCTGTAGCTTTTAGCAAGTAAATTTAGGGTCAGGTAAACCACTAGGTCAAGTATGAGAAGAGAGGGTTTCTGTTACTGGCACATGCTTCCTGTGTGCTCTTGAACAAGTAATTTATGGTCTGATTCATTAAACTGTTAAGTGATAACAATTAGATGCCTGCAATTTAGGATGTTAGCAGCATTATGGTGGGTAAGTGAAAAGGGTTTTTTAGCTCTTGTGCGTTTTTTCTGGTTTCTGTATTTTGGTTTGGTTTGTTTGGTTTTTTTTCTTGATGCAGGTATTTTTTTTGGCGGGGGCAAGTTTTTTGGTATGTAGGATGGTTCAGGAACATAAACAATCATATGTCAAAGGGACCATTTGGATTTCTAGGCTCGGCAACAAGAAAAGGTTGTGTTGAGTGTACAGGCAGCCTGTTTGAAATTCCCACAACAGCATGGAGGAAAGAGCCTTTGTCCTTTAGATTTCTGAGGTCAGAAGTCTCTTCCAAAAGAAAGTGGGTTTAGTAGGTTAAAATATACAGTCACCAAGAAAACATTAAACCTGTCTCTTGCCTATTTTCTTAGCTGCTGGTTTATAATCCTTATTGTGCTTTCATTATGTAGCCTAGGGGTTTTTTTCTCATTAATCCTGTATCTTCCATGAGGCTAGGGAAAAAAACATGTCCTGTTTTTCCCTTCCAGCCTGACTGCCTGCATGCTTAGGTACGTAAGAAGCAGAATGCTTCTTTGACGTCTGAAAGACACAGGTTTGAAGTCCTCTGAAGCAGAGTGGCAAAGCCTGCTTTGCATATTGTGGGTGACCATTACCATGGAAAACAAAGCAGCAGTACCACGTTTTTCACAGTAAGTGGTTCATGTCTGGTTCATGCTTGCAGAGACCGTAGCAATGGCTGCGGTGTGCTGCTGGGAATATGATGGTTCAAGAACAGATGCTCCAAAGGACCAACAGGATCAGGCACATCAAGGGCAGCTGAGATTACTCAAGGGCCCTCAACAGTGACCAGCCTCATATTAGTGGGATCATACTTCTGTACGTGGATTGAATAACTAGGTAGCTATGTAACTTACAGCCTTTGAGGTCATCCGCTACTATCAAAGTGGTCTTAATGACATCTGAGAAGAAGTTTTCAGGTGGCGGCAAATTCATCCAGAGATGAAGACATAACAGCCTCTTGCCTAAGTCCTGCTTTATGCACCTAAATCTTTCAAACATTTTTTTCATTCTTTTTTGATCTGTTCATAGGAAGGCTGTGAATTTCTTGTCAATGAGAACAAATATACTCCAAGTATTTCTCCAATCACAATTTACGAGCCTACTTGTGTAGGTGGGAAATATGTCTTTCTGTTGACATTTAGTTATGCCTTGAAGGAGGATTTCAGAGTTCTTAAAACCATGCCAGTAATACAAGTTAGCAGATGATAGTTGTTTTCATCACCACGGGGTTGTTACAGAAGCTAGTAAGAAAAGTATAAGCAGACACTTTTATTTATTATTTACATATTATCAAAGTGAAGGAAGCCTCTTTTAATTTAAGAGAGCTATGAAAAAACCTATAGAAAACAGCTTTGCCCTTGGTATTTGATGAACTGTAATCTTTGATTGTACTTGATGATAAATTAGGTGGCTGGTCTCAGTGTTCAGTCTGATTTACAAGAGATTCTTTTGAAGTGATAAATGCCTATCAGCCTGCAGTCTTACACTGTAGAACAGAAGGATCTGAACATACTTGACCAAACAGCACTGTGTTTTGTTTCTGATAGATAATTCAAATGGTGCAATATAGAGACATTTTAAATCAGTTGCAAGTAGTGAAACCACTGTGTTGGTACTTTATTTTAAGACTGACAAGTCTGAAAACAGAAGTTAACAGAAAGTCACAAGTCATTCTTGTGACAAGTGCGTGAAATTTAAAGAACAGATTCCATATGGTGTCATATTTCAAGTTGTATGTCAATGACTTCATCAGAATGTTATACCCTTCCAGTAGGAGAAATGATACCTTTGAAAACATGTGTGGCTGCATGTAAAAAGTAAGCTCTCCCTGTCTTCGCAGAGAGCCAAGACACTTTCTGCTGAACAGGCAGACAGAAGAGAAAGAACAGATGTAATTATCAATCATACACTGTCATTAGCCCAGCTCTCAGGATCTGCTGAAGAGCAGAGTACATACTGGTCAGTTACTGGTGCAGATTGTAGCTGTCTTCATTATAGATTTCTTGTCTGCTGGTTATACTCCAATGTAGTGAAGGCAGGATTAATCTAAATGTCTGACAGTTTGAGCCTGAGGATGGCTGCCAAGTCCAGATGCATTTGTTGCCACTTGGACATCCTCTGCCAACGGCACAACTGAGATGGGCTGAGCCACAGAAATTACATGCATCAGTGTAAACCCTAACCAACATCCTGTCCAAATACTTCTGGCTTATCTTTGGCGTAGTGGACAGTGCACAGTTTAGATCTTCTTCAGGGTTCAGATCCACTCTTTCTGCAATCACAGAAGAATGGTCACCTACAGTGTGGAAATGAGGCTTCATACCACTCGTCAAAGGAATCCAAATCTCTAAGATCCCAAAGGAGTTTGCTAACATTGAGTTACACACAGCAAATATTTAGTTCATTGTTTCTCCCCTAAGCTATTTTCACCATAGAAAAATATTTGCGTCTATGCTCAAACACTACAACGTTCCGGATAATTATATATTGCTCAAGATAAAGATGTATCCAAAAAGATGAAGCTCAAAACACTTTTCTGCAGAAGTAGAAAAAACAATATACGTATTTTAAGAGGTGCTTAAGTTAAGTATTTGTATTTATTTTCCTTCTGGATGGCAGTGAGAGAAGCAGCTAATTAGGACTATTGAGACTAATTAGATTACTGAGCTTTTTAAATGTGCATTAACAAATATGGAGGTATTAATCTCTAAACATGCATTAATGAAACTGAATTTTATCATCTGTATTTGAAAATACAGTCTAGAATCACTTCCTTGAAGTCACCTTGTCTCTCTGTTTCTACATCTTTTGAATTCAGGTGATTTCCTGTTGACACTGTAATTCCTTAATATATTTTTTTTTTAAATTTACTTTTGTTGTAGTTGTGAGCAGCATTTTGCAGAATCACAGAATATGCTGAGTTGGAAGGGTCCCACAAGGAGCCTTAGCTCCAACTCCTGGTCTTGCACAGGACTCCCCAAGGGTCACACCAGGTCCCTGGGAGTGAAATCCAAATGCTTCTTGAAATCTGTCAGGCTTGGTGCTGTTACCACTCCCCTGGGGAGCCTGTTCCAGTGCCCTTTGAGTGAAGAAACTTTTCCTAATATCCAACCTAAACCTCCCCTGACACAACTTCAGGCCATTCCTTTGGGTCATGTCACTGGTCACCACAGAGAAGAGATCAGTGTCTGCTCCTCTTCTTCCCCTCAGGAAGAAGTTGTAGCTGCAATGAGGTGTCCCCTCAGTCTCCTTCAGGCTGAGCAGACCAAGTGACCTCAGCTGCTCCTCATTCAGCTTCCCCTCAAGGCTCTTTTCTATCCTCATGCCCCTTCTTTGGACACTGTCTAATAGCCTAATATCTCATTTATACTATGGTGTTAAAAACTGCACACAGCATTTAAAGTGAGGGCACATCAGCATAGTTACTATGCCATTTTTATGTGTAGCCTGTAGAACTTATACCATAGGATCACAGAAGTTCAGCAGGAATGTCCTGCATTGCTGATGCCCTGCTGTGTTTTCCCACCAACAGAAAACAGGGGTGCCTCCCCAGTCCATCTGTGGAATGCCTCATCCTCTTAGCCTTCCTGTTTGGATGGCCTGTATCAGATCCACATTAAAATGTCACTTGTCTCTGCCCTCCCTTTAATCATGACCCATAAGCTCTCAGTTGGCTCCTCATCCATCCCCACCATGCACTTCAGCTGGTCATCGTCACAGAGGGTGACACTCCCACTTCATCTCCCCTGCCTGTTCTTCCTAAAGAGCCTGTATCTGTTCATTCCAACACTCCAGTCACAGGAGCCATCCCATCACTTCTCTGTGATGCCCATAAGATCACAGATCTGCAGGCATGTACATGTCTCTAACTCTACTTGATTATTCCTCATGCTGTGCGTGTTTGCACAGAGGCATTTAAGTTCGGCTGCTTATGAATCTGACTTACTGGCTGGAGGGGCAGGAATTCCTTTGTGTTGCTCTTCAGGTGCTCTCCTGCTGATTAGTAATCCTTCTCCTGGCTCTGGACACCTATTGCTGGACACAGCACCAAACCAGTCTGAATTGGGTGGATTGATGTTCCCCTCCTGAGGAAACTTGAGCTGAAAGTCCTCTTCACCAGCTTGGCAAGCCTATGCCTGAAGATGCTCTTCCCCTTCACTGACAGATGGACCCCATCAGCCCCCAGGATTTTCTCAAAGCAAGTTGCATGGATGTCAAGGTTTGAAAACAAACCAGTGAGAGACTCCAAGTCAGAAAATACAATTTAATAGGAAGAAGAAAATAAAAGGTAAAAATAAATGCAAAAATGCAAAAAAAATACAAAAAAACTACCACTGACAAAGTCAGAAAACAACCTGACACCCTGTCGGGCAGNTTGGTTCCTCCCTCTGGGCGGAGCATCTCACAATGGGATGATGTAATTTTGTCAGTCATGTGGTAAGGCCTTGATTGGCCATTAACACAATATTGTCCGGAATGGGTTATGTATGAGTCATGTGGCAAAACCCATTAACAGACGATAGTCCAGAGGGTGGAGGCAAGCAACACCACCCACCTGGTGTTAACAGTTCATGTAGATGGTAACAGAATACACTGCAACCCAGGACAATGGTCTAAGTAGCCAAACTCCTGGCTGTTTGTACATCACAAAAAGAAGCAAATACACCTGTCTGACTTCAGTTCCTTCAAGGAAACATCGAAGAAACAATCAATCAGATCCAAAAACCTGCTCCTACATCCCAAGATTTGTGGAGCAGTAGAAATAACAAACTATTACCAAAGGCAATAGACAGTTCTCTAAGATTAAAAAATAATAGGGGAAACATTTGCTTAAAGTTCCTCAGCCTGAATGACTTAGTGATGTCCTTGCAGAAAACCCTAAACAACAGCTGAGAACATTATTAATTTTTAGTGGTCTACGGATGAAACATTTATTTCTGCAACTTTGCATTGACATTTCAGAAAAAATTACTTCCTCTTGGGCTTCGTTCTTGCCCAGAAGTAAATGCAAGGGCCGAATATTCTAATAAGTACACGGATACTCTTTTTCTTTGGAATGGTGAATGGACCTATTGCTAGACTGTTTGCTCCAAATTTATACTATCTGATTAAGTCTGTGATAGGTAACCAGGATAAAAAAATGGGGAGATACATAAGTAAGGAGTGAAAAAACATCCATTGCATATCAAAATGCCACTTTCTTCAGAGTGGGTTCATAGGTCAAAAAGGCCTGGATGATTATAAAGAGCTCTGAATTCTCCTTTTGAAAAAAAAAAATTGTGAATCCAGTTGATAGTTCTTAAATTCAAAGCTGTAGGAACCAAAAAGGGGAAAAAATATTTCAAACATATTTCTATGAGATCATGCATAAGCTACTGTCAGACTTGCACGGATGGTTAAAATATTTGCACAACAATATTTGCAAAATAGAAGCTGTAATGGCCCTTCTTAACTAGAGAACCTCTTCTATTGTAGAAATAAGCAGTAAGGTGAGGTACTTATATAGTTTACTAACCAGAACAAACCTTACTGCCAAAGGCCCCAATCTTATCTTGAGGGTTCTGCTTGAAGTATGTGATGTTCTGACTTTCTTCTTTAACCACAAGGATAGTTCCAAAGTTTAAATCCTAATAAAATTGAATGGTGAATACTGGTTCTTGTTAGAACATAATTCTTCCGGGGGACTCTTTATAATATAAACATATAAGAGTTCCAGGGCACTCTTTATTACTGAAACCAACAAAGATATCTAATGCAAATGAAATAGACAAGGCTCTTCATTTTATTTTAAATTGGCCTGACTTGCTTCATGGCATTCATTTCAATGGTTTCCAAACCACAGCCTTAGAAGCCTCTTAAACTTATCAGACAGGATTCTGTTCCAGTAAGGTTTTTAATCCTCATGTATCAAACAGACAACTTCTCAATACCAAAAGGCATCATGCACTGAACATAACGTAAATATGGGCACAAGTGAATCTATGTTTTATTGCTGAATATTAATTTCAATATATAAGGCTATATATAAATATATACACATAATTTTATATATGGCTAAATAACCACATATAATATAGATATAATTATATGTAGTAAACACTGAGTTAATCTTGGTATGAATCATCACGTGCTTTTAACAGAAGTTGCCTATGAATGTCTAGAAATATATAAATATCAAGGCATGATCTTCAGTAAAACAGAAGCAAAGAAAATCTGTAATCAAACTGTTTTCTCCACACTGTTGTGAGTTTTGTACTTTCCAAGTGTGACATGGCTGCTGTTGAGAAATGCTTCAATACCGCAGTGCTTTGTTCTTTGCCTCCTTTCCCTTGAAATGAGCACATCAGAAGGCATCCAGTGTCTCATATGGAGTTTTACAAGTACAGAACAGAATTACCTAGAAGTTAACTTTTTGAAGGTGCAAATGCAGTCTGTTAGGTAGAAAAGTAGTTCCTGCTCACCATGTCCCTGTGTTGCAGGTCCCACACAGCAACAACCTCTGACTTCTTTGATTGGAAAGACTCCACATATTCCCTTGTTTGTGCTGAAAAAATTTCTTCTTTTAGTCACTCCTGTTGCTTGGCTCTTTGTGCTCTTCAACATCACGTCTCTTAATTTACACCCTTGCTGCAGATTTCCTACTTGCTGTGCTTCTCCCCTATTGCCAGTTTCACCAGTTGCTCCAAAAGCAGCACTCACCTGTTTGGGTTTTTTGAGACTATGGAGAGTACAAGCTCCCCTCAGATTCTGGATCTGGAGCCAGGAAAAATCACAGGGGGGGTCTATGCCCTGGATGCTTAGCTTTAGCTTTTCTGAAGATTCAGCATATATGGCAAAATAACAAGAATCAGACTTTTAATCCCTCCCAGCCCCACGTACTAACGTACTTGGGGGTGAACCACAGTGTACAAAGGAAATACCTCTCTTTTCTAGTTTTCTGCTAAGATACATTTTTCTTCACCATTTAGAAAAAATACATTTTCTCTCCTTTGTACTTTCATCATTATTTGGTCAGTACTGGCAGGTTTTAAACGAAACTTATTTTAATTTTAAAAATTTAAAAAAAAATTATTTAAAATCTTATCTTCTTTCTCCTGAGAAAAGTGAAGGGAAATTATTTGTTCAAATGAATTAACAAAAAAAGTATCTTAGTCTTTGTCTTTCCCAGCAGAAAAAAGGCATGGAAAACTGTTGTGGGGTTTTTCTTCCCCTTAATGTTTTTTCCCAAGTTTCTTTTGGAAATTTTTGTATTTCATTACCACGATTCCTCCTTTGCTTTATCTGGAATGTTTACAGTGCAGAGGCCTAGCAGTTTGGATATCCGATTATAATAGAAACCAACAACCAAATAAAAAATTGTGTAAAAAGTTCTAAAACTCCCCTACTATTTTAAAATATTTCCATAAACATGTTTATCTCATATTTTAAAATACTTCTTTTTTTAATTTGTGAGGATATTCATTAGGGGACAGTTAAATCCAAGCTTATTAGTAGGGAAAGTTCTGAAACATCCTCCAGTTCTCATTGAAAGGATTTTAAAGTGATCTTTCCCAAGACATTTCAGAGGTGTTGGCTACGATTCCACATGAAGAACCATCATTCATTCTTACTTGTTCCTCCTTCTCTAAGGCACAGTTTTTTCTTATCTGTACAAGACTGTTAATACACATCAGCAAAGGACAGTGTTTACAATAGGTTTTAGCACGTAGTAGAAGAGGTAGCTCAAAAAAACAAATATTGGAGCTTTTTAAAGTTTATTTACATTTTGTGCACCTAATCAAGTGGATCTCATCAATGAGGTGTAAGAATGAATTAGCAGTGGAATTTAGTTGCTCTGCACAGGGGGATGACTTCTTCCAGGACTTTTTTCTGGGATAGAAGGGTTCCCCATCCAATGATTGGGTTTTCAGTGGAATCAAGTAGAGGAAAGCTGTTTCAGCCAGACATGCCTTGAATCATTTACTGAAGAAGCACACACTCTTTGTGTGTTTTTCTCATCTGATATAGTGGTAAGAGTGTAGTTTAATGTGTCTGTCGTTATTCAGGCAAACTCTACCCTGTAAAGAACTTTTCAGAAAAAAAAGGGAAATAACAAAGTTGTACCCAGAATTAACTGACTATTTCAGTCCATTTGTCATCCTTGTGGTCAGAATATGATCTATTTAATTTGAAGAAATCAGCAATTATTATTATAAATTCAATTTCTCAGATTAAGCTAATTTTAAACAGACTGAATGTAAACTGCTGGTGTTCTGCTCATCATACATAAACATGAATTGGGTATTTGATAAAAAATGTGTCTTGTAGATTGCTAAATATGTGCTAAATCCGTGGGGCTGTAAAAATTAAATATCCACCTTTGTACACCTGAAAATGCATTTCAGTACTTTTTTGAGACCAATGAAATTATCCCCACCAAGAAAGAGTGATTGCCAGTTAAAATGGGGATAAACGCAAGAATCCAGAAATGGGTTTCAATTGACTAATTAATTTTGTCTCTGGAAAGATCTACTATTTGAAAAGAAGTTCTTTCCTTCATTTACTTTATTGCTTTTGTGAAGTCTCATAAAGCAGTTCCCAGTGATGAATATGGTAATACTGAACAATATCTCCTTAGAACTTCATCATAATGTAATCCAGCCCTTCTGGCATATAATTTACGTATAATTTCTTCTAGAAAAATATCTTATGGTGGATTGAAGAATGCATGAAAACACATGTATTGAGCACATTAACAGTAATATACAAATGTGAAAGATTAAATTGGTTTTACACTCTTGTATGTCTTATTGTATCTTATGCCCAACTAAGTTCTCAAACATTTCCTTTTCAAAGGAAAAAAAAAAAAGAAAAGAAAAAAGAAAGATAGTTGGAAATCAGAACATTGTACTTCAAATGTGGTCTCCATTTAAGCAGAATGTGAAATATTCTGTAATACTTTTACACCTAAGTTTAGATTTTCTCCCTTTTTAGCTTTTTTTTCCCCACATATTGCCTACTCCTATTTATTTTTGTAGTGGTATCTCTCCTATTTCAGGGAAGCCAGAAATTTATATAATGCAGTTCAGTTATACTGGCATTTAAGAAATTACCTCTCAGAAATTTGTACCCTGTCACAGATCCTTTAAGTAGGATTGTAGGATTCTGATTGTGAAATAGGGCTACGCTTTAAAAGACAAAAAAACCCTCAAAGCAAAATTAAATTTTCCAATAAATCTCTGTCATTTTTATAGGAGCTATATGGGACATTTTCTACCCTAAAATCTAACCCAATCAAGAGAATAAAGAATTCCTATATGTGTCAAATATTAAAAACAGTGAAAGACTTTTATATTGTAAATGCTGTGGCCTAGATGTACATGTCAGTGTGAACTATGACTTGTCCATGACAATTCTTCTTGACTTTCTAAGTGCAAAACAGAGGGAACTCATTAAAGATTTTAAATTGCAAGAAGAAAGAATAAGTGTGAATGACAAGTAGCTGAGTAAAGGAAAAGAAATCACTAAAAATCAACAGCTGTATTGACTTTTTCTTGAAAATATACCCTAGATTTGCTCACTGTTTAGAGTTCCAAGATTGTGCCTCTTTCTGTAAGATACCCATATTTTTCATTCACAAAATGCAGTTCAACACAGTGAATTGGTGTAGTGTGTCCATTTTGAAGTGTGATCAAAGCACAAAAAATTTTTTGGGAATTTGGGAGCCTGTTTCTCTAGTTAGCCAAAATTTAAATCTCATCTTTATACAACATGCAAACTTCACAGGTGATTTGATTATTTTAATTATTCTTTTATACAATAGCTGTTCCTGTGAAAATCTAATTGTGACTCATAAAGGTTTAATATTTAAATATTTAATTAATTATTAAGTTTTGAAAGTAGAGGCTACATGTATAAATGAACTAAATGCATTTCCAAGCATTCATTACTTTCTGTGGAAGTTTTTGTTCTATTAGTTGTGTCTCCTGTGATCATTACAGCATACTTGATTGGGCACAGTGTTATTAAAACAATCTTATTCTTAAATAATATGAATATGTATATTCTCAGTAAAATTGCATATTACTTTAGAAGTGTAGAGTAGCCTTAAAATGAGTTAAGCTAAAAAGAAAGGATTTATAATTTGAAGCAATACATTCTACATTTATTTATTAAAGAAAAACAAAACCAACAAAGCAACACCCTTTTTTGATCTTGAAGAGAAAACAGAACAACTGTGAAGAGTTTAAAAAGTCTCACAGACAAAGCTGTGTCTTCTGGTGAAGGCTGGAAACTGGTAGTTCAGCCAGACTTCTTGCGTACTTCAGCAAAACAGAAATCATAACAGTAAAAGTCAAAAGAAAGAAAAATTGGATCATGGATGCATTGAAGTGCAGAAGTTAGGTTTTTTGCCAGGATTGAGTAACTGCTTTTTCTTTGTGATTATGATCATGTAAAAAAAGCTCTATGATGTAAATGAAAGAATTGTATTTCACTATATAGTTCACTACTGGGTAAAGCACCTAATTAACAGATTTTTCAAGAGGTGGACCCACAGAAAAATATCATTGACAGATAACTGTTCCTGAGAAAGTTGGCTATAAATCATTTATTCAAAACAGCAACTGGAAGTTTTGCTTGTCAGATTTTTAAAAGGAGAGAAGTGTTTCCTTGAACTTTTGCCTGACTTTGGCTGCCAATATATTACTAGCACCTGGGAGAAGCCTCAGGCTCAAACAGTCAGAAACACATGAAGTTCCATTTTTTTTTTGATAACTGTCCTCTTCCTGTAGTAGACTTTGTTGTATTACTTAATTTATTCTTCTAGCAAAACTAAAAAAACCCCAAAAATCTGTCTTACTGTCAGAAGACACTTGAATGTAAGTTTACAGTAAAAATCACTCTCATTATAAAAGGTAGATCAGAACTTACTAGCTTTTCTAGTTCTTGTTGAGCCATTCCTCAGCAAATACTGTAAGTAAAGCAGAAAAATCCTGCTTGTGTTAGGAAGAACCACGTGTGAATGTTACTAGTAGAGACAGTTTGTATATATTTCTGATTTGTAATGGACCCCATTATTTTTCATGGCTGAACAAGAGATCCTGGTGAAGGAACATCTCCTTTCAGTGCAAAGAGGACATAAAGACTGATGTACTCTCTCTACTGTGCTATATTCCTGACTTGAAGGAACAAAGTAAGGTAGTTCACTCTTGACACCAACCTAGACCATGGCCTTTTTGCTATTCCGGTGTGATGGTGTCATAATATGCTGTGTACTGGTGGTTTACAAAAGTGTTTTTGGACTTACACAAAAGAATAATACAGCACATCTGTGGCATGAATGAATGGAAGAGCTCAGCCAGCTGAATGTCCCTGTATCTAAAACCACAGAAGTTTGCTAGAACATGTTTTTTATTTGCTTCCTTTGAGAATTTCAGGAAGGAGCTGAAGCAGGAGGAAATAAAGGGATAAATATGATCTCATTACTGTGATGCTTCTGACATAAGTTTTGATTTAATTTCCCACTTAATTATCTTTCTGGCTTCTGTTTTATGTGGATAATTTAGTGCATATTCTCAAAGCCTAAGAGTTCAAATTTGAAGGCAAAATTCCTGAAGATCTCATTTTAGAAATTATTTGAACTTTTTTGAACCCTTCTACTGATAAATGGCTCCTGTACAACCTTTTGACTACCCCAAAAGTCTGATAATTACTGTCTCACTAAATTTCAAATATACATTACAGTAAAAGAAAATGTGGCCAGAAAACTAACTGTCTTTTGCTTATTTTTTTAGTATTATTTCAATAACTGTTTACCAATTTGGCCACTCTTTTCAATAATTCACGAGGGTATTTCAGTCAATCAGCAGAATGGAAACACTTATGTTCAGAGTTACATCAGCGGTGGCTTGACAGGCCACTGCCTTTCATTTTCCAATGACATTCAAGTTACAAGCTACTGCAGAGAAACATCATTCTTAAAATCTGCAATTATGTATTTGAGATTTCAGTTGTGCCAAAATATGTCACAATCACAGCGTACTCTAAGTTCTCAGAATATATAACAACTGCACTTTCTCTTGTGGCAGCCCATAGCTCAGAGATTGTAAAGGGCCTTTCCATTATAGAGTTTTTAAGAGAGTTTTGCATCATGTGAATATCGCAAGCCTTTAAAAGAAGGAATAAAACATCCTTTAATGCTATTGTAGGCAGCCATAAGTATCACAGTGAGGTTGCTATTAGAATGTAAATTTTCTGTACTCTACTTCAGAATGCTAACAATTGAGTTACTACTGGCCTTCATGCAGACCCAGCTGCATAAAAGGATGTTAAACATTTTCCTATCCATATAGATCAGCAATAAAATATCATCTGGGATGTATAAATTCTCTTGCCAGCAGAGAGGCAATATGTAATACAGTAGCTAATATGGATGTTTGGAAGGCAAGTATCTAATTTTTTCCTGTTTAGTACTCTGTATTCTACTGCTTGGAGCAGGAGGAAGTTGATTTCCAAGCATCTAGTACTGTAGACCTTGGTGGGAAGAAGTAGTTTAGGAGATAAGATATTTTACAGGCTGCACAGTCAAATTGGAAGATTTGCTTGTACTGTGTGCAGAATCAACCACTAGCCTAGTACAAACCCAACATACCAGTCCGGTGTGCAATATTAAACTCATTTACAAGAGGAGAGGAGAGGAGAGGAGAGGAGAGGAGAGGAAGATGCCTGCATGACTGACATGATAACAGGAGAACATTTACTCTCTAATGAGTAGTTCTATTGGTAGTATCCTCATTGCTTGCAAGAACAGCTTCACTGTTTTCTTGGGCTGGCTGCCACATAACTATATCCAACTACACACTTCTGATGACCTGGCCAACTCTTCTCAACCACTTGTCCATGAGAAAAGAACAGCAATAGGGTTTGCCAGTGAATAGGGTTCTGCATGTTGANACTCATTGACAAGAGGAGAGGAGAGGAGAGGAGAGGAGAGGAGAGATGCCTGCATGACTGACATGATAACAGGAGAACATTTACTCTCTAATGAGTAGTTCTATTGGTAGTATCCTCATTGCTTGCAAGAACAGCTTCACTGTTTTCTTGGGCTGGCTGCCACATAACTATATCCAACTACACACTTCTGATGACCTGGCCAACTCTTCTCAACCACTTGTCCATGAGAAAAGAACAGCAATAGGGTTTGCCAGTGAATAGGGTTCTGCATGTTGAAAGAAGCTGCACTGAAATGCATTCACTTGAGATAAACCACTGATCCGTTTTGCCTTGTTTTTATTCATTAAAATGCCAATGCAATAACTTCATGGAGTACTAGACTGGAAGTCTTTTAAATCTTTAAAGCATTTTACATTTTCTTGTGAACTTGCCCAGCCTGACACCTTGAAGGAATTTTGCTATAACCTGCCATGGTTTATGCTGGATAAAGCAATTACTTCCATACACTGAGTTAGTTCTACATCTGAATGTCACTAAAGGACACTCATTCACATAGCTGTGTCTATGATAACACGTGCAAAACCCATGCTGCCATTTTTGACAACAGTTCATTGATGTAGGGGCATGATAAAGCAAACTCCTCAATCACAAACCATCCCAATTTTTTTCTGCATCCCAATGCAGTTATAGTCAAACTCAAGAGCAGCAAACATGAAAGTTCCAGCAGAGATTTGATTTATTCATATGACCACCCAAGTAGGCCTGTTCTGCAGCATGTAACAGTCTTAGCAAAGAATGGTGTACCTGCCTGTTACACCCTTTTTTCACAGTTTCCAGCCTAGGGCCTCAGGTGTGGGTGTATTGGATAGTAATGATTAAGCCTTTCATTATGCTTTTTCATTGTCAGCTTCCTTTGCTTTCAGAAAGATGAGAAAAGACGTGTAACTTTCTCAAACTGAAGCGGTTTCTCAGTTGGATTTCTCACTTGTCATTGTAGCAATTTTTTGTTCAAAATAATAAACAATTTTACTAATAGCTCCAGTAATAGAGGCATGCAATGTAACTGGTAAATATTTTCAAATATTACTCAATCAAAAAAAGCTGAAATATTAAAAGCTAAATTAAGTTCTGTGAAGAAGTTTCAAACTATTCTCTTAATTATAACATCACTCTCCAGTTGAATTGTGTGTCCGTGAGGCCTCTACCTTCATGCTCTGTAGACTAGTGTAAATTATAGCTTTATCCAATTTAGGACTTACAGATAGATGAAATAATAATTTATCCTAAGAATGGCATAAGTTAAGAAAATCCTAAACCAGTCTATGAATCCCACAGCAGTAACAATTGTTCACAAAGCCTTCTAAAGGACCTTGCTGGGTTGGTCAAAATGGGAGATCACTGCAAAGGTGGTAGAAAGTCTGACATGGTTATTCTGGCAGACAGTCCTTCCAGGTATGGAGAGTCTCAGATTCAAGTGCTATGTGGCAGGGTCAAACTCTTCTGTTACAGGAGGGTTAAATATTGTGCCTCTTGGGTGCTGGTGGGAGCATCTCCAGAGATAAACCACTTCTGATTCAAGTGCTTAACCACTCTCTGGGTGAAAAACATTTTCCTGAAATCTAACCTAAACTTTCCCTGACTCAGCTTCATGCTGCTTCCTCAATTCCTGTCACTGGTCACAAGAGTGGAGACTTTTGTGAGACAGTTTTCCCTTCACGGGTTCTTGGCCATGGGTCATACATCCATGTGGAAAACGTGGTAGTCATAGTTGTTGTGGTTTGTTTATCTGTTTTATTTTTGAGCGATTGTGAATGGTTTGGTTCTGGTTCCCCCTACCCTGGTTGGTTTGTGCCCCGGACTCCTTTCCTGCCTTGCCCCCTGTCAATCACCTTGTCAGTTACCCCTATACCGTCCCCATGTTCTAGAAAGGTCTCCCCAGTTCGGTTCCCCATTGGCTGTTATCATTGTTCCTCCCCCTGAGCCCCCTGTTATTGGTCACTGTTATGTCTGTTAACCCTTGTACCCTCCCTGATTGGTTAATTTTTGTAACTGCCCCTTGTTACTACCCCCTTTATAAGACCTTGTCAGCCCTTAGATTGTTGGATTCAGTCCCTGGTTTCCTGAGCAATAAACTCTCGGGACCCACATCGGATCCCTGCCTCTTCTTTCCACCGAGCCTGCCCTCCGCTAGCGTGCCTCTGCCACCCTCGACTGAGGTGCCTTCTCCCTGTCAGTGCCTTCTGACAGCAGGCTCTGCCTACCCGACGTCCCCAGGGATTTCCACCTACACCTGGGTGGGACGACTGAGGGTTTCCCCTCTGATTATCCAGGCGAGGGCTGAACCCTCAAGCCGCCGCACGCCCAGACTAGTGATTAGTTGCTGGTTATTCATGAGAAAACAGATTGGACATTATAACTGTGGAGAATCCTTCACAGTTAAAGACGTTGATAATCACGAGAGAAAGGCAGCACAAAGTGAATATATCTCCTGAAAATTCAATCTGGAAGAAACTTCTTGCAGAGAAGGAGAGAGAAAAGCTGTGTCACATCATCATGCAGAGGAGCTTTTGGAGACCCTGCAGAAGGAAAGGAGACCTTACAAGTAGGGCCAGAAGGAAGATTCAGGAGCTATAGACCTCTCAGACTAACATCAGTGCTGGGGAAGGTCACGGAGCAGATCACCTTGTACAGCATCACCCAGCATATACAAGACAACCAGGGTATCAGGCCTTGCCAGCATGGGTTTTGGAAATGCAGGTCGTCCTTGAGTAACCTGATCTCCTTCTACGACAGGGTAACCCACTTTGCAGTTGAGGGAAAGGTTGTGAATATTGTCTATCTAGACTTTAGTAAAACCTTTGACACCACTTCCCATGGTTAGTGGGTTTCCCAGTTGGCCATGGGTTACAAGTGTTTTTCCCCAGGGCTCAGTAATGAGGCCAGACCTGATAATTATCTTCATCAATGATCTGGATGAGGGGATTGAATGCAGCCTCAGAAAGATTGCAGATGACACCAGCTTGGATGGTGTTGATCTGCTGGAGGGCAGCAAGGCTCTGCAGAGGGATCTGGACAGGTTGGATCCATGAGAAAAGGCCAACAGTTTGAGGTTCAACATTACAAAGTGGCAGGTCCTGCACTTGGGTCACGTCAGTCCCATGCAGTGCTACAGGCTGAGGGCAGAGGTTGGTAAGTAGCCCAGAAGAAAAGGACCTGGGTGACAGACAGATGAAAGTGAGCCAGCTGTGTGCCCAGGTGGCCAAGAAAGCCAATGACATCCTGGCCTGTCTCAGCAATAGTGTGGACAGCAGGAGTAGGAAAGTGGTCATCAACCTGCTCTCGGCACTGGTGAGACATGTATGTGTAGCACTTAGGGACACAGTTTAGTGGTGGACTTGACAGTGCTAGAGTAACGAGTGGACTTGATGACCTTGGCGGTCTTTTCCAACCAAAATGATTCTATGATTCTATCAATGCTGTGTTAGCTGTAGGACTTGTCTGGTTACTCTCTCTCTTACCTTTCTGTATCCTGGGCATGTCAATGCAGCTCATGTGTTAGGAAAACCACTATTGTGGCCACGCAGTTTTGATGACAATATGTGTGAGCTTTTACCAAATGGCTTAAGCACAGCCAAGCATTTGCAGATTATGCTTTTCTACTGTCTGCGTTGGGAGAAGTTTTCCACCTAAATCTATAGTAAGGAAGGGATTATACTAGCTATTCCTCAGACAGGAGTAGTCTTCAGTCTGTGTGCATGGGTGACCTTTGTCACACTTCTAGTTTGACTTTACTGAAAAGCAGTGAGGAAGCACAGGGGAAAAGATCAGCATCTGAGGGGCTGGCTTCAGACCTCATAGAAGTCCCCCTTCTGGGAACATATATATCTTCTTTGCTCTCTGTCAAGCCTAATGAATTTCAGGTCTGTTTCTGCTTGGTTCTCCTTTGCCTTTACCATCCAGGAAGATGGGGAAACAGAGAAGCCATCATGAAGGGTATCTCATGTTCCTACTACAAAAAAATGGCGCCATGATTACTCGCAGAATAAATGACAGAGCCCTATTTACACAAGGCTACATGTCTTGCACAGAATTTCAGATTATATTTCCTTTTCTAAACATACATGAGTGGAGAAATTAATAAGTACTATTATGTACAACACAAAAAGTTCCAGGCATCTTTGAAAAGAAATTTTGAGAATCTGAGCTTTAGAAAATAATGAAAATTTGAAGCTCTTGGAACTGAACCCCCATATCAGTATCCAATATGTCAAAGCATTCAAATGTGGCATAGGCTTCTGGAAAGTTTATGAGCTTCACAGATTACCGGACGGGAAGCAATAAGAACTAAAAGAAGATATGAAACTCTTCTCTTGCAGACTTACTTTATGTTCTCTGCCTTCCCTTCATCACTACACATTTTGAAACTTGTTAAACCGTCCCTGCTCCACAATATGCCCCTTGGGAGAGGCACTGGTGGTAGTAGACAGGCATCTTTGCCTTTGGGGCAGCACCTGAGACTGCTAGTTTCTCCAGAATGTAGCCTGGGGTTGTGTCCCAGCTTTCCAGACCTCCACCAGTACTTCCATCTTTCCACAACTCTGGCACTGTGCAGCAGGTACACACACATAACTGGGATGAGCTAAACCTCAGGTAGACCACATAACCATGAAGGGAGCTGGCTTCAGGCAGCAGGGTAGGAGAGCTGGAGGGAATGTGACCGGAATGGCTGGCTATGCCTAGACTAATTAAGAGCTGTCTGATGTGGGTGTGTTTGAAAAATCATAGAATGGTTTGGGTTGGAAGGGACCTTTAAGGATCATCTACTTCCAACCCCCTGGCCATGGGCAGGGACACCTTCCACTAAACCAGGTTGCTCAGGGCCCCATCCAACCTGGCCTTGAACACTTCCAAGAAAAGGGTGTTAACATCCTCCCTTGGCAACCTGTTCCAATGACTCACTACCCTCAAAGTGAAAAATTTCATCCTTATAACTAATCTAAATCTACCCTTCTTCATTTTAAAGCCATTCCCACTTGTCCTATGACTACATGTCCCTGTAAAAAGTCCCTCTACAACTGTCTTGTAAGCACCCCTCTGCCTAAAGGGGTACTGGAAGGCTGCTTTAAGATCTCTCTGGAGCCTTTTCTTCTCCAGACTGAACAACCCCAACACTCTCAGCCTTTTGTCATAGAAGTGCTCCAGGCCTCTCATCATCTTTGTGATCCTACTCTGGACCTGGTACAACAGGCCCGTGGCTTTCCTGTGCTGAGGACCTCAGAGCTGGACTCAGTACTTAAAGTGGGCTCTCACAAGAGCAAAGAAGAGGAGGAGAATGACCTCTCTTGACCTGCTGGCCATGCTTCTTTTGGTGCAGCCCAGGATACTGTTGTCCTTCTGGACTGCAAGTGCATGTTGACAGGTCATGCTGAGCTTCTCATGCACTGCCACCCCCAAGTCTTTCTCCTCAGGGCTGGTCTCAGGCTGTTCCCAGGATACAGCTGTGTAAGAGTAGAAAGGGCTGGGTCTTACCTTTCCTTCTGCTCTGTTCCTCCTGGCCCTCCCTGCACTTCCAGAATTTAACCGTGTTAGGAAACAGAAGTGTATCACCCAGGAGAAAGCTGTATTCATTCTGGTTGGGTGCCACAGCTCAATCTGGCTGTGGGGGAGCTCTTTACATGAGCAGGGAAGGCTCTTACACCCTTCTCCCTCTTAGAAAACTTCCATCACCCACCTCTCTAATGAAAACCCAAACTTCAGGATCGTGCTGTTGAGTCTACCAAGTTCTGTAAGCCACTTGGCATCCCATGACATGGATGCCAGCTGTTGAGCTGCCAGCAGCTTCTAAGCTGACCTAGTTATCACCACTTTGCCACTAATGGTAACAGCAAGACAAGAAAATTTGGATGTGTCCTCTCTGGTATAGAATCAATGCTCCCCTTAGGAGTTTTAATACATAACAGGAAAAATAGGTTTGTTTTTTTTGAAATTTTTCACTTTGGTTCTTAGGAAGAGTATTCGTGAACTTCAGCTGGCACTTCCCAGAAGTACTTTTCATTATACCTTGCACCAAATTCTTTCTTGATGGTTCAATTAAAAAAAAAAGTTTTATTTTGAAAAATTAATTAATGCTTCAGGTGGATTTATTATTTATGGTGCCGATGAGGGGACTTCTTTGAGGTCTTCATGCTAGACTTCTACAAATTTCTGGGTATGTCATGAGATTACCTGGTTACTTTTGCTTTTTCATTACTCTTGGTTCTTTTATCAATTCCCCTGAAGAGCACAACTCTCTTCCTAGATGCAAAGTTATCATAGACTTTGTATGATGCATATATATATATAAAACACATCAAATGACCAGTAATTTTTATATTTATAAAATTTATTTGTTCTAGAAATTGTTAAGCTATAGATATACTCAAATGGTAAAGTCCAAAGCAAAACTGTCTGAAAAACCAAAAACTTTTTAAGTGATAATTAGCAAGAAATTGACAATAATTTCAAACCCATGAATTTGCTTAGGCAGCCAAGCATCTAGAGAAATGCCAAGTGTGAAAATACAGTTAAGTGAAACCTTTCTCTCCTTCATCATTAGTTCTGTGTGTGACTGTTTTTTCCACAGTGCTGTTAAAAGATCTTAATACCACTTGTAAACCAACATAAGTTTTAGGACAGATAAACATTACTCACTTGAAATTTCTTTCCATTTAAGAAAGAAATAAAACAATTATATGAAATATACATTTTAAGGCTGTCACAGTGAGCTCTCATGCATCAACAACTTTTACATAACTATATAATCTAGTATGCACTGAAACTGAGTAGTTGTTGCCACAGTGGCTGTCATACCAAATGTATCTTCTCAGTGAAAACACTTAAAAATCAAGTATCTGCACTATAATTATACTACTTGTATTGAGCCTGCAGCAATAGCTTGATTTTACATTTTGTTTAATCACAATTACCTGTTGTGGAGATGAACATTTTTCTTTGGATCATCGTTTTTATTTTAATTCATTCAGTATACTATGGCAACAAAAATGAGTTTTGGCACTCCAAATTGTATTAGAGTTCACTCACATTGAACTGTAGCTGTTTAGGTGTATGTGATGGAATTACAGACACAGTGAACATGAGATAACACCTTGATTGGAAAATCCTACTGCAAAAATCTATATTATTGATGCCACTTGATATTTTGGAAAGAAAACTATGTTTCCAGTTGCATATTAGAATAACATTGTCATTTAGTTCATTCTGATAAATAAATGAAAATAAAGAAAATACAAGAAGTATAATAACCAGTTATTCACACTCCAGCTCAGGTGGGAAGACTTGCCAACATTCCCTACATGTTTAGGTGTATTCTTTCCAGTTTTTAAATAGCTAACAGCATTTCTTTATTAAATTTCCTTTTTAAAAATAAGCTATTAGTTTTCAACCTGTACTGTCTTTCCATATTTTATGTTCAGTTTGTTTTTACTTAATTCCCCTGGCTTTTGTTGGAACAAATAAACCCTACAAAGCTTTCTTCTTTTCTCTAATAACTTTTCATGTGACCATAACAAGGCACTAACTGTAAACTAGAAAAAAACTAATAAGCATCAAACCAAATAGAAATAAACATTAAAGAGCATTAAAAAAGTTTTTTTCTTTTCCTGAGAAATCTTGCTTTCAACTGCTCTCACGTTTCTTTTCTCTCTTAATTTTAAATGAAAGTTCCAAGATAGTTAATTGTCTGTACTTCTGCTAATGAATAGTGGAGTGTAGAATAGTATAGTTTACTAACTTACTGCCCCATTAAAAATAAAGCAAATAAATGTTGCCAAGAGACGTTTGAAATAAACCATGGAAACCTATTAGTTTAGCATGCCACTGATAAAAATTGTGTAATTCTATTTTAAGCATTTAATAAAAAACTTCTTTATGTCTAGCTAGTCTTTAAAAGTAATATTGATCTCTAATCAGTCTTAAGTTTTGTTAGATGTTTTCTAAACAATAAGAAAGCAGGCCTATATATGCATTTCATTTTAAAGTTTTATATGAAAGTAAGAAAGCATTATCAAATGCCCATTATTTTTGCCCCATTGAATCCTGTACCACATTATTTGTGTTTCTGAAGTTCCAGCTGAAGGTGTAACATCAAATGGACTGGACTTCTATTCAGGCTGTAGGTGACTTCCTTACTTTCCTTGTGTTGCACTGACCAGGGGACAGGTTAAAAACTCAAAAGACCTGGCTAATGTTTGTGGCTCTGCCACTGGTTTGTTGAGTTACTCAGTTTCTCTTTCTTGGCCTTTTCCTTTGTGAAGTGGGACAACAGCATTGAACTTTGTACTGTGTCCTGACATCTGCAGAAAAAAGTGTAGAGCTAAGGATTGTGTCACATTTTGGTCGAGTTGTGATGACTGTTTCGTAGCAGCCCAAAGCTGTTTCCATAATGCATGCTGTTAAAGCAAGAAAGCTCTTGGCATATGTTAACTATATGGGAAAGTAGGAAGGAACAAAGTAGAATGGTGAGCAGAGATTTTCATGGCAGCAGATGTTTATGTTTCATGCCAGTCAGAGCACTGTACAAAAAAAGATGTGTGCTGAAAACTAAGGATGAGTTGTAATTTTTTCTAGTTGAGATGCTGCCTTATAGCACAATATGTTTTATTCTCTCCATCTTTCCTCTCAAATTTTTAGATTTTTTTTTTCATATGACCCATGGGGGAAAGGAACAAATAGGAGTATGAGAGGAGGAGAGAAAGGTAATGGAGTTACAAAGTAATGAAAGAGGGAAGGCTATCTTGTGAGTTACGGAGTGGGTGCGGAAAAGAATGATTGGTGGACAGAATGGAGGCAAATGAAGAATGGCAGTGATGGGACAGGTAAGGAAATGGAGAAAGGCAGGCAAGTAGGGGGTACTTGTCAGTGCAGCAGCATCAATATAATGCTGATTCCCCACACAGGTCAAGGAAAGGATAGCACTGAATTAATAAAGTCTGACAACCAATTGTCAGGCAAAAGAGAGAATCTTTGAAATCGCCCGGCAATAAAGTAAGAGGTGAAGACTTCTGTGAGATTAAAGTTCTAGAAGTGGGATGGTTTTTGTACACTTTCCTAAAGTGTTTTTAAACTAGGGAATAGGTAGACTTCATGCACAGCAGGTAATACATTTATCACTATTCTCTGCTTTCAGTGATGCAGCTTTTACATTTGTTAGAAGTCATTGTCTGAGTTTAATGCACTTTGTCAATGCTCCCAAATTCATAAGTTTTCCTTCTTTGGTAATGAAAGTATGCACAGTCAGTTCACACATGCAGTTTATGATAATTCTGTGATTAAGATGAGTGTCAGAAAAGATAAATGCATCTGACTAACTGGTCTCTGGTCAGAACCCAACTCTGTGGTGTTTGCAAAGCATCTAGCTAAGTAATTTCACATACCAAACACGAGCCAGTAATACACTAGGACATACTGCTTGTTGTGACTTTCTTTGCACGGCACTTTTGAGAAATTATTAATTTTTAAGGAGAAAGAGGAGATAGAAAAAACTGCATGTGTGCCCAATGACACATGCCTGTTTGTGCCTAATTCATTGGAAAAATTGCTCAAGAACTGTTCAGCCATGTTCGAATATGCTGCCAAGGTCAACGGGACCTTTCCAAAAGTGCTGGGTATGTGAGGTAAAAGAGCTTGAGGCAGCTTCAACTTAAGCATTTTTGGATATTTACTTACTTTGTTTGGAAAGCAGATAATCTGACAGTTTTGGCAGTCCCAGCTCTGAGTATTATTGATAGTATACCTTGGAAAGCTCAGAAGGGGTGCTTGCTTTGACCAAGTGTCTAAAACCCAACACTATTACAAGGCTGCATAGTAAAGATCACCTGAGGATGCCAAAAGTGTATTCATACACCACAGATTTTCAAATTAAATTCAATTTTTATGATAGTGGTAATCCTGAGACAGAAAAGAGGCACTTAAGGACAATAATTTCTTGTCCTATCAGCATTACCTTGTATAATCCCAGAAGGCACCTAGAAAATGAAATGTGGAAGAGTTGATCCCAATTCTGACAAGTGGTTAATATGCATTTGCAATAAGGTATTTTGAAAGCAAAGAAAGAGAACAACAGTACCATGTACCAGCTGCTGCTGGTCTGTGAGCCTCTGAAAACAGTAGCTAGGTAAGAAAATATTCCTGGTTAAAACAGGGTTTGTGTGTACATGTGTGAGGCTAGATGAGTTGGATTATAAGGTTGTAGTGAGTGGGAAAGTTGCTGAATAAAACCTGGCCACATCCAGCTCAATTGTCTACTCTTCCAACCATTGTTTCTACAGTGTGGTTTGAGTATGGCTTCTAACTGTTGCAGACAAAGAGAGGCTCCTTCAGCACAGCCTAAAGAAGGTTAAAATTGAAAGAAATCCTGCATCTGGTCAAACTTTGAAGTTTAACATAGTTCAAGAAGAGAGAACAGTATGATCCTGCTCCCATGAGAGTGAGTGTGAACAGAAGTAGACGTAAAAGTACTTTGTTTCCCATATTTTCTTTTAATCATTAAGTTTGGAATATGTAATTGTCATATAAAAGCAAGGCTGCTTTAGGTGTGTTTTGGTTTCCAACCTGGTGGTTAAAAATCACCTCCAGCAAGATTTGCTGCCCTGGCCTTTGGGACTTGCAATGTCAATGCTCAGCTTAGCAGGAGTTTCCTTTGCCCACAACTTCTAGTTCCTTGAGATTTGGACCTGGAAAGGCTGATGTGCAGCCCTACCTCTGTCCTTGGATGTTCTTGGAACTGGATGATATTCCTTTGGCAGGAATATCCCTGAGGCAAAGCAGGGTGATGATACAAGTTCACCTCGTTTACTGGAATGTCACTTGTACCATCCAGTGCTTTTTGCATTGTAATTATTTCCTGGAGGCAACTGCATGCTTTTTTAGACTTACTTTAGTGCTCCCATGCTCAGCTGAAAAACTGCCAGAGGGCATTCCTGAACTGTTCCCAAGGAGAAGAGTAATGTCTTCTACTCGGTCTGACATTATTGTTATTTATAAATTACAAACAAAAGAAAATAAAGGGCTAGATATTGCTAACCCAAATCCATGTGTTTGGGGTACAGAGCTGGTCTTATGGTTGACAATTCTTTTCCTGTTCATGTTATATCTAGAGCAGCCATGTGCTCTGGCGTGAAAACATGGGCCACTTGCTGTTCCACCAATGGATGTGTTAGGGGTGTATCAAAGTGGTAAAAAAAGTCGAGCATTGCTGGACATCCCTCTTTACATGTGTCAGCTGGGAAAGTTAACCAGAAGGAGAGTTTCATACTCTATGCCCTCAAAGAAGTGAGGGCACATCTATTTTGTCCAGAACAGGACTGGGGTTCAAGGGAAGAATTTTGAATCACAATTCTTGGATGGTGCTGCTCTCTGGTGCTGGAGCTCAGTACCACCATTGCCTCCCAGCTGTCTCTAGCTGTAAAACAAACATTTTGGGAAACTCTTAGTAATCAATTCATTTCCTTATCTATCAGGTTTAATGTATGATGACAAAAAAATTTTCAGTGTACCCAAATATTTCTCATCTTCAAAAAAATTGTTTAAAGGCCTGACTAAAAGAAAAAAAAAAATCAATACAAACACAGAACACTGAAATCTAGTCTACCTTGAAGGGGTAAAAGATGTTTTGCAACAATGCAAAGCACTTTACACACTCTGTAGGAGCATATCATAGAACACTGTTAGATATGACATCTAAGTGACAACTAAAAATATTAATTAGTAGTAACTTTTCAAAGTGTTGTTTTCACATAATAAATTGAAGAATGGTTTTTAGTTTCAAGAGATTACTAGTTCATTTGTCTCCCTTCAATTAACACAAAATAACTTAGTTACTTACTATTTAATAAGAAGTAACACAACTTGGAGAATGATTCTTTTACTGTTCCTAAAAATCGGAAATTATTTAGAGTAATCTGCTTGCCTTGCTAAAAGGCTCCACATTAAAGAGCAATTGTTAAGACCGAGTTAAACACACAGAATCCTCCACAAAACTGCAAAGCTTCGCTGTTTTATGCATTATGAAACTTGCATTGTAGTCTTATGAGTAAGCAATGGAAACCTCAGCCTAGTTGTGTGCTAGTAGTAGAAGTTTACTTCCATGCTTAGAAACCTCAGTACAGCTATGTTGTATAGCTAGAGTCATTCAGTTTATCTTTTGCTTCTTGAGGGAATTTGTTATAAACATTCCCTAGAGTTTCAAAATACAACCAAATATTTTGTGGGGAAGAGCTTCTTTTCCTTGAAAGAACAGCCTTTAACCATGTAGGACAAAACTCAGTTTTCAGTTCTTTTCAATATGTAGTTTCATCCTTTTCAAGTTTTATACAGGAAATTGCCTTGAGTTGATATGTTAATTGTACCTTAAGAGTTTGTAAAATCACCTGTAATCTTTTCAAGCTGATCTTACAGTGAGATCTGTTCATGACTTTCCTGAAAATTAGTTCAACAGGAAAGTTTCAGGGCAGTTAACTTCTGTTACTCTATTTGTATGGGAACAGAGTGGGACTGGACTTAAAAAAAAAAAAGAACCATTAATTAAAAATAATTTTGAAAGCCAGGGTAAAAAGAGAGAGAATTTAGAGTGTCATAGAGGGAAATAATAGGACGGAATTTTTTTCCTTTTAGTGTGAGGCAGCCTTTCATCATTTATGGAACCTCTGGAATATATATATATATAGACATGTGGAAGCCTATCCATAAGCCTTTAGTACCTGCTTGCAGCATAATGCCACCCCAAATGCTGCCATACTTGATTTAGAAACTGCAGAGTCTGACAGAGATGGAGCAACCTATTCTGCAGGTAAGGAAAAACACTGAATTGAATGGCACTCAAGAAGGTACCCATGCACTTTGTTTAACTGGGGCCTGGATTTTCCTCCTGACTTCAAAATGGCTGAGAACTATAGCCTTTTCTTTGATTTATGATAGGCCAAAGCACGTATTTCAGAGCTCTTGAGCAAAACTGAGGGCATTTTTTTAACTATATACTTTAATAAATAATGGAAAAGATAGCAGAATTAGATCTGTGTAAGATTGACTGAAAGCAGTGAAAGAGGAGCTACAGGTAAACCCAACCACCCATCTGATGTACTGCTGTTTCAGAACAGTTTGTTCACTGTATCCAAAACAGTACTATAATTTAAAGGCTGCCACATATGGAAGATGTTAGCAGTTTCCATTGCCTCGTTCCACTTGATAGACATACCCACTGAACCTCTGCAGAGTCCGTTCCAAAGTAGGTGATTTGTGAAAAGTTTTCATGCTTCTGGTTCTTATAAAAACTGCTATGTAACCAATGTATGATTTTCATTTTGTTTTTGCTTCTATACCATGAACATTTTATTTTAGAGAAAATCTGATTATAGCATTACTCTTCAGTCTTAACGTTAGTAGGTGGAGATCTCCTGATTAAAGTCTATTTAGTCATTAGTACTATCTGCATGACAAAATGAAAGCTTATTTCTAATACAGAGTATTTACATGATCTTTATCACTTGTAACTATTACTGAAAAATGATAAATTAGGCGTACACTTTCAAAATAACACCTGGAACAGACACCCTCTATAAACTTGTTTAACCTTTTATTTTTTTAGTGACAGATTGGAATTTATTATTTTGAAAGTCTTGGAGCACCTGGTCTGTGATTTTATCAGTTATAAGAAATGCCTTGGAGGCGAGGGTGGGGGAATAGTTAGAACAGGAACTGTGATTCTTTAAAAGGTGCCTTTTATCTCAAGAGAAAATTTAGTTGAAAACTCAAAGCACTCTGCACTGCAATTCATTCTGACAAATCAGTTTTTAAGGTGTTACTTCTATTGCAGTTAAATAATCCTAACATCCGTGCTAAGTTTAACCTCTCACCCTGGGAAATCTGATTAAGAGAGAAATGTGTATGGAGAATGCACCATGTATTTGTTGCATTTCTGTCCCCTATGAAACAGTTATGGGCATAATACTTCCTACATCCAAAGCGCAATGATGCAAAGTTAACAATAAATTTAAAATTATGTGGACAATTTAAAACAGTTTAATAGTGACTAATACAGAACCTGCTTTTTAGACAAATATTTTATATGAGATTTGCAACTTTTTAGTTATCTCAGAATCACACTACAACACTTGCAGATGCAACAGAAGCATAGTTTAACTCCTTCTTTCTTTCTTTGTCACCAGCACATAATGATGCAAGTATCAAAGAGACTTCTTTTCGCTGTCAAGCTTTAAAAATGCCTAAAGAGTTAATTTTCCTCAGATGTGCTGCCCAAACCATGGTTGGCCCCGATTCTGCATGGCACTGGTTACAGTGCTTTTGTCAGTGTGGTTGTTGGTATCATCCCAGGACTGGGTCCTGGGAAGCCTGCCTGCCTGTTAAATGTCACTGTTGGTCTTTGACTGGCTCATTAGTTGGACTTTCACAAAGGTAAGCTTGAGTGATCATTTCCATTTGAAACTTTTTTTGCTGTTAAGAACTGCTTGTCTTCAACACTGGACTAAGGCTGTTATTAATGCAGCTGGAGACACAGTATTTTTGTGCTAACTTAGATATATATTAGGCTTGCTGCTTAGCATATCTAAAATTAGGCTGGCATGAAAGTTCAAGAATTCAAATCAACACTAAACCTAAGGTCAGCTTAAAAGGTTCAGATAACTCCATAAAGGTAAAACAGGAAGAGTTGTACAATTTAAGAACACATTTCTGTGTCTGCAAAAAAAAAAAAGCAAGTGCACAATCTGGGTAGCAAAGGAAAGATGGATTTTTGCTCTAGCTCAGATCAACTAATTTTGTTTTCTTTCCCATCTGTCCTCCATGTGAGTCTGTCCACATGAAAAATCCCGCTTGGTGAAGCCCCACAGGGATGGCATCCATATCACAGCAAATGCTGGGACTATTCATCACTTTGGTGCCTGGGATAATTTTACAATAACCTTGGCAGGCACACTTCTACGAAAGATGATTTTCAGCTGTAGGCCTGAAACCAGATTAGATCTTGTTCTTTAATCACCAGCATAGTCATATTCCCAATGCTCTTAAATGAAGTTTCTTTGTGCTATGCATTTCTTCATTTCAGCATTACACTTTGGATGCATAAAGGAACTGTCTATAAACTCATCTGAGACATTCCAGCATTAATCTTGGACAAAAACAAAAGGGATAAAATTTATGTGATATAATTAGTCAAAATGTAATTGAGTTGTGAGTAGAGTTTGTCAAATATTTAAAGTTTCTGCCCTTCATAAAAGGGATAAAGGATGAAAAGTATGGGGTTGCAGTAATCCCAGACAGAATAGATGAGTAACAATGAAGCTTTCAAAAGAAAGTTCACATGTGTCTGTATGACAGTGAGATTTATGATTATTCTGAGTTGTTCACTTCAAAGTATCTTTAAGAATGATTATTGTAAAATAGAACAAGGCAGAGCAAATTTCATATTGTGAACAAAGAAAAATTATCACTGAAAATTATCCACAAAAGCAGAGTGGAAAAATGAGCTGAAGTCATTCAGATTTGGTATAAGACTAGTGGGACACAGGGATTTCTAGAAGTAGAAAGTAAAGGTAAAATGCAGAAAAGTTCCTCCTTTATGTAATTTATCTCTGCTTGGATTTGTAATAACATATTACAAATAATGCCCCAGAATCCAGTGTTCCCTGAGGTTGCTGAAAGCCTCTGATCAGACTCTAATGTCTGTCCATGTGAGTGCACTAGAAGCCCATTTCAGGTTGGTTTTCTTTTTTTTAAGTCACAGCCTTGAAAAAAATCTCAGCAGTTTTCAAGAGACATTGAACCACAACTGTGAGAGATATGCAAACTAGAAACATAGATATTTTCCGAATAATTTTTTTTGTGTATCACTCTGCAAAGTTTTCACTATGAAATCTACAACCATTAAAAACATGCTAAATGCCCACTCACTTTTTGAAGTATTGATGAAGCCATGGCCCATTCTTCCTGAACGTAGGTTGATTTATGCGAGTGAAGACAAATGGTTCCCAGTAAGCAATCATCAAATTCAAAGTGAAACTCTAGAGCTTTGAACCCACATGACCTGAAGCAGAAACCAGTGTTCACACCAACCCTTGTAAGGCAAAATTGCTGAGTTTAGAAGAAATATCAGCCATTCATCTGAATAGTCAGGGAAGAAAAATAGTTTCATAAATATCAGCAAAACAAACTCATTATTTTTAATTTATGAAATTTATTGCTGCATCATTTGGCATCTTCTCATCCTTTGAAATAATTATGTATTATAAATTGTTTTGTGAGAAATAAATATAGAATGATGCCCATTTACCTAGGCAACAGCACCAAAATTTTGAAGAGTGCATGTATGCTTACATTTTCTTACAGGAGTAGGTAAAAAAATATGATGGAATTCAAATATTCCTTCCCATGGACATACGTGGTAACAAAATTACTAATTTCCATGCATGAATTCTTACTTCGAAACTAACCATGAAACCATGTCTCCAGGTACTGGAAACTTAGCAATGATCAGCGATCAGTCTGATCTGTTGGAAGCAGGCTGGTCAAAAAAAAAATCGATATTATATTTCAGAGGAACTAAAATTTTGTAGAGAGAGGTGTCTGTAGGTCTATCTGTGCACATGTATGTAGGGCTTATCATCCTGATAAAAGGTAGGATTAATTCTTGCTTCTCTAGGCCAGATGTGTTGTACTGATGGGTCTTATTGATGTTAAAATTCACTGTGTACTTCTTTTCCCCCACAATGTTCCTCAGATGCTCCCTTTTATCCTGTTGCTACTTCCACTATTCCAGAAAGCCCTTACCATCCTTGAAGCTGCATAAGTGGCAGTTTTCTATTTTCCTTCTTTCCACCAGTCCCTAATTTCCATTAATGTTTCTTTTCCCTTTGTCTGAGAAAAGGCATGATTGGGAATATCCAAATAGCAACCTATACTGAGAAGCTCATTTTGACTCACAGTTTTTTTTTGTTTTGTTTTGTTTTTGCCTTTTTTTTCCTGTGTTTTTTTTTTTTTTTTGTTACAGGAAGACTCTAACACATGTCACTTCATGTAGCCAAAAGTTAGTCCTGTGTGAAATCATTGCAGAAAAGTAAATGGATTAAAACCAGACTGACTGAGTTTAAAATAGAACAGCTAAAAGGAATCGTCATTGTGTGCAGTCATTTACAAAGGAATGCAGAGATTTTTTTTTACACTCTAGCCTTTGCAAGGGCTTGGAAGGATTATAGAACAACTTTTCTAAGAAAGTTTGTACATTGTACAGAAACAGGTGGAGCTATACCTATGAAGAGTTCATACAGGTAGGAACCTAAACACTTTGGTTAAATGTGTGTCAGATAAAACAAGTTACTTTAAGATGGGAGGCCAGGACTGACAGGATCATCTTAGTGAGTTAACTGAGTCACATTGAGTATTACATGCACTCCTTCACACGATGTTCTTACTCTAGGAGAAAGTTTCAAGTCTGGCTATGATTTATAAATGATTTTCCAATGTTTAAGCTGTTATTTCCAGATGAGCTACTACCATTCCTACCGGCTGGAGTGACAGGTGTAGCAAATTGTCTTTCTAGCCCGTGTGGAGACTTGAGGAGATCCTGGAGTCACCACTTATAAATGTTGCTGCTGTTTCTACACCTATTTTTTTGGGAAACCAAAGCACTTTCTACATTAGACCAAGAGTCATGCTGTGCCTTGACACTTTATTCAGACGAGGGTTCTGTAGACACTTTTCCTAACAAGTCATCCATTCATCACTTCTGCCCTTCTAACACCACTGTACCAAGCTGCTACTAACTTACCACTCTGGTCAGCCTGTGTGGTCCAAAACCAGAGATAGGAATAAAATACACAAAACTGTAGAAGTGTATCTCATTAAAGTTTGTGTGTGTATGGCCAGGAACAAGGAGGAAGAAGGTGCTTCTGCCCAGCTCTGGCAATACATCAGTGTTATGCACAAGGCTATGGGATGATGGCTGAATGAAAGTGTTATTCAGTCTCCCAAGAGAACTGCTAATTTTCTCAGGAGAGGAGACTGCAAAAAAATTTGGGGGAACTGTTTCTTTTGAAAAATGGGTTAAAAGAAACCTAGGGCCCCTTCCCCTGGAACAAGATTTAGGAAAATGAAATATTTTGAATTTGAAATCATAAAATCAGAAAAAAGGTGCACATTTTTACCAGTGATAATTACTAATTATAGGAGTTCCTTATCAAAGGATGTGCTGGATTTTCCACCACCTGAAATCTTTCAGCAAATACTGGGTATGTTAGTGATTATCTCTTGTTGAGCCAGAGGTTATGGGCAATGTTATGCAGAAAATCAGATTAGAAACTCATAATGGGCCCTTATGGTAATAAAGGTACATGAAAGTCAGTGGCACAAATTTGCAACAGTCAGTGATTTGGTTCAAGGCTGAAACTTCTAAATGCAGATTTCTGTTTTCCATTCTGAATGATGAAATGCTTAATGCGACAGGAGCTGAATTCTGGCTGCAGTTAGATTGATGCAATTCCGGTGACTTCAGTGGAACCGCAGGATCTGATACAAGGACTTTTCAAACCTGTCTGGTTTGACAGAAGCATTATTGCCACTTAATCAAAAGCTTTTACCTTGAGAAGCTTGTTATCACCAGCATTTATTGTGGAGAGTGGGCATTTTCTTTTTATCTGGGGAAGAAACAAAATGAAAGAAGCCTTTTAAAACTATAAGTGCATCTGAGTGGTTTTACTGTGCCAAACACAAGAATCTGTTGTAAAAGGATATAAATACCCGATTAAGTAATCAAAAATAAGTATCTGATTCCTAAAAATCAAGCCTAAGTTCACTGGCTAAGGACCCTCATCAGCTTTGAGAAGTGCTTTGTTTGAGCAGGAGTTAGGATAACTCGCTCTCATTCTTTCAAGTTGCTATCCAACATACCAAGCATAATCCCACTACTTTACAGGTGGAGCCACATTGCAGCTAGTGACACAGACAGATGACATATTTATTAGCTTGTCAAAGCTTCCTCTGTTTATGGAAGACTCACCCAGCTAAACAAAACAGTCTGCTTCCCATTGGCTAATTGAGCTGGCCCCTGTTGAGAGCCTCAGCAAAGTGCTTGATGAGGCATAAAATGATGATTAATTAATTTACTGCTCAGTTGATCATCAAACTGAGAGGTTTATGATTCTCACAGCGGTCAACACTCTCTCTTCAATGTGCAACAGCATGAGCAGCCTTCACTCTGGCCTGCTGCTGCCTTTGCTATGACCTGAGATATGGTGGCTTAATTCAGGGGAAACGGGGAAAAAATTAAGAGAAAAGTTTCAAAAGGGATGTACACAGCAGCCTCTTTCAGAGAGGCTTGTGAGTGCCAGAATGTTTCTCACAAAGAGGCTTTTTATATCCCAACATTAATAAGAGCTACTTTGCTGGAGTTGGTTGTGTGGTTGGTTGGTTGTTTTGGTTCAGTGAATTAGATAAGAATCCCCCTAAAAATAAGTTTCTTCTCTGATTACATGACTAAAATTCAGAATTAGAATGAAGTTAAGTAGAGACTATAGGGCTCTATAAAGGGCTTAACAATTGCAGGTATAGGTGTGCTAGAAGAGATAAAAATGCCAGTAGAAATACTGAGTGGGGCTCTCTCTTTTTTATTCCTTGAGAAGAATTTTAGTAATTTAAAAGTCCTTAAAAAGGATTCTTAAGATTTGTAGATTTAACAGGAGGCATTCTGTATATGGTGGACAGCATATTTAAAAACATTATTTAAAAAGCACATTTTTCTATTTGTATGCACTTGCAGCTTGTGTGCACTCACCAAGTGTTTTGCATATGTATTTATTTGCAAACTTTTAAATATTTGCACGTAGGCTCATATCCTGACTACCTTTTCTCTGAAATGCTGATGCAGTATCCAGAGTTCATTCCTAATGTGAAGACAACTAAATTCTGCTTAGTTACAGTCATTTAATTCTAGAATAATGGCAGGTGAATCAATATACATATAAGAAATTACTGAATCCTGTAGAGAGGTGTGCTTTATACCAGCTATTTAGTTTGATTTTACATATAATCTAGGTGGTGGTATATGTATATTGGCATGTGTACGCCAATGCAAATACATTTAGAAGTTTATTTTATCTTTGTTCTGTAACACTGTCCTAGAGTTGCCAGCTGTACTGGAAGACCCCAGGAAATGTTCCCAAAATGTCTGAAGGCCTAAGCATTTCCCTGATTGGGAAATAAATGGTCTGTAAGTATAATGGGAAGACAAGGTCAGTTTGCTCGTTAAACTTTTCACCAAGTATGTATCCTTAGCTAGGGTTCTGGCTAAGAACAACCCAGGAAGAAAATGAAGCTCTTTAACATAACTTCAGTCCTTTTATTTGTCTCAAAGAACAATGAGAACAATAAACAAGCGTGAAGAGTAGTGCAGTCACTAGATCCTTTGTTTATGAACTATGTTTCATTAATCCAGCCTTTAGGAAACTTCGTCTAGTTTAGATAAATTGGTGGAAGCAGCCCCTTTTTCTCAAAAGTAGTGTACAGAAACATTAGTTGGCACATTTAAATAGAATATTCTCTAGTGTGGGAAAAAAGCTTAGAAACAGAGCTACAAAGCTAATAAATTCTGACAGAGCAATTTAATGATATCAGGAAAAGGGAAGGAAAACAGTGGAAGATAACATGAAATAATTGTGTTCCAGGAACTTACACCTTTGTCAAGAAGTCTCACTAAGCAATGTAAATCACAAGATTACACGGACCTATTTAAATAAAACACTTTTTAAAACACAACTCATCATTTGGAAAAAAACATATGAAAAAAATGTATAGATGAGAAATTACTTTCAAAATATTTAGGAGTGCCAATGGAAAAGTAGTTAGTGTGAACGTTTGTGACAACGTGACAGAGTAGGCTTATGTTGACTCTTGGGTAAATAAATGGTGCATATATTGTGAGTCTTCAAAAGTTGAAGGTCTTTTGCCTCTGAAAACTGGTCTACTGATATTACACAGATTGTATAAGAAGGAGCTCTAAAAATAAATTTCAAAATAATTATCTGGTCAAACAGATAGTTCTACTGTTACCTACTGCTTTATGCTCACACTTTCAGATTTGCAAAGTACTGCTGAAGACATCTCATAAGGATGAGACGGAATTTAGTAACTTGTTCAGGCAAGAACGTAGGCAACAGAAAAGGTAGACTTAACTCTGCCATGGTCAGATATTTGTCGTTGGCTAGTTATTCTTCCATTAGGCATCTTTTATTCTACTTTATGTTGCTACTCTCAGTAAGAGTAACTGCAGAATGAAAGCTCTACAGCTCTATTTGGAATGGACATTTTTTGCATAAAAACTTGTCCACCTCTGATCTTTCTGATTTCTCCCAATTGTTTTATGTCCTATCATGATCTAAAATTCATCATTCTGTAATAATGTCTGCTTTCTCTCATACTTCTTTTTATGATCTCCTTTTGAGGCTCTGTATAAAGATGCATAGTGCGTAATTTTTTATAGCTTCATAAAATGTAATGGCAAAAAAACCATTAGCTAGTCTGGTTGGCTACCTTTGAAACATGGGCTGTAGAATTTCACCTGGTTATCCTTGCACTGAGCTGAATAATGTGTACTTGACTAAAGCGTATCTTCCAGATGGATATCTAGTTTTGATTTGAAGACATCAAAGGCCACTTCCCTGACAGTTTTGAAAACATCAAAGAGTACTGAGCTTATGGAAGATAAAAGAAAAATGAGCTAATTGCTTGGATGCTAAAGGGAAATTTACAGCAAATATTTTGGTCCTATTCTAGCTTTTAAAAATCTGGCTTTCTGGAAAGGCTACAAGCCATTATTACGCACATATTTAAAAATGGCTTTCTATTTTTTTTGGATCAAGGCCTCACATGGCAGACAAACTAGTCTTGAGGGAAGAAAAAAAAAGGAAAATAATGCAAGATCCACCATAGTTCAACACTGGCAACCTTTGTAAAGGATAGGCTGAAGCAGAAGAAAATTATCTGCATGAATTTGAAAAAAGAATATGTGAAACTCTCTTAGTTAAATTGTAAGATAAAAAGGCAAAAGGGAAAAGGAAGGGGAAGGGGAAGGGGAAGGGGAAGGGGAACTTCTACTTTCCTACTAGAAGAAATGAATAATGCTAAGACCATATTTCTGACTAATTTAATTAGCTAGTAGTATTGTAGGTCAGACACTTTGCCATGTAGAAAGATTTAAATCATGTTTAAATTAAGCATTTACATCTCATTTTTGGTCTTTTTTGAGAGCATTCAGTTTTGTGCTTGGGCAATCAACTAACACTTTTTTAACATTCGATGACTGAAGTGTCTGTCAGAACTGACCATCTTCAATAGTAGCTTGAACCGTCACCTGTTAGTTGGCATGGACAGAAGGACCATTTGCTAATTTGGAAAAATTTGATAAAAAGAATTCTGATAACAGAGTCAATTATACCATGGAAAGAATTAAAGAATTATCAGTATTGTTGAAACCAGAATCAAGAATATTATAAAAAACTGTGTTTCACAGAGTGAAAATACATGGCACTTAAGACAGCATGAGACTTTCTTAACAGCATGCCTGAGAAGAGTGTAAGACTTTTCTTACACATTTATTTCATGGATTGGCCTCCATGAACTGTTGCTTACCATAGCAGTTACAAAATAAATTAAAATGAAGATTTTTACTCAGTTTTGCACTGGAACATTTTATCTTCACACAATATGATGATTCTTGAACAAGGAAACACTCATGATACTCTAATAGCTCAATATAACCATAGTGATACAGGGAGAGCTCACATTAATTACAAACAACCATTGTCAAATCACATTTTTCTGGCAGTAGGTTCAGCCACGGACTATGAACAGCTCCTGGAAGAAAAAACTCCCTCACTACTTTGCCCAGGCTATGTTCTTACAACACAGCCATGTGGTCATGGCAAAACCTCAAAATTTTATCAGACAGCTTTATCAGTTGATGGATTTGCCATTAAATATCTGTTCTGATACATCCTCCTGCTCTACAAGTTTGTAATACTCAAAAGGCCATTGCTGATGATCAAACCTAATCTGATACTCCCTGTCCACACACATTCATGGAGGTGCAACCCCTGCCTGTT
This sequence comes from Daphoenositta chrysoptera, assembly GCA_013397915.1. Lineage (NCBI taxonomy): Eukaryota > Metazoa > Chordata > Aves > Passeriformes > Daphoenositta > Daphoenositta chrysoptera. The sequence continues at coordinate 181,343 of VZRO01006629.1, forward strand.
GAGAAACACAAAGGAATTTGACATATTTCACTGAACCTGAGAATTTTTGATAGGGAGATATGTGGGTATACGTGTATACACTTCTTTTCCTATGTGTGTGTAAATAGATTATGTCATAAATGTTGTTGTCTTGAATCTGTAATTAAGTAATTGCTGTAACTGTAGTTAATGCTATTGAATCAATTTATAAATGTTAAGTAAATCAGTGGTTAAGTGTTACCATACCCTTTTTCATCCTTACCTTTTTGCACCCATATCCTTTGCACCCTTATCCTTTTGCATCCCCGATCTCTGTGTGAATCATTCCAAATTGATTCTAATTCAATTTTCCTTCGTATGTTTCATCCATAGTAAGTAATACAGTGAACCTTGAGATTGAACTCCGTAAAGCTGTTCTGTCAAAAATTCATATTAAAACCTGCTTTTTGCCAATACATTTTATGGCGATTGTTTAAGCAGCCAAAACCCTCATTCACTACAACATCCTCTTCAAATACAACATTTAGTGGGTTGAAAAAATTCTTCCTCAGTTACTGAACCATAGTACTTATTCTTTAAGAAACTGAACCTATTATTAATTGTTTTGTTGGAGCTGATACTGGAAGAAGTGACAGTGAAAAAAAGGCAGAAAAGACATAGCTCACTCCAACTTGGGAAGCACTTTGAAAAAATCCACAAGGACAGATCATTAATTCTGTTGGGAAGGAAAGAGTAGGATGAGCAGAATGAGACTAGAAATGAAATAAATTATTGCTATTATAAATAACTGTTCTTCTGCTGAGCTGGAAAAAAAAACCAAAAAAACAAAAACCTACATTTGGTGTAGAAGTGAACCTCCATAGAGTTTACCAAAAAAAGACTATTTCACATATATTCATGAACTGCCTCACTGAACCCACTACACTCCTTTCTGTTCCTGTATTTGTATCGAATCTGTAAGAAATCATTATATGAAACTAAAATCAAGACATGCAAAGATTGATGTAAAAATCTATTAATTGAAGTAGATTTTAGATAATCAGCCAACATATCTAATTGCTCAAAGCATACCTTGTTCATGGAGTTTCCCAATCCTTTTCCTCCCTTTCAGTAAGATTATAAGGATATGGATGACACCTGAAGACTACTACAAGACCACTTTCTAAATTTCTTCCCTATTTTTAGTAAACAATATCAGTCCACGAACCAGGACCCCACTTCAAAAGGCACAATGTGGTAGAAAATTTTGTTTCAGAAGCTGTAAAACCCAGATACGTTCTATACAGAATATAACAGACTTTTCCAGCCATCAATGCAGAGCTGGTTTAATACACAAATGTTGGCCTAAACTGATGAACACCTTGCTGTGATAGATCAAGACAGCCACCCTAACAGTCCTTGACAGATTTTCATTATATGATCCTGAGGATCTATTTGCAATTTTTATAAGATATGTTTCGGGTTTTTTTCTCCTGTAGTTCCATGAACTAACTGGCACCTATTCTTCTGCTCCAGACCCTCTTTTTTTTCCCAGATAGAAAATCACAAATTTTTTTTTTATACAAATATCTTCTTCTTGCTGTTGTCAGTGTTTGAATATACTAAGATGTATTTATTGTTGGCAACAAAAGAAAATATTATATATATATATAATTATGAAATTAAGTTTAGTTTCAGAAAATTGTTTCCTCAAGCAACCAGAATATGAATTAGATATGTGTTGCTCGAAACCCCTCCTCCCATTATCTACCATCAGACTGAAATCTTTTACTTTAAAGATAAATTTGTTCCTTTTCAATTAACATCCCCTCAAGCTTAAATTTTGGTGTGGATTTTTCTTTTTCTTTGTTTCACACTTTCTCCATTTATTTTAACCACAACTAAAATTAAAACTAGTGCAATTTTTTTAAAGTCACTGTCTTTGGGAACCATTTTGGGAGGTGTTTACTAAGACTAGACTTCCATATTTGTCACAAAATAAATGAATATAAACGTCAAATGAAATGCCATGAATTCAGTTAGATACCAAATTAGATTCTCAAGGTTTTTTTAAAAAGTTAAAAAATCAAAATATTACATTTGAGCTTAACACTTCTGTTTAATACCCTTTTTCCCAACCATAAATACTTATATGCTTTCATTTGGCTTTCTGTGATCCATTTAAATAAGAAAAAAAATTAAGAATCCCAAATAACCCTAGTTAAAATAAATTAGGTACCAAAATTCTTCTCAGTGTCAAAATAGTTTTTATCTACAAATATTTTGAACAGTCAATCCCCCTAAGTTTCAAGAGAGTGGGTAGGAGTTGAGAGTTATAGCTGCAGGTAGCAGAGCTTGGCTATGCTCTACTGTCAGAGGCACTGATACTTTCACAAAAGTAAGTCTTAAAAGCCTATCAAAGCCAATGAAATAAGAAAACAAATAACACTGTAAATTGAAAAGAATAAGTGTAGTGTTTAATGAACACTTATTGACCAATAACCTGCAACTAATGTAACTATAGGTTTTTACTTTGGCTATTCATAGCCCTAAAAGGCAGTCATTTGAAGCTGTACAGACAATAGGGTGAAGTGATGGCTAACAGAAATGCATTTTATTAAAAGCTAAATTAAATAAGACTAAATTGGAAGTAGATGAAAAAGTCTGCTTAGTTTAATATACCCTTGGCTGTTTGTATCATTCAGTCTTGATGGTCCTTCAGCATGTAACATTGTGAGGTCAAAACATTAAAGCATTTTTTTTGCCATTGCCAGCATTTCTACCAGAAACCCCAATTTAGTTTGATACTTCTTACAAATAACCTGTAAGCTAGCAATGCCCTTTAATGAGTAAGCACCTGACCTTCTAAAGCCATCCTATAACAACGACTGTACATTGCAAATTGTACACTCCTTATGTGGGACTGAAGTGGAAAATCTTTATTTGTAATGGGTACTAGCTCACCAAGGATAAGGTACTTTTTGTTTTAAATAAGAAGTTTCTTTTAAAATAAATGGTCTCATGCCATTTATACCAGAATATAAAAAAATCTTCAGCAGCTTATTTTCTGCCAGAATTAAGGGGAGCTTAGAATCTCAAGATGTGGCCATAGGAAAGATCTATTAGACCACATAGCCCAAACACAGGTTTTCTAAGATGATGTAAACTACTGATCACAAACACAAGACATGCTGCACATTTAAGGGATCAAATTGCATTGTTTTTATCTGTTAATGTAATAAACTCAATTCAGATGTTGTAGGGCTGACTAACTCTCCGTTATAAATTTGTGCAAACCATGAAGCAAAACCAGGCATTGTATGTATTACCAAGTATCTCAGTATCAGATGTGGTATAAGCAAATAAATACCTGGAGATAACAATGCAATAGCACTCTGGTGATGGAGCCACACATTGAAAAAAAGTGGTATTTTTAATGCATTTTTACATTTATTTCAGTGAACTTTTAAGTAAAAATTCTATGCAATAAAAGCCAAAACCTCAAGACCAAGATTTTATACAATCAGCTATTTAAATTATTAAACCCAGATATTGTCTGGGAATGAGAACTCTTCTTATTAACTTTCTGTGCACATTTATTGCTTTGGAGAATGTCTGTTGTGGGCCTGCCAGGTGTATATGGATGCCATACCAACAATCCTTTTACCTACAGAGCTCTGGTATACTTAGAAGGGCATGGTCTGGAGGGTGTTTTCCCCTTAAACTTGCAAAGCTGCAACATGGAAAGCAGCTTGAGTTTCTCAGATCATAAAAAGCTTTTCCTTTGCTATGTGAAAGAGAAGTTAGGCATCTCTGATGAGCTCAACAAAGCAGGAATGCAAGCTTGTGTTGAATATGTAAAGGTAGAGTGCCCCAGCCCGCTGATGGGAAAATCAAGTTATAACTTTGCAGCAGCAGAACAATTGATTTGGGCACCTTGCTTTGCACTCCTGGGACTTGTGGTTTGGAATTTGCTCTCTTGATCAATAAAAAATAAATAAATCCTTTTCACTGTCTACTAATACTCTGAAAGAAAGAAACAAAAAAGGGGTATAGGACAGGCAAAGCACTGTTCAGAGTTCCCTTCTTCTTGGTGCTACTCCAAGGACTGAGAGTTAAATATTGATGTGTGTTCATACAGCACATCAAGATATAGCAAAGAGCACATTTTCACACCAATCATCTCATCCCCTTGAGAACACACAAAGATATTAGAAAACATAGGATTTGGGTGCACCATCGGTCTAACAGTGAGGTTTGTTGTCAGGCAGTTCAGACACCACTTTGGAGTAGTGCTGAACCACGAACACCTGACCACGTTTCCTCAGGGACAGTGCTCAGAGAATCCCAGTCCAAGCCAGAATTCCTGGGGCATGTTGCCACTGCAGCTGTGTTAGAAGAGATGATCACCACTTTATCTCTCTCTGCTGTAACTACAGTAGTGTGTTTGCATTTTCTGAGGGTGAAGAATGAGGCAGGATTTCAGAGGTACTTAAAGAGGTTCACCCTCCATGCCATGAAGAAGGAAGGGAAGATAACTGCTTCCGAAATTCCCATAAGGGTCTTGAAATTTTTTTTGAATTTTATCCATGGAAACCAGAAACACGTAAAGAAACTGTTTGCAAACTGCAGTAAATTATTCCATTTCTAAAATTCAGCAACATTTTAATTATTATTAATTATTATTTGTCTTTTTCTTCTTTTCCCTACACATACAATAGAGTACACCTTAACTAACAAAAGAGTGCAGTAATTCTGAATTTGCACACTTTAATTCAGTGATGGCTTTCATCTCAGAGTTGCTTAATATAAATCCTTGGGAGCAAGGAGAAGAAGAAACAAAACCCTTAAAAAAAGGGCAGTGCTCCATCCCTAGTAAACCAATACAAAATATTAGGAATTAGAGTATATATTAAGCTATATAGCTACATGAACAAAAATTAATTGAAATTAAAAAAAAAAAAGAAAATTTAAAAGAATTTGAGAAAAAAATTAATTGAAATCAAAACAACCCCAAAGAAATGGTAGGTACACTGCTCTTTGTCCAGGGGGCAGTGCAGGAGATCTGCAGGACTTTGGAGCCTGAGTTCAATTATCTCTCTCTGGAGCTGGGTAGCTTCAAGCTGCACGGTACAGTGTAATTCAAGAATTGTTGGATCAGGAATGAGAGCTCAGATGACTTCTTTCTCTATAAGTGTTTTGTCCAGTAGGTTAGAGTCATTCATTTTTTCCACTCCAGCTCCACTAATGTTGATTTGTCTCTGCAAACATAGCTTCCAACACAATGACTGAACACTTACCCCAGCAAATCCTCTAAGTGAGTAATTATGGCTTTCATTTGAGAAATCTGTATTGTAAGCTGAACACTGCTTGGGCAGAGACTGGCAGTCAAAGCATAGCAACGAGCTGACTGTTGTGTCCTATTGCACGGGAGGAGTTGACTGCTGCTTCTGCACCTGTAAAACCTGGTGTGAATGAACTCTAAATAGCCTAAGTGTGCAAGAAGATTCTGGGCAGTGATCCCTGATATATCAAACCCCAGAGAAGGATCCCGCAGTTATTTACAGTTTGCTGTCCTGCATTACAGGTTCCTTGTTCAGTATCTAGTACAACCAAGTTGTGATGCAGGGGATGGGGGACAGAAATTCTCATGAATAACTCCCCTCCTCAGAAACCAAATTCTATTGAGGAGAGAAGTAGTTTCCTGAGCCCACAAGTAAGGCAGAGAAAAGCTTATAAAAACTTATAAATTTACTCAGGCCCTGAGACTGATCTTGTCCCCAAAACATATCCTGCATTATTCTTTCCAAATGTGTTCAGCCATAACTTGGCCAGGTGCTACAATCTCCTCTCTTGCCTTGGTGTCTGTAAGTAGTTTTATCAGCTCCTCAGAAAAATTAGCACCTGGAGTCTTGTTTTTAGGCACCTATTTCTCCATCTTTAACCAGATCAGGAACTCAGGAAACTGAATTTAAAAAATCCTTGGCATCTCTGTTGTCATAAGACATAGAATACTTATCATTCTAGCCCAATGTGCCTCTCAGAGCAATTCATGAGGTGGTGGAACTTGGAATAGCTCCCAACAAAGCCACATCCAGTAGACATAACTAACTTCAAAAGCAGGAAGCTGGGAGAAATGTAATAACCTTTCAATTAAATAGCCTTTTTTTATGCACAAACTGCTTTCTTGGTGTATTTTCCTGCAGTGTAATCTAATTCAACAGTAATACTTACACTGACAGAAGAAGATCTTAAGAAAAAAAAAGGAACAAACAACTTTTAAAATTTTATACAAGAAGATATAAGTGGAGCAGGCTCCCCAGGGAAGTGATCAGCACCAAGGCTGACAGAGTTCAAGAAGTGTTTGGACACTGCTCTCAGGCACATGGTGTGACTCTTGGGGATTGTCCTGTGCAGGGCCAAGAGCTGGACTCAATGATCATTTTGGGTCCCTTCAAATTCAGCATATTCTGGGATTCTGTGACTCTGTGACACAGGGAAATTAAAACTCAAGGTGAGCTTCAAGGTGCAGGGGGATGGGGATTGAGGGAAGGGGAGCAGTGAGCAATGGCAGTGATTGAAGAAGGGAAACTGAAACAAATCATAGGGAACAGACTTCCACACAAGCTTCTCCATAAGGCTCCAAAAAACTGGTGTTTGCCTGCCTCCTCCTCAGCTGCCCTCCTTAGCAATATAGAGCCATCAGAGCTTTTCTATGGCTTGCCCTTTAAATGTTCAAAAGGGTGAAAATCTACCTATCTGCCATTTCTATAAGTGCAGACGTTGTAAGGGGATTAAATATAGGGTTTCCCAGCATCTTAAACCTAGCTTGACGAAAACATTAAAACATGGTTTGTAAAGGCTTAGCTGTGTTTTAATGTAAATAGTGGAGTTTTGCATACCTGTGAATATACACCTGTTCTGTTTTTTTCCATATGGTCACAAAGGAGTCAATCCAACATCATTTTCACTGGTTAAAACTTTCACAAGACGTTTATTCACAATTCATAAATAATTTTACATTACTATTGCTCAAAGTGTGCACTTAATATTCAGAATAATAAAAGGAGCAATAAAATCTATTCAAGATAAAATTTATTCTAATTCTTGGAATTCCAAGGGCATGTTTAGGCTAACATTCCAAAGGACTGTTTGCTTTCTCAAATCTGCCTTATTGCTTAATAATCCCAGTCAAAAATATCTTTCCACCACAGACTTTTGTTGCCAAAGCATCATTGTGCCATAAACCCTAAAATCTTTCTTATGGGAAAGAGTATGGAAAGGTATATGAAAAAAAAAAAGAAAAATGAAACAAAACTTTGCAGTTACATAATGAAACAAAGCTGCAGCTCAGTAAGGTTTTTAATGGAGAACATCCCACTAATGCTTCTTTGTCTTGTTTTTTTAAGAGAAATCTACTTCAAATACCTTCAAAGACTAAACTTAATGTAATGTAATGCATTTAGATACCCAAACCAAACCATTTAGGACTTCATAGGTCAGTTCTGTCTTATGTTCCGCCAGGAAAGCAAAAGGTACACATTTCTGCACTATATTCACTGTTTGCATCTTCTTTTCAGAAAGAGAGACCAGCAATTTCATTATTTTGAATATTATTAAGGTGAAACTTCATAAAAAAATGCGATCAAAATAGGGATATTGATTACAGGTTTTTCCAAAACAAGCTTTACTTATGGACCCAACTGGAGAAGATAAATTTTTATACCAGTGACCCTTCTGATTCTCTGATGTCACACTCTGACAATCAATATTTTACTCTTGAAGAGGGCTAGAAACATTTAATTTTTAAAGCATCTGTGAAGCATCTTTATGCTATATAGGTATCTGTAGTGATACTTTGGAATATTTTGACTTTTTGAAATAGTTTTCAGAAAAAGTCTTGTTTGTATACATGTATGTGTGTGCGTGTATGAATATATTCGAAACTTAAAACAAAAGAAACTTAATAGAATGTATTATATTCCATGAACCAAATCCACATTTTGGTATAAGCTAAGCTAACATAATGCATTTCTATTGTGTATAATATACAGTTATTATCAATTTATATACTATTAGTTTTGTAATCTGTGGTTTTTTTGCCTACTTTGTCCTTAAAAAATGAAAATGTTGGGTTTTTTTTTTAACTGAGGATAATATAGAAAAAGATTGGTCGTGCTTGTGATACCAAGTTTATCCATAAGAACTGAACCTAATATTTAATTTTTTTTTGTACACAATTTCTGCTTGAATTCAGGATTTGACATCTTCCTAACAAGGGATTTTCAGACTCTTTTTTCTGTAGATTCCCAGCAGAGAAAGACAAAGAGATTTACAGTAGGAACTGACTGGCACAGATCATAGCAAGAATGAAGATCAGGTGAAGAATTTCTCAAACATTTGAAAAATCAGAGAAGCATTAATGTGCAAGGCACACCGCATCTATTGGAATTATTGTTTCACTATACACTTTAAAAACATCACAAAGGCTTTTATGTGTCCTTTATGCACAAATATTTACACTAATGCCTGTGTGCATCTATATGAGTGTATACCTATGGAAGTATAGTTCCGACATAAATGTTTGCTTCCTGCAAACACTTCAGAAACTAAACTAACTAGCAAGAGTGTTTAGTAATTCAGAAACCCCACATGAGAACTGCTGAATATGGAGACTGGCTTCTTAATTGCAGTTATGCAGCGTGACAGTCTGATTCTAACTTTTACATATGCACAATTAACTAACAGCAGGATTGTCCCATCCTTCAGCCAGTCTGGTCAGCTGCCCGGAGATGCTAAATCAGAGGGGTGGTGTGCCTGGAGCACTTTCCAACACAGTCTCTGTTACACTGGTCATTAGCTACTCATATACAAGGGAGAGGATTAACAGCATTGTTTTTTCCACAGTAACAATCAAAACAACTTGGGACAGGGCTGGGTAACTATCCTGGCACATTGGGATGGTTTGTGTCAGATATTCAATGTTGACAAAAACCAAACTTCATATCAATGAACAACAGGCCTAAGTAATAATCAGAAAAGGCAAGGAAATTGTTGGAATGGTAGAAAAGGATGATTATGGTTTGGGACTGGAGGTCTAATGCAGAAAGCAGCCTTAGGACACATCACAAAAGCTTCTATAGACATTCTTGGAGGTTTTGTGTGCCAGGCCAAAACCCACGACACAGTATTTGCAGCAAGACTGGCCAGAATTCAGTTTTTCTGATAACTAATCTTGGAAATTAGTCACAAGGTTATAATTGTGATTTTGTTTTAGACATCTATTAAAATATGTCGAGCTAATTGCTTAAGTAGACATTGGTTCTTATTAAGTGACTGAAAACACAAAGAGAAGTAGACTGACCCATTTGTGAATTATGATGAGGCTTGCATCCGAAAGACTTTGGAAGGGAATAATTATGAAACGTCTGTCATTTCATCATAGCAGTCTGTCTTCAATCAAGGCATGTTGTAAATATAAGTGTTCAGAAATTATCAAAGGAAACAAAGTTTTGTCAAAAAATGCTACTTTATACAGTCTGAAGTCTTTCATTTAAAACATCTTGGGTTCAATGAGGTTTTAGCAAACTCAAGACAGAGTTCAAAGAGAACTCTGGCTGGATTCCTGCAGGGTTTGCCTGGGCCACGGACATTGGAAACAGCCACCACAGGTCAGATCAAACCTAAATTAAAAAGAAACTTCCAGTGAACTTGGAATCCCAGTTTTGGGCCAACTTTGCTTATGTGGTATTTTTAGTGCTATTTAGAAAAGATATCTAGCAGCCACAGCTCAAAAGAGAGATTTTTTATAGAATAGATTTTTATCTTCAAGAAGAGACGCACAAATCATTTAAAATTAGAAGAACATGACTAAAATGCACATTGTTCTTATGCTATAGTCTCTAAAGAGTCTCTGAAATTAAAAAAAAAAATTAGCCTACAACTGGTGTTTAAAGAATGTGTGCATTAAACACATATATGTAAAAAAAAAATTTTCTGATGTTACAGATTCCTGCCTCACAGCACTTGCTATATTTGGTGAATTTGGAGAAAAAAATTACGTACTTAGTGTTCATTACCAAAATATAAAGGGAAAACATAAATTCTTGCACACATAAATTATGAGTACAGTGATTTTAAATAAAGATGTTCAGGGTCATTTTCTATTCTGGAGATAAATGTACAAAATCTTAGAAGATAATTTTTCCATACTTCATTAGAATGGTTTCAGGTATCTCTTGATGCAATAAATAAGGTGGTTTAAGGTTGTAATATATATGGACTATGTATAGAATGCACATAACTATGGATATTTAAGGATCCAAATTAGTAGGTACATTTTCAGAAATACAGAGCAGTTGTTGGTGGTAAAAGCATTAAAATATGCATAGAATACCATCACTTTTTTTTTTCCCACCAAAGTAACTAGCAAACATATCAAGCATAAAGGATTTGCATATCTTGTTGGAATGTTTCCTGCCTCAGATCATGCTGGCATAGCACATCATGCTAACATAGGAAGAGTCAGTAGACTAACTGAAGGGTATTCACCCTGGCAAATGTTTTAGCATTATCATCTTGTGCAAGATGCCTAACACAACACTGTCTTTAAAGCTCATAAAAGTTTTCAAATAGTTTTTGAAATCTAGAATTTTTTTCTGAGCCCTTCTGTCTGCAGTAAAAATAAGAACAGTGGTGTGTTTCTTATCAACTTATTTGAAAGAAGAATCCTATTGAAAACTAAACTCATTTCAGTTACATGCTGAAATGATTGTGCTAAAGGGCCTTACTGTATAAATGGAGCACACAAGCCAAAAACAATACAAACGTTTAGCTGCTGGCTTTAGCCAGTCTCTTTCAGTGCAAATCATAATTGCTTTAGGACTTTCTGAATCCACTTTTGAATTCAAAGCTTCAGACAAATAATTGGATTTCCTGAAAACATGCTGAGCTATGTTGCTCTCCCTGTCTTGCTTCATGTCCTCAGGGCTTCAGTCTCTGCTTTATATCAAGCTGCACCTAGTAGGCTAATTGGAGGGATGGGTAGATCACTCTGCATTAACATGTCCATCTGTATTAAATAAAACCTCTTCAACAGTCTTTATCATCTTCACCAGAATTATCACTTCAGAGCTGAAAAAACAGGAAATCAAGTAAAAGTGTCTGTGTAATTTACCAATGGCTCTGGTGTCTTAGCCCTGTAGACCTATGATCCAAGCCAATTATATTCTAGCTGACTTTATTTTTGCAGTACTTTGACATTGTATACTCACTTCATGTGTCTCACTGACTGCAGGGCAGCTCTAAATATGCTCTGGGCTATCTGCCTAGACATTTCTTGCTCTAGGTAAAGTACAGTTGAAACACCATTTGAGTTTGATCTGCGAGGCTTGTAAATATGTAATATCAAAGATTAAGCCCTTCAGTTTCCCAGTATTGTGACAGGTGTACAAAAGGTATCATATTAACAAATGAGGTGTGGCTTTTTTCATTGTCGTTATTTAACGTTAATAGCATATAATAAGCTGGTAACTTTTTTTCCCCCCACATTTGTAAAAAAAGGAATAATCAATCTAGAGTCGTTGCTGAGACAAAAAAAAATGAAAACACCCTGCATTAATTGCTGGTGATATGTCTGGGGTCAGGTTTGAACTAAAGTTCTTCTAGCGTAGCTGTGTTCAGATTCTGAAAATATTCACACCTTGCTGACCTCACTGTGTTGGAAAACACTAAAACCCAGTACTATGAGAACACAGTATTTCTGTAAGGGAGGTTTGGATGGTTTCACTTAAGACATTTAAGGAAATGGCATAAGAATGCTGACAGACATTCTTGTCTTGTGTCTCACAATTTGATGTAGTGCTCATTCCCTAACATGCTACTTGCAGCCCTGTTTGCCACTGTTACTGTCTTTACCTTTTTTTCTCTCCTTTCTATTCCAAATATATTAGACAATGGAGACACCTCTCTGTAGCCTTCACAGAAAGCAGCTATCTTCTGCAATCTCTATTAGCTTGATGGGGTTTAGCTTACAGTTCTGCTTCTTTGAGGACTTCTTTTTTTTTTTTTTAATTAGTTGTTTATAAAGGTTTCTGTGTTCTTGGATTCTAACATATTGTACTTCCAGAATGGCAGGAGCCATTTGCCATAGCTGAAGCAGAAAGGTTGCCAATATGCAAAAAACCCACACATTAAAATATTAATATGTAGAAGCATACATACCTGACAATCTTTTCCATTTTGTTGCTCTTCTGGTCTGGGTCTGCAATAGTTTATGGTTGTTTTTGCCTCCTTCAGTTTATTTTTCATTATATCTCCTTAGAGTCTTACTGGATAAGACCACAAGACTAGTGCCAGAATTCTGTCAGTGGCTACGAGGGGCAGCAGGGATACTGCCACCTGCTTCCCATGAGACAGTAGGTATCAGCAAGTCTCTTCAAGGCTTACCCTCTCCTCTATACCAAATCTGAACACAACATAGTCCTTGCACTGACCCTTTTGAACTCCACAAATTACTTCTCTTCATGTTGAAAAGTGACTATTTATTCCTACTTTTTCTGTCATGTCTCTTAGCCAGATTTTACTTATGGAAAAAGCTTCTTTATTTTGCTAAGGCTATTCAGTTTCCTTCACATCCTGCCTAATTCAGGACTTCCTCCTCTAAGAGAAGATCCTCAGCAAGCTTTTCTCTTGGCACTGTGGATGTTTCTTACTCTTGGTTTGGCACAGCTGGGGCATTGTTACAGTCTCTGCCAATTATGGATGGATCTTATTACTGAGGTTAAGTTTTAACCCACCCATTCTCACCATCATTTGAAGATGTGTAATAATTTTGACAAACCTTAATGGCCATTCCAGATGCCCATTTATTGTGGAGTGACCCACAAACTATCACATTACACATGGTCACAAAAACATACTCACCATCTGTGATGATTGAGTTTTTATGCAACTCCTGACATATAAACCAGGAATTTAGTTATGCTTTGTAGTAGAAAAGTTGGTCAAACCTGGAATTAAATCTGAATATTAAACAGAATGTAGCATCTTATATCTTTAAGAACTGATATCTTTTTTTTCAGAAACCAAATTTAGTCTGATGAAGAAACCCTTTGTGAGCTATGCAGCTGTAACCAGCTTTCAATTTGTTCATTAAACCCAACCCGTTACACCATTATTGATCAGACTACAATGTCATGACTAATTATTCCATTTTTGTACCGATAAGAGGTATTAAGATGAAGCTGAGAAAAAATAAATCTGAATCTCAACAGAGGATGGTAGGTTCACAGGATAAGGCTGGTAGAAAGGCATCTCAGGAGGGCTCTAGTCTCACCTCCTGCTCAAAGCAAGGTCAGCTATGAGGTCAGGCTGGCCTGCTCAGTGCTTTAGCTGGTCTTACAAATCTTGAAATGCTCAAGGATTTGGCGTGCACAATCTCTGCTTGACTGAACTTCTCCTGTTTCCACCTATGCCTTCGACTCACGCTCCCAGTGTGCATCACTGAGGCTTGATCACTGCTCTTAAGAGGTGGAGCTAGAATTACTATTTGAGTCCCCTCAAAGCTGTCTCCTCCCCAACCTGAACAAATCCTATTGCCTCAGTAATACCTTAAAGGGTGAGTGCTCCAGCTGCTGATCATCTTGTGGTTCTCATGCTGTACCTGCTTTATTTGATCACCATTTTTATTTTCTGAGCCTAAAACTGGACTCAGTATTCTATATTATGCAAATGTGTGCCGAGTGAAGAGAAAAAATAACTTGCCTAGGCCAACTGGCTGTGGTCTGGTCGCTGTAATCCAGGATGGGAAGATGTGCAGATAACAGCTCAGGACAGTGGAAGTGTCTGAGCTATGAATTCAAAGACTTGGTCCTTCATGGCACAAGCACTTTTGAGCAGGGCAAATACTGCTTAGCTGCTTCAGAAACAACAGTATGACCAGTGACTGTACCACTTGCCATGGCTTTAAGTTTCAGTCAGTGAAATTGCTTCAGTTTGTAAAGATCTGTGAGTAATTCGCTATGATGAGTACCTTGTGCTAAAAGACATTCCCTGCACAAACAGAAGTTAGAGCTTCATTGTGACTAACATCTAAAGGCAGAAGCAGTAAAACATAACCTGACTTGAAGAGGTGTGCGCTTAACTTTGACTGTTGACAGGCTGATTAATGCGGAATTCTCTTCAAAAAAAGTGAATCAGTTATAAAGTCTCTCTACACCCATTTCATCCATTTCGGATTAGATTTTTCTCCTCACGGGATTTGTATTGGAAGAAAATAGGTAAAGACACTCTGCCAAATTTTTTCTGCGAATTGATGTCCACCTTGTTGTGAAGCTGAAGTGACTTGACATACAGAAAGGGTTTTCTGTGGCTGTTTATAATATGGTCATCCCCCAAATGATGAGTAGACCATGCCAGTGGAAAATACTTGATTTGTATATTCTTCATTGAAGTATTTGGTTCTACTCTGGAATCTGGCTAGGTTAAAGCAAAAACCTATATCCGAAACATTACCTCCATAATCTTGGATTATGTCTGAATTTTCATTTAAAATTGCTTTTAGACCTAATACTTTGATGTTAAAGATGGAAATGCAAACATTTTCTTGACACTGCAAACATGTTAGCAAGGCTGCAGTCAGGAAGAAACCCTCAAACCTCATGCCTGTGTTGGAACAAATCAAGCTCAGTGACACTTGAGAAGGAGGTTACTTCCTTTAGGGAAAAGACTGGATTGTTCTTATTGGTATGACATGGAAGCCCACGGGGCTCTGCTCTTCTGCTTTCTCATGACCTTGTGTAAATTAGCATTTTATGACTATTCTAGGCAGAAGGCAGTTAACTGCTTCGTTACAAGAAGGATGGTTTCTTCTAGATTAAAAAAAAATGTTGTTGGCTTTGCATCAGAATAAACATGTTGCAGAGTCCAGATGCCAGCAGCCAGTTAGTATTTAAGCAATAAAATCCTTATAGACTTTTGGCATCAAGCCTTATAGTTTTTGTGGGAAAGGAAGAAGTTGTATTGCTTTCCTTTTTGCTATTTCATTTATATCACAGAAATGGAATGTCTTTCACAGCTGATCATATGTACTTCTGTAATTTTTAGATGTAAAGCCAAAAGGCCCTTGTGATTCCTAAATGTTCTGCAGCCAAGCTTCTCTCTAGACTCTTCCAAAACTTACTAGTATGCTGTTCAGGCCAGAAACCAATACTTGGATAGCTCTGCTTAAATCCCTCTGCCCATGACCTGATAGAAAATATGACTGTACTGTTGAAGTAAGGAGGAGTTACCTTTGTTATCCTAACAGGAATGTATTCTGCAAATCTTTCTTTAAAGTCTTTACAAATATATTTTTTCAATCTTATATCTTTTGGATGCTGAAACTAGTCATAGTTGGCGATCATGAACTTTTTACTTTTGACAAGAGGATAGAGAGAGGAATGTTAGAAAATATAGTTAGTTTGTAAGACACAGCCTGAAGAAAAATCATTCAAGGCCTGAATACAATGCTTTAAATGGAGTAGTAAAATATCAACCTATTGTGTTCTTTCAAAGACGTAGGTGGGAGGCAACCTTGGCACATGCGTGAGGCAGTGGTTTTCAATTCTTTAATGTCTGGGGAAAATGTGTAAAAAGTCACAGTCATTAGAAGCTGAACCTAGACAAACTGAAGTCGGAAGTCTATTTTTTTTTTTTTTTTAATAGGAAAGATAATTAATTAATTGCTTGAGAAGTCCTCGTCAATATGTAGTACTACTCAGTTGCTCAGTTACATAAAGTTTCTAAAAGATGCTCCTGGATCCCTGGCTGCAGTTCAGTAATTACAGTGGTAGATCCAACTGCATAGAATCTCATAATCTAATAAAAGGTGGCAAAATTCAAGGGGCTTCCCCCACCACCTTTCAGGTTAGAGACCAAACCCTAGCTTTTGGAAACAAGAATGCAGCAGGCAATGCAATATCAGGAGTGATAGAGGGGGAGGAGGAGGACTAAGGTGTAATCAATAGAATTGAAAATACTGCACAGATAGGCAAGAGCAGTGAGAGCAAGCCCTGCAGAGCTCTGGCAGAGGTGGTGTCACCCCACCCACAGAACGCTGTTGGGATGGCGTGAAGGGGGACCCAGAACCTGGGGCAGGGCATCCTGAGCAACTGTAGAGGCTCCCTCTGAAGGAATTTAAAAGACTTATCTGTACACAGCTATGGCTGATCTGCTCCATTGTTGGTTGCTTGTCATGTTTCAAGCAGAAAACTGTTGTGGGGACTCGCAGAGGCCTCTCCCCACCGAGGTTTTTTTCTGTAGCTCTGTTATTGTGTGATCCAAACTGCATCAGCAGAAACAGAGGGATAGTAGTGATTCTGAAAACATTGTGACATTTTTAAATCTTCAGAACTGTATTCCTTGTGTACTAGTTGTTAGGTGCTTTTAGCAATGTTTTCCTTGTCACATTGCTTACTGTTACCCTGTTAGTACAGGGTGCAAGAAAGCTTATGGAAGTCTAATTTGAGAGATTGTGCTGCTCACAGAGAGGAAATACACATACACGCATATTAGTTTAACTATGAGAATTTATGACTTATCATATATTAAGTCTTCAGCAGAGATCGTACATGAACTCTAAGATTTACTTTGCTTAACACAAGTATTTTAAAGCTACAGCATAACTGGTCACCACTGTAACGTTTAAGTATTCAATAAACAACTCTTAACAGTATATTTTTTTATTTAGTGTAGACTCTTAGCATCACTGAGCAGGAAAAAAGTAAGGATTCACCTGGTTGAATCTTCCTAATATCTGGTTATTTTTCAGAAGTAAATATGTATATATATTTAAATTTACCATGCTTAATGAAATGTAACAAATAGTAGATCAAGTGGTTATTAGAAGTATTTCAATTTTTTAAAATATTTATCTATTTTTAAGTACTTAGATGTTTTATTCTTGATTTCCTGAAAAAAAATTCTTAGGTTATTTGTGACACAAAGAGAAAAGTACATGAATCTTCTCATGAATATGTGTTTTACACTCATCTTTGTTTTTTCTTGAGGCTTTTTGTAACTTATGACAAACTAAGGTTTTACTGTGGATCAATGAATATTTGACATCCTAGTCACTTACCATGCTTTGGCAAGTATGTCAAAACACATGGGCTAGATGTTGGATAAATCAGTACACTCTAGAAGTGTAACTCATAAGCTGCAGCCACTACTACTCAAGAGTCATAGAGTTTATCTGAAGAAGTGATCCCAAAATGTCTGTAGGATACATCACGTAGGTAATTCTTCAGCACAGATTCTTTTGTGCAGCAGGTTTACACCTATACTGTTGCTCTTTTTCCAGGTGTAGGTGAGCCTTAGATAATTAGGACATATAAGACTCTAACAGAGACAAAATTAGAGAATAACTTTGTTCCCAAGCTGATGTCCTTCCTTTATATGCAGCTTGAATAATAATAGCACAGAGATTCAAAAAGTACACAGCATCCTGTGTTCCAACAGTATTTTTTATGATTCATTAGACTGTACAAGGTTCTATGCATCATTGCTATCCATGTACAAAGTAGTCTCATAATATGTAATTAAAATACAATATGTAAAAAAGGGCAAAGACCTTTTCTTTCTGTATTAATGTGGAAATCAGGCTTGAAGAGACCGTGGAATTATTCCAGTTCAGATGATTCACTGACTTGGTTTAAAATAGTGTAACAAAGTTGTTAATAGGAGTATATAGAAATATCTAGCCAGGTATTGGCAAGAAAAAAAGTTGTGGTATCTCTTCTCTTCCACCCCAGAGAAACAACAGGTAACAGCTATGATATACATGATTTCACTTGTAATGCAAATTTGATATAGTTTCCTTAATCTCTATACAGTAATGTGATAGTTCACAATAGACTGGAGGTGTTTATATATGTCTCTAAATTAATCACTTTCAGATCTCATTGTCCTAACAAATGTCTTGCAAAATATTCTTGGTATTAGTCTTTTGACAAGCTAGGCAGTATTACTTAATTAAGTGTAAGTTAGTTTAAAAAAAGCATCTTTAGAGAGAAAGGAATTATTGTTCTGGAAGTGGCTTACAACATAATTTTGCATCATGATAGAATAGTTTCATTATATATAAGAAAATTTCAGTTTATTTTACCTAAAGAAAATTGTATGCATCAAAGTTCAGTTGTTGTAAAATGCACTTTACCAAACTGAATTTATTTACAGTAGAGAAATTAGCAATTCTATGTTTTGTACTCATGTTGTTATAATCTCAGTTTAGTCCGCTGTGGTCTGTACAGGTGGCATTCATTGAAAAAATAGAATGGACAAGGCATATGTTCACAACTAAGAAGAATTTGATCAGCTGGTGCCAAATTTAACTACATGCACAATTTCTTAATCTTGATTTTTCACTCACAGCAAAATGCTGATGCAAAACATAATGAGTTAGGCCTCACTTTTTTTTCTTCCATTTAAAAAACCCAAAACATCAACCATAAAAAAAACAAACAAACAAAACAAAAACAAACAAACAAACAAAAACAAACAAAAAAAAACCAAACTGAAAAACCAGCAAAATAAGGAAGAGGGAAAAATAATAGCTCTTCTCTGCTCAAGACACGATGTACCTTTCTCTCCCATATGAAAGGCAGCTCTGAATCATAGCATTTTTCTGGGAGATAAAGCCAAAAATGTTCTTCAGGCCATGTGCTCATGAGGGTTGGATTCTGAGATGAGAGGATGAAAGCACTGGTACCATCTCAAGTTTTGTCCACAAACTAAATTCTGGCTGTTTGAGATGTCACCAGTTACTGATGTTAGAAATATGATGGTCTTTGCCAGGCACTTGAGGCTTGCTCCTGCTCAGCAAGTATGGTTCAGGGTATGGGTGGTGTACACAGATAGGCTCAGAGCCTTGTGAGTTTTTCAAAGGAGACCATTTCCAATCTCACTGTAAAAAACATGATAAACAATCATTCAGTAATGACTGTTCTTTGGGTCTGCATGTCACTTATAAAATGCTGATCTGGGAGAAATTTGGGTCAGCATATGTATACCACTGAGATCTGCAAAAAAATCCCTGAGGCTTTTCCTTCCTCTGGCTTTTTACTAGCAATTAGGAGATGAAAGAGGTGCTGACACTCTTCTGAACATCATCCACAAGTGGCCCAGGCTGAGCACTACACATAATATGAGTCCTTCATAACACAATCGGTTCTCTTCCTTCTATGTACAATCAGTAGAGATAATTTTATGATTGGAACAATGTTGGTATTTTAACAAGATTCTTGTTTAGTATCTATTAAACACAAAGGAGACAGTAACTCAAGGCCTTAAAAATTTTCTTTCACATTTTCAGGCTCAGATGCCTCTGCATTAACTGCCTCTGCAGTTAATTTTTTTTCTTCTCAGGGTCAGAGGAAGACAGTTTTACCAGATGAAATAGAAAATGTGGAGAGAAACATGGCACCCTTAAATATATTATCCAGTCACAGACCTAATATAGGTGGGACAATTTTGAGCTCTGAAGTTAAAGAAGAATTCCTAAAGGACTGGTAAGACAAAATCACTTATTTAAAGGAAAAAAAGGCAAAATGTAAAGAAAGGCATCAGAGCTTTGTAATGACACCAAGAAGAAGCAAGTCTTTGAGAAGACTTGAGATTTATTGATTCACCACAGTAGATACAGAGAATAAAAAAGAAGAACCTTTGAAGCTGAAAGGAGTTCCTTTAACCACAGATCTTATTAAATGTTTTTATTATGAAACAAAATATGTTAAAATGAGAAAATCTGCTGATGGCATGAGGTGCTGTCAACATGATGAAGGATTAAACTGGCAAACAGGGAGAACTCAAATACCTTGAGACTGGAAGCAATGGAAATAGAAAGACATAATATTACAGAAAGTGACCGAATGCTCTAAAAGTAATAATATGAAGAATTTCTATAACCTTTTAATTCTCCAGATGGAAATGACAGAGGAAAAGAAATATATGGGTGCAATAGTTGTTCACATTAATAACTTGCAAGCCTGAGGTACACTTGCAAAATATTCCCTACAGTGTATCTTGAGAGGTTTCCTTCAGCCCATTTCTTCAGTAACAAGCAAATATAAGAATTCAGACAGATCCTCCTCAAACTCTATCTACTTCTGGATGGGCATGTTCAACATAAAAAATATTGACATTAAAACATATGCAATGATGATCAGGGAAATGTTGGACCTACAGCATAACAGAAGCCAAGATAAGATAGATATGTGTAGTTTAGCAAAAGGAAGAGTTATAACTGTTATGCATAAACTTATCAAGGGGTGGAGATAAACACTGGGAAAGGAGAAGAGTCAGGTAGCGTAAAGGATGTTGTCCAAAAAGGAGCAATGAGCATATAACCGTCAATGAACTAATATGTCTACAAACCAGAGAGAAGTTTTGTGCCAAAGAGGTTGAAAACAGTTGCTCTGTGGCAGAATTGGGTAGTTAAAGTTATAACACTATATATATTTTAAAATAAATCTGGATCAGTCTACACAAAATATTTTTATGTCAGGAGACAGAACTTGATAATGCGATAATGTTTATTTGTTTCAGTTTTGGAGCATGTATTAATGCACCATATTGGCCAGTTATTAATATCACAGTTTTAATTTGAATGTTCTTCTAGCGTATATTAAAACTAAAATAATTAGTGGAACCTACTTAAACCTTCCTCACAGGATATTTTGTATATGCCATGGTCTTATTTAGTGGAAACACAATTTTGTGTGTTATTGCTTATACTGGATAATGATTCCTAATACTGGAAGCTAATAGGTCAAATTAATTGATATCATATTTTTAAGAAGAATTTGTGCCAGGGATCATTGCATCTTTTACTGAGTTTGTGACGGATTTCACTTCAGGACCAGAAATAAAAAACATCTTGGATGATCATAAATGGTAAATAAAGAGTACTGCACTTCAGAAAAAAGGTCCACCCATTATCACACAGTTATAACAGATTCTTGCTTAAATTAAAGGTATTGACCTGTGCTAGTGATACAGATATATTGTAGAGGTGGAGGTTTATGCTTTTAAAGAAAACACAATCAGAATCAGCATATCAACATCAAGAGCAGCTTAGGTTTAACAAGCAGTCCTATCGCACATGCCATGTCTCTTACACTCTGCTGGATGCGGCGCAGGAAGGTTTTTGGTTTTTCCTAAAATAGGCTGTTGTAGGAGAAGTTACCAAATATAGCATTTGGAAATCAGCATCAGTGACTAAACTGAAGAACAAGAAAGCAAGAAATGGAGAAGAAGAAAATTTCTTTCCTTCCAAGAGCAACTTTATTCAAGTCAGTGTCAACCATAATAACAGTAACTATACACTAAAAGAAATCGGCAATAACTATTGATAGTATGAGTTAGAAAATGCAATCGATGCTGTTGACTTTGAACACTGCTGTGGTGCCAAGCAATCCTTTTCAAGTACAGGACATCTTTTAATTGAGCAAGTAAAAGCTCTCAGGATTCCAGGAGATTTAAATTTAAATGTGCAGGACAAATAGTTCCGTGATGTCATTCATCATCAGTTTTCCCCACGTTTATTTGAGAGCAATGTCTGGTATGCCAGCGCATTTTGTGTCTTAACATTTTGTGTCTTGACATTTTTCCTTGAATTCATACAACTTTTACATTTTTTTCCTTTTCTCCTGTGCCTCTAAATTTTTAAGATGCGACAAAAAGCTCAGATGAATCTTGCAATGATTTGTTGCTGATGTATGACACCTTCATTTTTTGTGAAAATACCTTTAAAAATGGAAGTACTGTGCTGTCTGAAGTGACTAAAATCACTCCTATCTTACTCTGAATTCTATTGTTTCAGTGTGTTTTCCTGATGTTTGTGATATTGATTTCTGAAATACTTCCCTGGCCAGTCTGAATTTCAGAAAGCATTATGATGAATTTTTGAAGAAGAGCATCTGATAGCAAAAACACCTTTATCCTCCAGTGTGATCTTTCCGGTTTACATAACTTTTTGCACTGATTTTTAAAGTTTCATTTATATCTTGCAATCCCTCTCAACCACATTGCACTTGGCTGCTGCCCACCAGTGGTTCATTCTAGGGAATACATGACAAAGAGAGAGCAAAACATTATAGCCATTTTTATTACATTAATAGAAATAATATATGCCAAGGCTAAGATATGGTTTGCTGCTTCCCTGTGTAAGAGAAAAAGAAGAAGGTGAATGTGACACAATTATATACATCAGGGAGTTATTAATACAATTTTCTATGCTGGTTGTTAATTTTCTTCCAGCAGAGATAACTTAATTTACCACTATTAAGTATTTGCTCCTGAATGCAAAATGCTTACTTGCTACTTTTCTTTCCCATACTTTGTCCACCTGAAAACAGTATATACATTTCAGTGGATTAGTGAGCTACTACCTTGCATATCTACCCTACTTGCTGCTTAAATGTTGAAAGTCGTTGTGCCTTTATATTTAGGCAAAAGTTTTAATACTGAGTAGACTAATAAACTTCCTAAACCTTACTAAACAGCTGACTTAGTAGCTTTGTATATAACTGTTCTAGTCAACCACCAACCAAATAATCTGGAAACTAAAACATTAAGTAATAAAAAGGCACATAAACTTTTTAGTACACAAATTTATTAAGTCATATTGAAATAAAATCCATTTTTATATAAAAAGAGAAAGAAAAAACTTATATTCTTATATCTTTTCGTTGTCTTGAGAGAAGTACAGAAAAAACAAAGACCTACTGCTTTAGGAGGGCCTGGCTCTTTACTGTATTGCAATAAAATTAATGATTTACATCATTCCTTCTATAGAAGTAGATTGGAGGCAGGCAGAAGGTATTTTATTTACATGAAATCAGAAGTATTTTGCAGTTTGCTGTGGCTTTCAAACGTGTTATTCCTTTCAACTGCTGTTTTCATACTGAGAACTTTCTAGCATATGACAAACATATATCATGTCTGGTTTGTTCCTTCTGTAACATATGGTGTGTAACATTTTCTTTTGGCTGGATTTTTATTTGTTTCAATTTGCTTTGCAAGTATATCTGTGTCTTGGTACTTGTCATTTCCAATATAATTTAATGGAAATGCATCTTGCATCAGGAATGAATGATGGTGGTGCTTATGGTGGTCTGTACTTCTTATGGATGACATTCGACTGGCTACAAAAATGTTATGTACTGGTGCATAATGTCATTTTAAAAACTACTAGTAGAGCTATGGTAAGATGAAATACACATAATTCACTCTTCCTCAATTCAGTCTGTAGCTTTTCTGCATGGAAGAAGTTACAGATTGAATTGAAGAAAAGTAAATTATATATATTCAGTCAAAGCAAACTGTGTGAGATGACCTGTAAATGCACCCTCCAACTCAAACCATTCCATGATTCCATGATTCTCAAAGTGATTTTTCCCCAACTGCCAACATTATCTGTATTTCATTTATTTCATTCATGAACTGGCTTTCTTCAAACACTAGGCAATCCTAGGCATTGAAAGGGAAGGCAAAGTTTGCATCATGAAAATATTACCTCCTCCGGGACCTGTGTTGTCTGAATGTTCCTTGCTGCTGCAAGTAGATACCAAATGGATAGGAATGGAGAAAAAATGTGGGATTGATAAAAGAGGGACTGAGACATGAAAGAGTGTTTTCCCATAACTATTTTGGGTATGTCATGCCAGGGGAGGATGTAAACCCTTCTAATTGATTCAGCTTGCCTCCAGCAGCTCTGTGAGGAAAGCCCCACCATCTCCTGCAGGTGAAGCTGACCACTCCAGATGATGAGAGTGGATGTCTTGCTCTCATGCACTGACAGGCAGCCAGCATCTAACAAAACATTAAAGCTTCTTCTGCTCAGAGACTTCACCTAAGTCTGTGTAGTCTTGAATACATCTGCATCACCCGAGGGACCTTGCAGATGTTTATTCCTAAATCCTCTATAAATTTAGTCAGAAATGGAAGGGTAGATGACAAACAGTGGGTACATCTGCCATGTATTTCTTGCAACATGTGTGAAGGAGAAACCTTTTAGTTTCTGAAGTAAGTGCTGGCTGTTATGGACACAAATGTATATGCTTGTCCAGGACTATGCTTCACGAGCCAGAGAGGGCAAAAGTTGGATTAGCAGTCTAAATTCATTTAGAGATGTCACTGGAGGTGAACTTTGGAAATATTAGTACATTATTACTTGACTGGTACAGGTGAAAGAGATCTGCATGGTCTGAGAAGACATCTTAAATGTGTGCAATATCTTGTGAAGAATGTTAACTCAGGATGACTCTTCACAACATCTGCTGCTGAGTTCTTCAAGATTTGGTTAGCTCCCAGCACTGAGTGTGAATTAGCATAGCTCTGGCAGAGTAAAGGGAGGCTTTTGGTTTTTCATACAGCTTTAGATTAGGCTGGAATAATTCCTGACATTTTCACTGCATCAAAATGAATTTTTTATTACTCATGTGGGTGTTTTCTCTTAATTTGGTTGATGATTTTTTTCCCCCCACAATTGTAGTACTGTTTTCCATAACAACATTTTTAACTTGAGGTAATTAAATTGTGGTTCACTGTCTGCCCCTGACATGGCACAATGTCTAGTAAATGTTAGTTTTGCTCATTTGATTTACAGAGTTTGCAGACATATTTTCTAATAATGCCCTTTCCTGGATAATTTCAACATATAGTATATACATTTCCTTGCATGAGAAAATAATGTATACATATTTATATGGGTGTTACCAAATGACTTTTTTTCTTTCATGTGTCATAATGTATTTATTTCTTTTATCTATTTAATTTTAAATGCCTACATTATTTGCAGCATCTGTATTATTTCACTTACAATTTTCTTTATGGCATTTGAATAATTATTATGGTTTGGATGTTCCTTTGCCACTTCTACATATTTGTTTTCTTTTCATATGTTTTTTTCTTGCCATTTCCTTTTTCACTATTCTTCTACAATATAAGTTATTTTGCAGGAACTTGCAGTCTCTTATGTGTTCACTTCAATATAGATACCCTGCTTCTGACATAATTCCAATAATTATTCTGTCAGGATTTTTTTGTTTTACCTCTATATATAGTTAATGTATACTCCTACTAAGACGACATTTTCCTCTCCAATTTGCAGCTCTCAAATTTATTTGTGCACCGATGTCCAATTTATATTTAATATGCTTAATTTCTGTTTAATATAGTATTCCAGTCAATTGACATGATTTCTCTTGAACAGTTCCCATAAAAAAGTCCTCTTCATAAATACTGTTGTTTAAATTTTTGCAGTAGACGAACTATTCTTTCCCAAAATTCTCTTAATTCTGGACAATCTCATTTCTGTGGGGGATGTTAGTGGTGTCATGTCCTTTCTTAAGAATGTATAGGTTTTATTTCTCAATAGATACAGTTTCTAACTGTTGGAATGCTTTTGAAAAAATTATTTATTGTGCACATTAATGGTGGCCATTTCCAAAACTTGTGTTTATGTGGTGTGAGAATTTTAGTGGTCTTGCTGTCATTCTGTTTGCTATTTGAAAATTCATTGTACTTTGTATGCAGCTTGAAGGCCAACCCCTTTTTTCTTTACCTTCACCATCCTTTCACCAAAATTAGTCACCTGCTCTTTATACTCAGCTGGTTCATTCTGCTCTTCCAGTTCTTCTAACTGTAAATTGAATTCCCCTTGTGGTCAGCTTCTCATTTTTAACTCTCTGAAGTCTTTTAAGGTCTAGTTTCAAATTAGGGATTTAATGGAAATAATCTCTTTACAGTTGCATACTTAATTCAGTAGCCATTCACAGCCTTCAAAAGTTTATTTTCTTGTTACTGTTTCCCTTAAGACAACTATTGGTGAAATTTAATTATTTGTGACTTCAGTGGCATTGTCTGGTAAATATTCTGGTTTCATGTTACCTGAAACTAAAACTCAAGAGGATCAGATCATTTTACAAATAATCACACATATATTTTTTTCTTTATTACTTCTCTTGTTTCCTTGAAGAGATTACTTTCTTGTATCCTTTGTTTACATATGTTTCTGGAGACATGGGCTTCCTCAACAGTCTTTAGATTCTCCATGTACTTCCCCTCTTTTCCCTGATTTCTCAATTTCAAGACATTTTCTCCGTAATGACTCCCAATGCTAGTACCACATAGTGTTTATGTGCTCGTTGTTCACCTCTTTAAATATTTTTGTACAATGAAACTGACCGTTTAATGGACAACAGGAAAATTGCAAACATTTACAGGAAGAAAAGGCAAGATCTGTGTGACTCCTCTCCCTGTATCCACAGAGGATGTGGGACCAGTCACACTGTTCCCCTGTGATGGCCTTTGCTGCCAGGTGTGCACACTGTGTCCACACTGTGCTTCCAAACTCTTTTGAAATGCCTCCATGGAAGGAGGTATGGATGGCACACTGTGCCTTTCCCCAGCATTATACATGGGTATTTCAGGTTCACCTTCCTCACACTGCCTTCTTCCTTGCTTCCTGACAATATGTCTAGTGTAGATTTTCCTGAACTTCACTTGGTTTGAAGTGATGATCCATCCATATCCCATATCTGTTCTCCTACTACACGTGGGTGGGAGAGGGATGACAGATAGTTGCCCTAGCAATTAAAATACCCTATGTGAGGATATGCACGAGAAGGGCCTTGTCTCTGCCAGGTGCACGAAAAAAAATTGCGTTACTTTTCATCCTGAGCCAGGATGAGGACATTCCAAGACACTGGATTTCACAGGAGGTGGAGATTCTGTCTGAGTTCTATCTGCCTCATTACTGGCCTAGTTCAGCAGTGCTAATCCTGTGTCTGGATCTGATGCCCACCCAAAAGGACAAGTGGTAATACTGGAGTTATGGCCTGCACACCTAGGTAAAGGGCAGATGGGTGTTTCTAATTACCTCCTGCCATTTCAGTGGGCAAACAATTCCTTTACTGTTCCTCCTTTCCTCTCCATTCCTTCTTTTTGTCCTGTCTCCTCATCCTTTTCTCGCTTTACTGTTCTCTTGCTACCTGTGTGGACCTAACTTCTACATTGTGCTCACTGATCATATCTGTGTGCTGACTTTGTCCACTAGAATGTTTTGTTGAATTTTTTTTCTGGAATTTAATGCATTAAATTGGTTACCAAATAAATTCACTTGCATAAGTTATGATGCAGAAACTCATATTTGGAAGCAAGGGTGAGAAGGAGAAACATGAATTACTCCCTTTAGTGAGTTGTTAAATCAATTTAAACAGGAACCTTGGAAATACTGGGTTTGAAGAAGCCTGTGTAGGACAGCTATCACAACACTGTGTCATGGCTGCAGTGTGGGATGATGAACAAATGGACAGTTTGCAAGGTCACCCTGCTCATGGCATCCACTGTATTGCAGCTGAGGGCACAGAAGAGGAATGGCATACTGTTATTGACCACAGTCTGTGTCCTGCTGCCAGGGGACCTGCTCCCTTAATTTCTGAGAAAAAAACCACACGAGAGTCAAGGAGTTTGCGGCTGTTCCAAGGTGAATGATGCTGATTTAGTTCCTCTTTGCCAAAAGTCAGTGCCAGAGCTGTTTGTTGTAGTGACCAAGACACTGGGAGATAGCTGTGAAGGTGAAGTGTACATCTGGTCTCCGACGTGCATGAACCTCTGATTAGGCCTGTTTGTCACTATATCCTTCATCAACAGGGTGTTTCTTCCTCTTTACTAAACTGCTGCATAAATGCCTGGAAATCAACATCCTCCAGTAAAATGGAGAAACTTAAATCCACTTGTGAGAAGCAGTGGGGCTTCTCTTTTTGGGCTTCTGCAGTAGACTGGCTATTGAAAAAACACTCTCTTGATAACAGTGTCAGGTGTTTTGATTGTTTTGTGGATTGTCTCAGCTTTTTGGCCATGGAATTCCTTGAGTTAGAAGACTTCTTGATATAGGATGAAATAATAAGGTCTTCTTCAGAAGTGTGTTTAGAGCAGGTATCACTCTTAGACATATCAGGAGGTAACTATGGCAGAACAAGGTCAAAGGCAGCCTTTCAGCCACTTGCCAAATTAATGTAAGGCAACTCAGCAAACAAATTCTTAAAATCCAGAAGATAGTCTAGCCTCTCTTCTTGTACTAGATAAGTTTCAATTATTCAACTTCAAAGTACCAGCAAACAGATACAATGAGTGTTGTCAAAAAATGGTCATGATGAAAAATTATACAGTTCTGTGAACAACAGAGAGGGGGTTATCAGCTCTGTGAAATCTGAACACAGGACTGCAGTGCTCCACATGATTGAATCTGATATCCCAACACATGGCATGCAATAACTGATAAAGAACATTGTGGTTTAAACCCTATCCAGACACCAAGCCCCATGCAGTTGCTCACTCACTCCCCCACCAGCAGGATGGAGGAGAGAACTGGAAGGGCAAAAGCTAGAAAACTTGTGTGTTGAGGTAAAGACAGTTTAACAGGGAAAGCAAAAGCCATGCACACAACCAAACCAAAACAAGGAAACAATTCACCACTTCCCATGGACCATCTACAGGACAGCACCGCCCCATCACCTGTAATGATGACTGGGGAAAACAAAAGTCATCACACCCACCTTCCTCATTTTCTCCTGCACTTTATGTCCTGAGCATGATGCCATATGATCTGCAATATCCCTCTGGTCAGTTTGGATCAACTGTCCCAGCTGTGTCTCCCCCCAGCCTCCCATACACCCCCAAATACCTTGCAAGTGTGGCAATACAAAAAGCAGAAAAAGCCTTGGCTCTATGTAAGACCTGCTCAGCCGTATCAAAAACATCTCTATATTATCAACCCTGTGTTCACCACAAATCCAAAATTTAGCCCCACACTAGACCCTGTTAAGAAAAATTAACTCTGCCCCAGCCAAAACCTGCCCAAGTTCTATCAGTACAAATGAAGCAATATCAAGGCAAGATTTAGCAGATGGTAACTTGGAAACAACTTGGGAGAAACTTGAAGATCAGTTTTGACCTCTACCTGTTTAACGTTTGTGCTTTGTGTCTGGTGCTCTAAAGATAGTTGGAGGGTTGGTTGAGGCTGGTTGACCCTCACCTCTACTGCTCTCTCATTGAGAAGTTACTACAGGCAGTATTCCTGATTTTAGTGGTTTAGAACAGGGGTGGCCTGTCAGTGACCTGCAGGGTCTAAATCCCCTGTCAGAATTATGCTGTGAGGCTCTGGCCTCATCCCTCCTGCTTTCTTCCCTGAAAGCTCTTCTATCAAGTGGCAGCAACATGAGCATCTGTCCCCCAGGCCTTACAGCTCGGGGGAGAACAGCTGTACCTCCACACGTAAGATCTTACTCATACTCACCTTCTCTCATCTCAGGACATGGGGGTCAGTCAATGCTGGACAGGAGACTGGTGTTCGGCCACTCAGATTAAATGATAGCAGATCAAGCTTTTTTTAAGAGATACAGGTCTTCTACTCCTGACTCACAGCCTCTTTCACTCATGATGTTTGTTCTTTCCTCCTTGTTTTGTCTGATTTGCTTTGGAAGGAGCACCTTTTTTTTCCTTTTCTCTCAAATAAATAGAATGGCACTAATGTTTTTTTATTTTATTGTTCAATATGTGTGCCCTATATGGTTTAATTCCATTTTGTGTTTTATAAGAGTTAGTTCTGGAGGGTCTGAACTGTGAGAAAGGACTAATTAAAAATAAAATTTGATATTTTAAGTCAGCATTTTGAAACAATTTTTAAAGTCTTGAGGAAGAACAATATAAGAAAATCAGTGTTAAAACAACCTTCATCACTTACAATGAGGCAAAAGGAAAAAATTTGTTTAGGTTCAAAGTTTTTTAAAGTTCAGTTTAAATTTGATCTTTTTAAGCCTTTATTTGATCTATTATACAGCCAGTCTATGAAAATTAGGATATTTTCCCTTTTTACTACTAACACTATATTACTGCATCTGATCAAAATCATGTATCTTAGAGTCTCTAAATAAAAATTAAGTGTGAGATTTGAATAGCAGCTGTCAAACATATTTTTAAAAATATGACCAGCCCTGTATTTCCTTAGAAAGGATACCTTGCTGGATACCTTCCAGCAAGGTCACGATCTACATTGGTTTTGTTGTCTTTCAGACTCAACTACATGTATATATGCCCTTGCCATAAAAAATACTTTGCACTCTGTTTTGAATACCACTTCATGATAAGAAGGCAAATTTCAAAAATTTTACCACGCCTACTGATTTAAGGGATAGTTATGGCATTTACATCCTTGAGCAATTAACTGATTCAAACTTTAAGATCAGTGGCTTTATATCCGCTGGTTATTATCACTCACACAACTGGTGCAGTGCATGGCTTTGTTTCTACTGGAGAAATTACAGTGTTCTAAATGATTTCTTCTAAAAGATTTTAGTATATAAAAAGCTTTCTTTAAGAGTTATTTTCTTTATCTTTACATGCTGTTTTGCAAATTGTTTTAAAAATTACACTTAATCACATTGATATGGCAAAATTATTCTTGCTATTTTTTAGTGCAGCTAGTGGCTCTAAGAGAGGGTACACTGTGCTGCTCCTTCTCCAGTACTTCCTTTTTAAATCAATGTATGTCAACTAGTAAAGGATTGTTTCCTTCTATTATAAATAACGATGGCATCAAATATCTGGCCTTGTATTTTGTGCATGATTTTAAAAATCTTTATCTTCCTTTGATTGCAACTCTTCTATGTGAGTTTCCCATAACTTAATTTACTGACTTATTTTTCTTTTTTGCATTGAACAGAGCATTATTCAGTAATTGCATGGAATTTGCATAACTTTCTGTTCCCTTAGCTGCATTATTTACTTTTGCATTAGCCACATATGGAACATTAGTGTTTAATTTGTCTCCTACTGAAAATAGTATTGCAGAGAGACATAAATCATAAGACATCTGGTTATGGATAGACAAAATTTTAGTAACATCATCATAAACCAAGAGTAATGGGTTAATCTGACAGGGCAACTCTGTGTTATGATACACCCATGTGTCTGGATATCCCTAAGTGGATTAACTGTTAAAAAATGCAGTTTGGCAGAAATTGAAATGTTCATGATTTACAGTCAAAATACTGAGTAGTTATAGTTAAGAGAAGAAAAAAGAAGGCAAAATATCTGAGATACTTATTTTTTCCTCTTTTTAATGGAATGTGGGGTTTTTTCAACTTCAAGACAACACTCTAATTTTTTAAAATTTTTAATGAAAGAGAAGGAACATCGAAGAAGATTTTAAAATAATTTTCTAATTTCTCTGAGAGAGCTCAACTGACTTTTAAACCTCCTTAACAATAATTTTCATCCTGATGTGAAACTATTTCTTTTTCATTCTTTCAATTCTCCAACCAAAATTATGAAAACAAGAAATCAAATAAAAATCCCCAATTCTTCAGTTGCAGTCCTCAGCCTCAGTTTTAATTTTTGAAAAGTTTAATTTCAATCATCCTTTCTGAGCACACTCTATGTAACAAGAAAGTCTTATACATGAATATGTTACTGTGTAACTGTTCATATTCACACAGCTGGTACAGCAGTCAAATTGAAGAGAACAACCACGAGCTGCAAATCCTCTCATATCTCCATTCCTATCACTTAGGCTGGCTTTGAAAATTTGATGCCAGTTGATTAGACAACCCAGATCTCTCCAGCCAGGTTTTTCTGTCTTTGATATACTGATTGTAATCTTTCTTGGTCACATCATCCTCTGCCTGATTCCCAGGCAGAAAAGCTCTCTTGTGTTGCACAGTTCTCTTGAGTGTCTGGATTTGAAACACTTAACGTGATTACTACTGTCACTATTAGACAGCATTGTTTGTGAACAAAATATTTGTCAGCCACTCCCTTATTTCTGAATTTCTTATTCCTAGTGGAAAAGCAATTACTGAGAGTTTCAAGAGAGAGTTATTAAAATTCAGATCATGGGTAGCACCATCCTCATATTCAAATATATTTCTACCTTTCTTTTGTCTTCCAAAGTAAAAATAACAGCATTTACATACCATGCTTTTAAAGAGTCCAAACCACTTTTAAGTAGTTCAAACAGTCCTTTCTAATCTATTGCATCCCATTATTGAGAGAAATTTGATTCTTTCAGGGCAGAAAGAGCCTTTTACCCCACACAGCAGGTTTTTTAGTGGTGTATGCTTTCACATACAAATTTAGTAAGTGGTTCCTCCAACAACAGAGGCAGTGAAATCCCCTTTCACAGATTGGTGTCCCATGTTGTCTATCGTGATTCCTTGAGATGTCTCAAACACCCTCCCACCAAACCCTACACTTTAACCCAGGTGTCTCTCCCTGAGGAAAGCTGCAAATGGGCAGCACATGCCTTGCTGGTGCCAAACTGCAGGTGCAGTGCTTGCCAGCCTCTATCTGCACCCAGGCTGCCAGGTGGCCAAAGAACAAGTAAGGTTGAGCCCAGGATTCAGCCTTTAATTCGACAGGACCTTCCCTTCAATCTTTCCCCCATGCTTGGTGACAGATTTTCATGTAACTTGTCCAAACACAGAATCACTGAGATGCCTATCTCTTTCTCAGTGGTTAAAACAAATAATGGGGGAAGTCAGACAGCTTGTAATAAACATAAGTTTTATCTTCTTAAGAAATCAACATAAAAAATTATTTCTAGACTTCAGCCCCTTTTCTTCTATACATGAGTTATTTTTGGCTTCTGGATTTTCAGAGACCTGGTGTTTTTCTGCTGCTTATTAACAGAACTACTCCATAAAAAAGCTTTGTCATGCTGCTGTTGCTTTTCCTGCTTTATCTTTTAAGACCCTAACAAGCCTTAGCAATGCTTCATTTAGGGTCAAAATGAAATACAAAATCCAAAAGTAATGTCATGAATACAAGTAACATATTGGAAAGTGTCCTGAATTTCAGGCCCCATTCATCCTACTTTATCTTGTAGTGCCTAGCAGTCGTGGAGCTCTGGCTGCATCTGCTTCCCCATGGTCCCTGTGGTAAAAATGCAAAAACAAAGTTCAGGCAACTGAGCCTTCTTCACAATGGCACAGCACTTGTAGGTCCCTGATAGATATGGCTACACCAAAGGCCATGTGTGACCAAAGGACCCATGGCATTAACCTAACTTTCCTTCAAAATGGTCTGAATAAGTTATACCAAAGTCAGGTGCTTTAGATCTACATCTTGTCTTTTTCACTAGATCAGAAACAGAGCAGAGATCCCTGCCAGTATCTTCTTGTGTGTACTTGATTTTATTTCCTTCCTAGCATGAAAGGTTTCTCAAAATGTTGTCTGCGCGACAGCTCTCTGCTTTGAATGCAGAATATAGAGCATGATGAGTGAGATGGATCAACATGTGGAGAGATTTGGACTCC
Source organism: Daphoenositta chrysoptera (assembly GCA_013397915.1). Classification (NCBI taxonomy): domain Eukaryota; kingdom Metazoa; phylum Chordata; class Aves; order Passeriformes; genus Daphoenositta; species Daphoenositta chrysoptera. Next base: position 214,657 of record VZRO01006629.1, read on the forward strand.
TCTTTGGTATCTGTTTCCATCTGTCAGAACTGGAAAATAGAAAGTAATGTGAATCAGTTCACATTTAACTATAATCTCCACTGTAAGGACTGCCAGAGATGACTTTGGCACAGTCTGCCTGGGCAGGTATCCAAGACTTCTCGTTGTATGTGTCTTGACTTAAGGAAGCCTCCAGGCACAAGAACCCCAAATGTTTTTGCTTAGAAATGAGTTCCAAAACATTTACCATTGATGTGATCCTGAATTTTGTAAATGTGTTCATTTTTTTCCCTTTTGAACAAGGTTTTTTAATGCTTAAGCTGTCTGATGGTATCAAGGAAATTTACTTGATGTGCATTGAAAAATGCTTAGAAATCCTGCTCTCTCTTCCCCTCCTTCTCTAACTCTTGCACAAGACCTGTACTCCTAACACTTCACTCTGTTGCTGCTTGAAGGAGAAAAAAAACAACCACAGCAAGATAAAAAATAGATATCAACTAAGTACAAAGCACTCCTCTTATAATCCAGTTCTGCCTCACCTCTCCCTTCTACAGCTAGTGAATGACTAATCAAGAGATGTTGCAGGTTTCTGGAATGGTGAGGCAAAACAGGACTGAAAAGTTTGCTCCATTTCACCTCTCATTATGTAGTCTGAGTGATTTGGTAGGATTCATTTTGTTTTAACATAGACCTTGCAAATTAGTACTTTGTTTCTATAACGTAAATATTTCCTTAGAGCAAGGCACTGCCACTTTACTATTAACACAATAGATAGAAACACATACCGATATGTTGAAATACATTTATGGTGGCTGAGGGAGGACTCTGCTGTTGTTATCTGCCTACGTAACCAGTGAATGCTGAAACTGAAGGATAGCTTGTGAAATCTGTGTGTTCCAGAGGCAATGACAAGGTACTTGTACATAAACACCATCATTTTCCTGCTAGGTATCTATTCTTGGCAAGACTATAATAAAAACACAATTGAAAACAAAACCACATAAACTTACTAAACCACCGTGTTTTTCAAGTCTTAATTGCCATTTTTGGTTTGGGAATAATGCATTGAATATTGTTTACATCAATGTTAATGCTATCAAGAAGGCTATAACAGGTGTTTCAGCTTGTTAGAAGTTCTACTTACGGTAGAAAATCTGGAAGAAAAGAATCAAGGTATAACTTCTGTCTTAAGAAAAGTTTAAGACATCCTATTTTTATAATTTAAAATGCTCAAAATTTTCATCTACATTGGAAAATATTTGCTTGTCTACAGTTTAGGAAAAGAGAAACCTGCTATTAGCTTTGCAAATTGTCACCTAGATCTTTAGAGGTACTAAATGAATGTGGATAATTTTCTTTGCTAAAGCATCACTGATTTACATCACTTGAGGACGCATCCTCTGATGTACAATGCCACGTGCTGCAGAAGTGACAACAAACCACAAGGATAACATTCTAGCCCTTTGACATTGCTGGGGTCTTTTCATGCCGTTAATGCAGTGCTCTTTTAAAGCTGGATAACTTAGGCTGAAAATGTCCTCGGGCAATGAAAGGCTATTCCAGCAAAACCTGTGTCATCCCATCTGATTGCCAGAGTATGACTAAGGAAAAGAGGACGAGTGAGCAAATTTCAAAGTTCTGTCTTCACGAGAAGAGACCTTTGATGAAGGTCAAACAGGGCAGCCCCATTGCCTTAACTCTTACTCCAAATTAGTTCTGAGTCTAGCTCAGCTACAGACACATGTTTTCATTTATACCTTCCCAGCAATCACACTACCTGCCTAAACCCAGCTCAAGGCAACGGCTCATGAATAGAAGAATTTGCTTTAACATGTTAATATATACAATAGGAGAGCTCTCTACCACAATGATATTATTACTTTTTCTACATAGTGACTTAAAAATTTGTAAACGTAAATTTCCTTTTTATTTTTTAGTAAATACATCAGTAAAGGTCACCCACAGTTTTGAATCATTAATTCAAATTTTAATTTAATTTCATGGCATAGAGAAATGCTTGAGTTTTTTCAGCTTTTGAAAGCAAAACATTTTTTCATTTTCCATCTTATGGATGTCCCTTATTTCTCTTTTTTTTAAATTTTCTCCAATACTTCTGAAAATAAAGCTCAATATTAAACAAATGGTTACACTTATCAGCATGAAGCTGTATTTCCTCTGCTTTCCTATTAACACAGACAATACTAATTTAAGGATAATATTCCAAAATCTTAACTCTACTTGCAGTTAGGCTGCCTGCCTTGGCTAAGTTCTCACTATTTTACCACCAACTCCTCTGAACATTGTTTTCCTGCAGGTAACTCAAAAAAAAAAAAAAAAAGGCTCAAGTTTGGAAAAGCAGTTTCCTACAAACCACAAAAAAGTAATTTTCCTACTGAAGTAAGTGCATTGACACATCATTGAAACTGATATTTTTAAACAGAGCTGCATGGGATAAAATGGGGGTTTTGTGTGAATTAAATTGCTTTTACAGTGGTCAGACCTTAACCTTAGCTAAAATGTTTATCAAACCAATGAAACTGTTAGAATTACTTTTCTTTCCCCCTCAGGAATAATGTAAAATCAATACATGAGATTGCTGCATGATTAGCAATCCTACATTATGTATTCAAAATGAAAGATTTTCACACAAGTTTCCCTGAATGTGTTGATGAAAGTGGGCTGTAGAGATAGAACATGTTCAGGAATATTTAATGAATTATGGTTCAAATACTGGTGTCATTTAAAATTAGGAAGACAGAAGTGATCTAATGTAACTTCCTCTAACACTCACTTCAGCTATGCTCCAACTGAAACAGATGTCTCTTCTTTGTAGGAGAGTAAGAAGGTTAGGGCTTTCTCTTGGCATGATTTAAACTAAAAATATTGTGCTTTGTCTGTGGAAAAAGAGGCTGAATTCACCCAAGATATCTAAAACAAAGTCTCATATAATAAAAATAAAAATTACAATATAATAATTTTTACCTGACTTCTGTTTCTTCAAGATCTATATCAACATAAAGAGGTGTGTTTATGTGTATGAGCGTATATGCATAAAAAATACTTAACGTTCTGATTTTTTTAACATTGAATGCTTATTTATACTTCATTCATTATTTTGCACATCCCAAAGCCACTAAAACAAATGTGACCCTCGGCTGAAAGCAACAAAATTGCATGTCCATCTATAAAACACTGTTTTGCTTGGGGCAATACATCTTGAGCAAGTGTATAGCAAATCTCAATGCATTTTAATATTAAAAATTTAAGCTTGGAGAATGGTCTTATCCGGTTCCCAGGCCCCCTTTGCAGCCCTTTGGGGAACATCTTTGCTAATGTATTGAAAATAAGTAATCAGGAGGGAAGTATGTATATATATAATAATATACATTACTAAACGGATAAAATATCTCCAAATACAGCTACATCGTATTTGATACATATGCATGACAGCAAAGTAGCCTGTCACTGAAATGGAATCATGTATATTTAATCCTGTCAGAGTTAGCCAAATCCTGCCTGACCAGTGCATCTTTCACTAAACTGCAAAATTCATAAGGAGGGGTGACTCCAGGGTCAATGTTTCCTTCTCCTGGCTCTTCTCCAGACCTGGGATACCATTCTCCAGGTAGTGAGTCACCCTCTTCTCCCTATACATCTTAATTTTTTGTTAAATTCAGTTACTAGTGGTGCTATGTAGCTCAGCCAGTGACTGAATGTTCCGTGTCTGAAGGCATGTTGTTTGTTTGTTGTCTTTTCCCCTGACACGCAAGTTGTGAATTGGAGATGGGCTGAGACACAACCTGTTGCAGCAGCAGGAGTGTGCAATAGCAGTAGTTGTATCCAGAACTTTAATCCCTAATTTCTAGAGGTCCCTAAGAACGTTATTGTGCACTAGAAATTTCCAAGTCTCAGCTACTCAGAGCTATCAATCTTTTTTTGACCTCCCTCTGTTCATGTTCTAAGCAGACGAGAACTTGTTTTTGTTCCCAAGCCTTGCCAAAGCTGTATAAATATGTTAATGTCATGCTGACCTAACCACATCTCCATGCCTTCTGGCCAGTTAGGAGACCATTTCATTTGCCAGGAAATAAACCGTGTACCCACAGCTTTGTGCAGCATCTGGAGTTACTGTTATGTTTAGTTGGTGAATGACCAGAACTCTTCTGTCCCCCTCTCTTTTCAGATTTTCCTCTATTCTAGGTGGCAGCTTGAGCTCTTAGGTACTGCCTTTGCAAGGAACTGTTCAGCTTCTCTATATACTCAGCTCCCTTATTTGGCCCAGATAACATTCCTATATGCATAAAATCCTATTAAAACCACTTATGAACCTATCACTTCTTAAGATCCTTCCCTTAAATAGCTCACACTTTTTTTTCCTTTTTAATAAAATAGCTCTTTCATTTGATTAACCAATACAAGAAGCCCCACAGTTCTGTAACTTTCACATCCTATCTTGAAACCTGTAAGTTCTTGCATGGCACTACAATTCAACATCGTTATTTTTCTAGATTCCTTCCTCCCTCCCACCACCACCACCATACATTTTGTGCCACTCGTTTTTCTTGTCTGATTCATGGAATGGCCCTGGATGGATGTCACCTTCTTTTCTATTTTGTTCTTTTAATTCAGTTATAATGAACAAATAGTCCTGTCATCATATTGAAGTTCAGCACACAGGGTCTTTGAGACTTGTCCTGCCCATACCACATTGCCCTCCTTCCTAATATTGACAATGTGTATGTTAAGAATTGATGTACCCGCTTGTCACTTTTTGTCTAAAGGGAAAAGAGAAGGGTTAATTTTTCTTCCCCTCCCCCCTTATTTTTTTCAATGAAAGAGGAGAAACCAACAGTTAAACATGGCATTGCACATATTTTGGACCAAACCCTGTTCACTCTATTCTCATTTGTATCTTCATTCACTTCTGACAGGTCCTTTCATGTTATTTGATGAGAAGTGTTTGAACTCTGTCAGTCACTACCTGGATTATTAGGTTAAGAATAGAAACAAATAATTATATTGCCATAAAGGTGTCTCTGCAGGGTTTCTTTAAGAGGCAGATTTCCTGATTAAAGCAACTCCTGGCTGCTTTTATTTTTGAAAGGCTTTAAGCAATCTGAAATGTTGCTTTGATTCAGTCATGATAAGCAAGTACATGCAGAAACACTGCAGTACAGAGCTGCTTTTTATACTGTGGCTTTTTACAAAGGTTTAAATTACTAAGCCTAAATGAGCTTCTTAGAAAAGGAAGAATGCCTCTTGCTTGTCACAGCAACTGTCTTTTCTGCCTGCAGTAGGCAGGACATTGACCTCTACCTGAATAGCCCGAGGTAAGAGGAGTAGCCACTGGAAATTATTTATAACCTGACCAGCTCATTTAGTTTCATCCTCTGAGGCCCTCAGAGTTGAACTGACACAGCAATAATGGCCAGCGAACTTTTGATCCAATTAATTGTTAATGAGAGGTTTGATTAGCAAATAAAGGGCCTATTAGGTTAGCTGATTGTCTTTCTTTTGCAATACCAGAGGTCAACATTTTTTTTTTTAACTGAAAGAAAAGTACACTGTGTACTCTGTGGTTAAATTAATCACATGCTCACAGGTGTTGAGTAAAGATGATTCAGGAAAACAGTCAGCTTAGACATCTGTCTGTAACCATGAGAATGCCATAAGTATTCCTCATCTTGTTTATGATTGTTTTTTCTTTGTTTTGCTGTTAATTCAACTGCCTCCACCTTTCTGTGCCTGCAAAATATTGCAGTAACCCAACCTTCTCCTTGTCCTGCTTTCCTCCAGACTCCCTTTACAATTGTCTTTTGTTTTAATGATGCTGCCAGAATTCTCAGTCAGTTTCAAATTAATTAATTCTTCATATGTATTTAAAATCTCCCAGCGTATATATGCAAAAATTATTACAGTGATGTTCTAGTCCTGAAAATTTCCCTCTGAGTTATGACATGCTTTTTAAAAATTACAATGACTAAAGAGAAACACAAGATTAAGGATACAACTGAACTACAAATGACACCTATGTAAATTAACAGTATTTTGATCTCAGCACAGCCACGCTGGATTTATACAAGTCTGTAAATCTGTCATTAACAAATTGATCCCTGTAGAGTAGTTTTTGTTATATGAACGTTTAATCTTCTTTCATATTATCAATAGTGCTTGGAAACAGAATGTTGCTCACTGTCTCCTCCTTCCAGCCTTCATAATGTAGAGAAAGCCCTAATTAGAACAACACTTAAGCTTGTTGTCAGGCTTTCAGATATTAAAAATCTGGAGACGTGCTTGTCTCTTTTGCAGGGTGTGATTGTAGTCTTTAATTACATGATCATATTGTGTTTTTCTGTGATTCGACTGATGGGATGGATGGATGGATGGATGGATGGATGGATGGACGGATGGATAGATGTTACCAAAAGCAGCAAATCCTGAGTGTTTCTTTTCACCCTTTTTACTCATAACATGTTTTCTGAGTGTTATCCAAACCTTGCCCACATGAGACAAATCATAATTTTGTGATGCTGTGTCCTGGTCATCACTGTAGTACAAAAGTACATAGCAAACAGTATCCAAAGGAAATAGCAATGCAGAATAGTGCAGCTATTTCTATTGTGGTGGTTTGCTTTGTTTTGTTTTAATTTTGTTTATTGAGTGGTTTTTGATTTTTTTTGCTTTTACAGGAAAATCTGATATGTAAAAACATTAATTTTATAGGTGTATAGGCTGACTCTGCTCAGAGATATGTTGCAATACCACCCCAACATTGATGTAGCATCATGAATTGGAGCTTTGCCCTGGACTCTGCAGACTGAGGTTTGTAGCTCTCTCCCACTCAGTGTAACTTCTGAGTGGATGTTCTGGCTGGTCAGCAAAAGGCAACAGCAGGGAGCTGTGGAAAAGATAAACCCCTGCGATATTGATGGCAGCTTTAGCAGCTTAGTAGCCCACCTGGGCTACCCTCACACTCTGATTTTTGCTTGTCTGTTTGGTAGTCCACCTGGGCTACCCTCACACTCTGATTTTTGCTTGTCTGTTTGGTAGTCCACCTGGGCTACCCTCACACTCTGATTTTTGCTTGTCTGTTTGCAAGCCTGTGACCTTGTTTCTCTCTGCTCTCTAGCTGCCTACGAACAGAGCACAGCTCTTACCAATGTATGAGCACCCAGCAAATTTGCAAATCAGAGACCCATAAAATGAACAGCACATAATGAGTAACCACCTGCAAAAACTTTGGTTGAAATGACTAGACCAGCCTCATTAACGACCAGTATGACAAGAAGCAAGGTTTAATCCAGTTCTCTAAGGCTGCTTTAACCACAAAACTTCCTGTAATCTTCTCTGATCCAGTAATTGCTCTGTATCACACAAAGTGGGGGTTAAGTAAGGTTCCTCATGCATGGAGACCTTGACTGTGCATAGGTTCTTTTGCCTGGCTTTTCTAGGTTCACATATTTCAGTCATAATTCCTAGATCTTAGCAATGAATTAAGACTTAGATCGTATGTCTGTCATTAGCTGAACTAAAACCTTTTAGACCACTGCACAAGTCTCTACCATGTCTGACTACAATCAGCAGTAATGAGGTTTTGTCCTTTGCATAAAGACATTTGCAGAGGTAAATGAGGCCTACAGTCTGCCGAGGGCTTTCACAGAACTATTTTTGACCTCTGAGATGTACCTGAGGCCCTGGGAGCCCTGATTCTTTCCCAGCATCTGATGGGAATCCTCCTACTTTCCTGACCTAACCAGCCAGAGGTCTTATGTTTCTAACTTTGTCAGACTTTAGCAAGACTTATCCTTTAGTTCAGTGTCCTTCACTGCAGTCCTAATCCTACTTTTAGTACCTAACTTCCCTTCTCCCACGTTGGTTCTGTTTTATCAGTGTCTGTCTCTATTTCTGGTCACCCTGATTGTTCTTTTTAGCTATAAACAGAAAATATTCTTTACCTGAAATTATATGTGAGGCTTCACCCATATGTATGCAGGCAGAATTCTCACAGGCACATGTGCAGCTGTAGACATGCACCCAATGGTTCAGAATTCTTACAGCCTTAAGCAACTGAAAATAGTCTTTAATAATGAAAAGTAGGATAATGTTATCAGCTTTATGTATAATAGTCACATATTTTCTCAGGGACATAAATTCCATTTTTACGTATTCTGCATGATATCTCCCTTTGCAAATGCCTCCAGTGAGTGAAAAAGGTATGCCAATAGCTACAACCAGCATAGTGCCCTTGCAGTTTGGATGGTAATTAAAAGGAAAATTGCAGAAACTAATTTTGTTTCCAGTGAAACTAATGGCAAAATCACCTGCAGCATTCACGCCAGGCAAGGACTTTGCATGCCAGATGGAGAAGTGCAAAGACGTTCATTGCGCAGGTCAGGTTACCTAAAGACTAGAGCACGAAAAGGATATAACCTCATATAAACAGGAAGATCATATCCCAGGATTTCACCCAGTCACCTGGAGTATTCCCTAGATATTACCTATCATGGTAAGGTGTGAATAATACCATACAATGTCACTAACCACAATCTTCCCGGGCCATTGGTCAAGAAGGTCACTGACCCATAGTCCTCTTTTCTAGCTCATCTCAGGTGACCTGGAAGTGTTTCCATGATTACCACTGGGCCTAGGGAAGATGCTTTTGCAGGCCTTCAGGCCTGCTCTTCTAGAACACCCATGGTGTAACCCAACAATCACCAAAAGATTTGACTGGGTAGGAAAATGCTCTGTAAAACTACTTACCACATATAAAGATAGATAATGAAGACATATGTATTAAATAGTATAATTTGATAATGGAAATCCATTAGTAGTTGTGCAATAACACAGGTACAGATAATTGAAAATACGGAATTGAGTCTGAAAGATGCATTTCAAGATGAGCTGTCAGTTGAAATGGAGCATCCTAGAAATTGAGAAAGGAAGTCTGTTTAAAAGAGCAAGCTTTGAATAATTGTAAATTCTCATTGCATGAGATGTGGCATGACCATCAGAGCATATGAGGAGATCAATGGGATAAACGGGAGTAAAGTATGCAAAACAGACACATTGTTGTGCTTTGTTTGGAACCACCTTCATCTCAAACCATATCAGAGCTGCTTTAAGGAATGTTTGGTAACAGTTTATGGATGGCTAAAACCAGAAGCCTGGAGGGCCTTGGAATCTGAAACCCTTATGAAGTCACATTGCTGACACAGCATTTGCTGACAGCCTTCTGACGAAATCTCTCTCACAGACTTCCCACATTAATCTCTGTGCTTCAGACCTCATTTAATTTTACTTCAAATTGAGTCTGTTTTGGGCACAATCTTCCTCCTGTCACATTCCCCCACCCCTCCCCACTGTTTTTCAAAGTACTAAATAAACATCAGATATTATAGAAAGCTAGTATGTAACAAGAATGAAAATAACTTTAAAAAAGAGAAGGGAATCACTATTACAAAGTTACTTGATTAACAGAGTAAGCAAAAACTGAATGATATAAAAATGTATGTCTGCATTAATAAAAGAAGCATAGATATCTTTCTAGCTTTTGATTGACATAATTCCCGTTATCTGCTTTTGGCTGCATATTGTATGGATACAAATCATTAGCACGTTTTTTTTTTTTCCCACAGAATAGTTTTATTCTTCTTCAAATCAAAGTGAGCAGTGTTTTTAACTTTCTGTCTAAGGCTTTGTGAAAACGTTGACTATAAGCAAAGGGATCATTAAATTCCATATTCACGTCATAGGTCAGTGTAGCACCTTCCTTGCGTGTGGTATCATCATAATATTTTAAACATTAAAACCTAGAAAGTATAACACAGAAGTAAGTGTCATATATTCTGTTTAAATTACTGTTTTGTTATTAAAATTTGTTTCAGATTTCCCTAGCCATCCTATAAAGTGATATAATCTCAAAATTAAAATGTCTAATTTATTTCCTTGTGTTCCCAATATTGTTGAAAATGGCCAGTGCTGCTCTAGATGCCAAAGCACTAACAGAGTCCAAAGAAACAAAATAGTTTGTCTGATTTTATTTTCAATCATCATTATACTAAGAAAAAAACATTTAACCTAATATCAGAGAATAATCCCACTACAAAACAAATTCAGTGTGTAAATGCAAGGGTGATTTATAGAAATCAATGTTTAGAATAAAGACATTTCGAAAAAAAAAGAGACAGTTTCATTTATATAGAGAACAGAACCTAATAATGAGTGATTTATGTTTGGACCAGTTCCAGTAACTTCTCAATCCACTGGAGAGTTTCCAACCTACTGAGAGGATGAAATGAGAGGGTTTATGAAGGGAGATGAAAGATGTACTGTGTTATTTATGAGAAGAAAAGGGGATGGAAGGACCAGTGCACATTTCACGTAGGCATTGTAGTGTACAGGGTGTACACACCACACAATGTTTTTCCTCAGTCTTTCCAAAGCCACAGATGAGCAGATTCATAGACAATCGGAGACTTGATTGTACAGATTACAGTGTGAAAATGATATGTTTTGGCTGTTATCACATATGGCTAAACATGAGCTATAAGAGAATAGACTCCAGGCTGATACATAGTGGTGTATTTAGAATCTCAGTAACCTCTTGATGCCTTGATAGTAGGTGATTCTTTGGAGTCTCTATGGATGAAATACATTCCCTCCTGATCTAACATAATAAAGTACCCTTGACTCATTACTCTCTGAGATTTTTAGAAAGTTGTGAGTTATGTGGAGAAGAGGTTATTCACAAAGGCTAATTCCCATAGTCTCTCAGTGTAAGCAAAGAAGCATCCCTGAAGCATCAGAGTTAGATCTGAAGTTTACGCGTGGAAAAACCCTTCCTCGAAAAACATCTGTATCTACATAGACTGGAAAGTTTCCTTATGAGGAAAGACCCCACCAGGCTAATGCACATCCTTGTGGATGACCCCCAAACACTGCACAAAAATGCAATCCAACAGATGAAACAATTATTCCCAATGCTTCCAAATTTTATTCTTCATATTCACAAAAAAAAAAGTTTTAGATATTAAAACTTTGTGTTGATCATCCAGTCCTGTTACAGCCTTTTTGATATGCTGACAAATCCAGAAACTTGTAAAATACAAAAATTTAACACACCTGAGAAATGAATAAACATCTTTTCATCTTTTTATTTTATCTGTTGTTGCTACAACATGAAATTTTGCACCCTGAAAAATATTACTCCTCTCCAATTTCTTGAATATGCACTTGATATTTCTCTCCTGATGTGAGAAGAGATCCATATTCATATTTATTTTGCTCTAAATTAGCCACTCGCTTATTGACCCTAAATAGTTATCATCTCAGCTGGAAATATATTAGAGTTCTAGTTGCCAAACAAATATTCAGCAAAAGATGAATAAAAGCATATGGGGAGGAAAAACCCACAAAGTTTTCACTGCCAATATAATGGAAGGCATTCTGGCGGACAGCCATCTGCACCCGCTGAACAGAGGGATCCTGGGATGACATTGATCGATTTAACAGTAGGAAGGTATTAATGATATTCAGCACTGATGGCTGAGCCACTTCACACTCATTTGCATTTCCATTCATCATCTCAGCATTTATCATTATGAGGCGAATGCCAGAACTAATTAAAGTCTGGGCTAACAGGGTGACATGGGAGTCCAGCCGCTACTTATACTGAGGAAATATGGGAAACTTTCCAGCAGGAAGTAGACCAACCTTACACCAAACCCAATTAACTTAATTCCTAACTAAACCATTTGAGGGTCCTTCATTTGAATAAACTAAAAAGCTGGGATTGAAGTTACACCATGTCTTTTTCTCCTTGTGCTCTAGTAGTTTCATGACTCAATAACACTGTCTGATTTAGACATTTGGGAGATTTCCTTAATGTGACTCTGCTCCTCCTCAGTGATCCCCTCCCAATTTTGTCATAGGAAGCAGAGATACTATTTCAGATTCTGAAATAAAAATTAAGCTTTAAACCTAAATTGTAACATAATCTGATCCTGAAGAGGCTAAAAAAGTATTTTGAATATCCCGGTAAAAAAAAAAAAAGTCACTCAAGACACTCAAAAGCTGGAAAACACAGAAATCTATTGTTTATGTAATAAGGCTAGTAAAATAACTGTTCAAAGAAAAATAAAAATTATTTTTATGTGTTTTCTAGCACAAAAATATGTAATATTTCTTCTCTGCAGGTGAAGACTTGCTTGGCATATGACAGCTAGAAAAGCTGGCCTATTAGCTGCACTGGGGCAATGTGTGAGCAAAGTGACCAGGATATGTCTTGGAAAATTTTGGTTTCAAGAACCTTCTGGCTGAGATCTGGGAATAGTCAAAAGGATATATTTTATCAAATTCCACTTAGGTCAGGTTTCTAGCACCTTTAGGTTCTTTTGAAATTTCCAAACAGAAAGAACAAATGTGATAGGAGAAAGGAGTAGTAGCACAGAAAGCTATGAAAAAATCAAGTAAATTATTACTTTTACATTTTCAATTTTTTTTCCAAATATGGGTAGAAAAGTAATCTTTTCAGACATGAATTTTAGTAAACACTATCTCTACTAATGGTTCTATATGCTGTTTTATATTTCAAAACAGTATTTTATTTTTCTCTCTACAAGACACATTTGATCTAGGGTCTGGGTGACATGGTATCACTTCATTGCCCAAGGAATTTCTCTATTAGTAAAATAAATACATACCACCAGGTCAAATATCTAGTTCCCATGTCCACAATAAAAACTCCTCAGTTTTTCTGTCTACAACACACATAGAGGAAAACATGGCTTTTATTCTCTTTTGCAAAAACATTAATGGTTTTAAGAGAGGTGCAACATCTTTATCTGTCTAGTGACATCCTCCATGCATACCCACATATACAAGAAAAAGCCATGCTTCTGTGGGAAAGGCTGGGTCTCTCCAACGATGCTTCAAAACAGTCGAGAGATTCACAGATTAAAATCAAATTTTCATAAACCCCTTTGAAATTTAATGAGGAAAGTAGTGAGCCTGTAGTCTTGGTGAATCTTGGTGAATCTCCTTCTTAGAGGAAACAGCCTTCAGTCATACCAAGTTTTTAGTGATTTCATTGCATAGGTTCATCTGGAATTCATAAAAGTCAGACAGCATGGATGAACTGCTCAGGCTCTTTTTACCAGGCATTGATGAAAAATATAGGCATTTTATAAAAGCAGAATAAAGATATGCAGGAGATAATTTTCATTTTCCTTTCATGCTGGACAATTTTAATTTAGTCCTACTTTGTGGTAACAGTTTTGTCCTCTTCCTGACATATATTTCTGAATCATTCCCATGGCCAGGCAGTGTGTAGCCTGTAAAAAAGATCAATGAACAACGAAGGGTTAGATTATATTGACTTAATGTTGATTAGTTTACACTGAGTTGTCGGCTGCAAAAGATGTCAGAGCTTTTGTAGTTCATTAGCTCCCATCAATTGAACACTGGCTTAAATTAGTACATGAGGCTCTTCTTTTCTGTAATGTAATTTCTACATGCATTTCATGCTTAGTTTTCCTGCCTGTACTTTCACATGATGGCTGTTACAATATTTTTCTCCATGGGAGAAGAGGAAAAGAAAGAGCCTGAAAAAATCAGAATGATTGCCAGGTGAGTTCCTGCTCATTTCACCTAGGGAAGTTATCCCACTTGCTATGATCAGTAAGATCTCTGACACCAGTTATATCAGAAGTGTTATTCACCTGCAACATCTTGTAATCGTGCTGGGAAAATGACACCTCATAATTTTACAAAGTATGACTTTACTAAATGACACCCTTACTGTCACAAATTCAGTTGCAGCTTTTGGAATTTATGATCACAGATCTGAGCAAATTTAAATTCCATAAAAATATTTGCTGTTATCAAAAAAGTGTCAGAAATTTGGTTCTGAAATAGCTCTAAGAGATAGTGATAATCATATCATTTTTTTCCTTTGAGGAGAGAGAAAGAGCACAGATTTGGAATCATGGAATGGCTGGGGTGGGAAGGCACCTCTGGAAGCCATCTGATCCAACCCCCTTGCTCAAGCAGGCCCACCTACAGCCAGTTGCCCAGAACCATGTCCAGGAAGATTTTGAATATCTCTAAGGATGGAGACTCCAGAACATCTATGGGCAACCTGTGCCAGTGCTCAGTCATCCTCAGTGTAAAAATCTTTTTCCTCATGTTAAGGAAAAAAACAGGACAAAACAAGAACAGGTTTTTATACATATTTTTGTCAAGCAGAAGGATATTTTCTGCATGCTGGCCAACTTTCCAGCTGTGCTCTGTGGCAGACTCCTTCCACCACCATTACCACAGACTCTGAAATATGTCAGAAAAGTATGAAGGTTGCTGCCAGAAATTCAAAAAGTGTATTGCACAAAACTGGTTTTGGCATGATTGATCCAAATTGGCAAAGGAATGACTGCTAAAAAGAGGGCCTGTAGGAAGTAAAATAAGGCAAAGATTAAAGTTTGAACTTGGAAGTAGAATGATTTATAAGAGATTTCAAATTTTATGTATTTGAGCTTTGATTCATAACTTCAGTGTCACTAATAATCAGTTTGTAGAAAATAATTTTAGTCTACTTGGAACATCTTTCCCAAAATGTTGTTGACATCTTTTGATTTGGGGTTCTATGGAATATTTTGATTTCAACATAATTTAGTTTCACTATTAAAACAAACGCCAATATTTTATTTCTCCTAAAATATGCAAGTCTTAACTTAAAATGATAAAAATAAGACTCCTTATGTTACTAGAACCCTGGTGATTTTGAGAATAATTCTGGAAAACAACATCATTTCAAAATTATCATTATCTTAAGTAATTTTTGACCTTTCGGGAAGCCTTAGTGTTGCTAAGAAAAGAGATACCATAGATATATAGAATTGTAGTTCCATCTATGGACTCTATGCAAAGCATATCATCATGAGCTCTGTCTTTAGAAAGATTTTTGGGGTTTTTTGGCCAAAATTCTAACAAGAAAGCCACACAAAAATGATTACAGAAGAAACCTTCTTATGTAGAAAAGGAAAAATACATAAAAATCTGGTGTGATTGTAATGATGTCTTAAACCTTCTTTTCCACTCCAGTAATTTGAACTGGCCAAGAAACTTTCCAAGATATTGATGCAGGAAAAGTCTTACGCTATGCATCACCTCATTATCATTCTTCTTGTTCTCTTCCTCTCTGTTCTTCTGACTGGTAAAGTCACGTGCCAATACGTGATAAAACTGCATGTGCATATAATGTAGGGTGGAAATTATTTCTTATTATCACAGGGACAGGCAAAACCACACCAGACAGAGAAACAAAAACATATGGTCATCTAGAGGCCACCTTGATTTTAACTTCTTTGCTCAGTGATATGAATCAAGTAAGACAATGCAACATGAATTCTGGTCATCCTGAGTATGATACATAATAATTGTAGATAAAACTGATTCTTATTCTGCTCCTGTTTGTACATGAAAAATCAGTACTATAAAGAACTATAATTTGGACATTTAAATCAAATTTCAAAAGAAAAGGAAACAACAAAAACAGGTCTTAAGGGATATTAGATTCAAAAGCTGATTACAACTTTTGAAATTACGATTAAACTTTGAAGAATGTAGAGATTTATTTTCTTTTAACAGAAAGGACTACTGTTAATTCTGTTTTAATACCAGCTTTACTAGGCAGTAAAGGTGCAATTTTTTGGTCATTCATGTTTCCTTTAAAACACCTTGCAAGGTACCACCTTTAAATGTCCAGTAAGCATCTGATGCAAACAGAATAAAACTGGTGGTCAGTCTGATATTAACTATACTTGTGGCTGCTATATCAGTTAATCTGAAGGTAAGCATACAGTGTCTTGTCTCCTAGAAAAACATAATGACTATGTTACTGAGTTTTTTAAACAAGTATTTAAATGTCCAATCCTGGGTTGCTTTTTCTAAACTTATTTAATTGTTACATGAAGCTAAAAGAAATACAGGTATAGATAAATACATTATTATAGAAAATGCAATAAAGGTAAAAAAAATCATATGACATATACAGGTTTCATTAATTTTTTTCAACTTAAATTCTTAGCCAATTAAATATAATAAAATAAAGAGGTTTATTTTATTAAAAGAGGCTTTTATACAACACAATCTAAATAACCCTTTTTATGTCTCTTCTAAAATTAAGCTCATAGGACAAAGGACTGAGAAAGTTTGAGGTTTTTTTAGGGTAGTCATGAAAATAATCAAATACACTATCATGCCTGAGCTTCTCTTCTTCAAACCACAGAGATAATTCATGAAATGAATTTTTGTATGTGTTTTCAGGATCTGGCCATTTAAAAGGTTTCCATGGAGAAGTAATCAGAATTGTTCTGTATGATGATATTTATTATTCATGGTCCTACTCTAGCAGTAAAATAGCTAATAAAACAACCTTAGAGAAAGAAATACTACAGCAGGCATTCTGTGACTCTCTTGTAATGGGTAAGAACTTCAGATTCACTTGTGAAAGACTCTATTCCTCATGGTGTTCATGGTTATGCATTTACAGGAACACACAGTAAAGATTATTTTTTATCTCATTTTCATGATCTTGAATAGCGAATAAACACCATAACATAAATATGAAATGTTTGCCTTCTGGAAAAGGGAAATACAGTCCAGTCCCAGTAAAAATAAGCATAGTTATCATTATCATTTTAAAACCAAACTAGCCAGATTGGCTGCTAAGTGGTGCATCTTCTCAAGGTATGAAGCTGAAAATACTCCTGGAAGATACTGCATTCAAGTTGTTGTGCAGTCACTAACTGTAGAAAGATGAGGAAACAATAACAAAATAAGGTATGAAGTCCATCCCTTGGAAAAAAAGAAAAAGAAAAAGAAAAAAAGGAAAAGGAAAAGGAAAAGGAAAAGGAAAAGGAAAAGGAAAAGGAAAAGGAAAAGGAAAAGGAAAAGGAAAAGGAAAAGGAAAAGGAAAAAAGAAAAAGAAAAAGGAAAAAAAAAGAAAAAGAAAAAGAAAAAAAAAGAAAAAGAAAAAGAAAAAGAAAAAGAAAAAGAAAAAGAAAAAGAAAAAGAAAAGAAAAAGAAAAAGAAAAAGAAAAAGAAAAAGAAAAAGAAAAAGAAAAAGAAAAAGAAAAAGAAAAGAAAAAGATGAAAACAAAAACAAAAATGAAAACAAATACAAAAATTAAAAAAAACCAAAACCAGTACCAAAAAGAAAGAAAGAGAGAAATAAAGAAAAAGAAAGAAAGAAAGAAAGAGAAAGAAAGAAAGAAAGAGAGAAGAAACAAAATTTTACAACTTGTTTTCCCTGGCTCCTTTTGTATGATAAGGGAATAGTTTTGTGAACACAGTCAGCCTTATGCCATATGTTCCAGGAAACTAGGGACCCTTGAAGAAGAAGAGGCTTTTGAATTATTGATCAATGATTAGCAAATGCAATCGAAATTGTAGACTTGACGTTGTGCAGGGATTCATAATTTATGAGTGGACAAAATAGTAGGTAGCAGAGGTAGTGGTAGGTGATTTCAGCCCCCATATTGATTACTTAAAACAACAGGAGGTAAGTGTAGTGTGACAGACAGAACAAAAACTGACAGCTCACTGCCTGTCCATCACTACGGACTGAGCACTGAGGGAATAAAGCTTACTGTAGAAGCAAATACATTTCTATTGTGTGTCTTTGATCATTATGCTGTTCCACTAGACCAAAGGACATATTTGTTTATAATTTATGTATTCCCTTACTATAAAAGATTGATACCGTCCTATTAGATACCTCAGTATCTAAATATCTAGATAGTTTGTACCTGTAACAGCTTGAGATGCAATATTGTGGAACATTTGCATAGTCTATCAGCAGAGGTAAAAACCTGGGAGTGGAAAGGAGACGAGGTGTGTCTGGCACCAGCCTAGAAGCCAGCTCTGTTTTCCATCCTCTGCTGCGGTCTGCCAGCTCTTCTTGGGCTGCTGTAATTCTTCCTTACAGATCAGCTCTTGAGAATACTAGCTCAGGAAGAGACCCATCCTGTCAAGAAAAAAGCAGTTTCCACCTGTAATTTTATGGGTTGGTGAAAGAGCAGTAAGCAGGGGAGGGGAGTCATCCAGTCTCCAGCTCACAACTGCATGACCATTCCTGCACCCAAGTAAGCAATCTCTGTGTGTATCCACAGAGGTAAAATTCTTCATCCTTGAAGAGCTGGAAGAAGTCTATGAATGCACCAAGTGACACTGGGGAAGGGTCTGGGACTTTTTGCTGGTAGGTCACAGCATATTTGGTTGGAATTGTGCTGCTACAAAACAAGTTCAGACACGTGGCCAGCTTGTGGTCCTCTGATTCTTCACAACAGAGAGAGGCATGTCTGAATAATTGTATTCTCTTTTCTACACCGACTATAAGTCAGCATCACCCCAAAAATTACGCAACAGCTTTACTAATAAATAAATAAATAAAATTTTAAGAGGGGAAAAACAAGATAATAAAAAGTAAAAAAAACCCAGAAAAGTGACTTGAACAACAAGTAGGCAAGCAGCAGAAGAGCAGAAGTTTTCAGCACTAGGACAGAAGCTAGAGAAAAGCAGGTGTCTGCGAAGAGGTGGGATGTGGACAGAAGATGATATTGACTGTCCACAAACAGAAGCATATATAAGGAAGTGGACACTGGGAGTGAATTATTTAAATCACAGAAAACTGGAGGATAATTCAAGGGAGGTTGAATGATGAGTGTGGCCCGGGACCTGTATGTAAAGACAACTCTTACCAACAGTTGGTTTTCAAATTTATTTTGGTTAATATGCTCTGTTGAAAGATTTTTAAGAAAAATAAGACCTATTTCTCGCCTGGGGCAAATTAAGATAGTGCACAGGCATTCATGTAAATAGATAATTTGCCTGATGAATTACGTTCAAATACCATGAAAGTCCAATGCTTTTATGTAAACAACACCCCACAGTGTAACCTCATAATCCAAATCATCATTGAGGTAATTACCATAGAAAATGGGCATTATGCAAGAGAAACCATCTAGTTCTGATGACAAACACTTTTGCCTATAAGGAAAACAATATTTTTAGCTGGAGGAAGAGCTAGAAAAGATAGAAAGAATGGGTAGATTACTCGAGCAATGAAAGTTACCCAGGAAAGCCTTCAAGGGAGAAAAGGTATCTCTTTCTCTGCATGCTCGTAGAGGAAACTGCTTACAGGAAGGAGACATTCCCTGGTCATAGCAACTGTATTTTTTTCACAGCAGCTGACAGAATACCTTCCTACTTCCCTGCATTAAGTAGAGCTTTGAAAATTCCACTTCACTTCAACTCTATTCAGCTTGTGACACTACTAATGCCTTTTGGAAGTGGGAGATTTAACCATTTTTGTCAGCCTTCATCACATATCTTCCAAGGAAAAGCCATCATAATTAGAGAAGTCTGTAACTACAGGTTTAAACGAATACAACTTCAAATGAATACAACTTTATATGAAATACTTTTATAAGAATAATTAATTTTTAAAATAAAAATAGAACACATTTAATAAAAATAACATAGATTTTTTTAAGATAACTGAGATTTCTTGCTTAAATTCCTTGTTATGTTAATCCTACAGTATATGATTCAGGAGTGCAAGTGAATAAGTAAAGTCAAAGATAGTATTAAAATGAATAGATTTGAAAATGTGTTAGAGTGGGCATGATTCCCTTATTATAAGATGCTACTACAAATGGCAAATTTTACATTTAAGACATTCCAGCTTGAAGTGTAAAGATATATTTTGCATAGAATAGTCTTGTCTTTACTGGAGAAAGGGTTTGCATGAGTTAAAGATGCATGAAATGTTACTTTTTCTTTATTTGTTAAAAAAAAAAAAAGCAAATAAGAAAGTTTGTCCTTCATAAATCATGACATTATCTGCTTAACACCTTCATTGCTTCATGTTTCATGGGTAGTATATTCATCCCAAACACGTTATTTAAATCCTACAGAGCAACATAACATTCTACATTGTACCTTTTTTGTTCTGTGTATAGTGGCACTAGGAATGATGCTCTGTCAGGATTTCTGTATCTTCATGCAGATAATTAACTTCCCTATAAAATATATTGCATGAGTTTGGCAGCTGCTTTAAAATAGTTATTGTTTGTAGAGTAAACGAGTTTTCATGGTTTGGCTGGTTTGGGTTTTCTATTTTCCCATAGGAAACCGAGGATAAACAAAATGAAGCATCATAAGGATAATGTGAGATGGTTTCTAATTATTTCTGATAAACACTGCATACCTGGAGCTGCATGAAATTCCTTCTGCCTCTCCCCTTGACTGATTACAGTCTGCCCACCATCCTGTATTTTCGAAGATTACCACCTGACTCTTGCCCCTAATAGGCCTCCACTCTATTTTACATGTTGATGACCATCTTCTCCCTTTGTCAAGTCTGCAACAGCAATTCCTCAGGTTTTTGTTCAAACTGCCTAAAAATGTGGGGGAAAATGCCCTGAAGCATGAGAGCGTTTGTTTTACATTGTGCTAGTCACCAAAGAAAGCATTACAGGGAAACAGAAGTTGACAGTCATTTTGGTGAGACAGTAAAGAGATTTTTTCATGGGTCGTATAACAGTAAGTGAATTAAGAACAAAATATTGACAATAAGGAAATTCAGGAGTGAGATCTTTCCACAGTAAATAGAAAAGTGAAGCTCAGTTAAAATCTCATCTTATTGCAATGTGATTAGGTTTGAATTAATAAGTTACAAGAAATATATTTTTAAAAAATTTCCTTCCCCCTGTTCTTTGTGGAGTATCAATGACAAGATCAGGTTCCTTGAATGTTTATATGCTGTTCAAAAGCAGTAACAAAACTTCTAATTTATGGGATGAACACAGGTAATTCTTTATGCCTACGTAACATTCCATATTCATTCTCTGGAAGTGAGCAGGGGCTGAGACTGGTTGAAAGTTATTTTTGCATGTCACATGATGGAGTTTCACAGATGAGCCACATGCAACTGTTTTTGTTCCCTGATTCACAGGGATTTTTGTTTCCTGATTCACTGGCACATCTAACAGTAGTGCCAGTACGAGTGAGTTTGAACGTTATGTATTATGACTATGAGAATGCATGACTGTGACATTCTCTGCTTGCAAACAGTTATGTGTATGTGTATTGACCAGAAACCAAACAGAGAGGAACATAGGAACTGGGAGACAGAATTCCTTTCTCCAGAAGATGTGGCAGACTTACTGGTTTGCTTGGTTTGCTCTGATGATTGAAAGTGGAGAAAAAGGCATCAAAGTGCAGCAAGAAAATTAAAAAGCAAAAGCAATTTTTTATGCCAAAAGGGTACCTCATCCTGAATGTAATAACATCACAGACCCCATGGTATGAAGGAATCTCAGAGGAGATGACTATCCGTGTTTAAAGGAATGTCTGTATAATAGGTGTCTGGAACTGGTTTTTATTTAAATATTTTTGCACAAAATTGGCAGCAATAGAGGCAAAATCAGATCACATTTATAGATATTTCTCATACATCTTTTAGGTGCATCACAATATGATGTGATACTGACAGTTTCAGAGGAGCAGGTCTGTCAGAGTGGTTTTCCTGTGAAGCAGAGAAGACTAAGTAGCAGAAATATCACAGAATGACATACTCCCCAAAAGGGTAATGTGAGAAGGGACCACAGGGGTTCATCTGGTCCAACCTCTCTGCTCAGACAGGATCATCCTAAAGCACATGGCACCGAATTGCATCCAAGTGGTCCTTTAGTAACTCCAGTGAAAGAGATTCCACAACCTCTCTGGGTGACATATTCCACTGTGTGGTCACCCACAAAGTAAAGATGTTCTTCCTCATACTCAGGCAGAACTTCCTGTGCATCAGTTGTTCTTGGTAACTACTTTCAGAATCTCTTGAAATGAAAGACGAAGGTATTTTACTTGACCTTTCCTTTCATTCCCTGAAGAGTATATAAAAAATTGACATTCTAAAGATAATGTGTGTGTTCACAAATCCATGAACTTATATAACCCTCATTAACCCATTGACTATGTAAAGTCAATGAAGATGTTTTTGAAAGGAATTCCAGTAATTTAGGTAGAGTAAAAAGAGTTAATCTCTGAAACATAACAAATGTGCCTATGTAAGTCCTGGTGCTTAGAATGCATGATTACCAAAAGGTAAACAGATGAAGGAACTGGCTAATTGTCAAGAAATTCTATCACTCACTATCTAAAAGGCAGAAAATTATTTTCAGGTATAAAATCTACTATAATGTTTCCAGTTTGGGGCAGGTCTGACCAGCAAATAGAATGAAAAAAGGAGCAATCACTTTTCTCCACAAGTCAACAAAGTACTTTCAGTTTGTTTAGGGAGAAGCTAAATAATGTATTTAGAAGAGCAGGACCAAGTATCTTGACAGAATCTGGTGATTTGCATAAAGTACATAAAGCATTTTAATGGGTTTGCAAGGGTTTTTATAAAAGGAGGATATCATCAGCATTTAATATTATGTAAAATTTCTATTTAGGAATATACTTAATTAGTCTCTGAATATTAACATGAAATCCTGTGTTTGTATAAATGCACTTTTTTCCCAAGAATGAAGAAAAATTATATTTAAGTTCTGCTTGATGACTAGAAATCAGGACAGTAACTTTATTACAGTCTGTCAGAAAAATGTCTGTTGGGGAAGATTTACTTCATTTAATATATCACTTCTCTAGTTATATAAATAAATTCTGATCACATAAAATAAGTTGAATGAAAGTACTGGTTTTGAATTTGTTTATTATTTTGGAGAAACACTGTAATAAACCTATACAGCGATCTTTACTGTGTTCATAAGTCTGTTAGTCAGTGTAGAACAAAAAAGCACCTATGGTAAATAAAAAGTATGGCTAAAAGGAGAAATTTTAGTTAAAAATAAAGGTTTTAGTTAAAACTAAAATGACTCTCCTTATTTGGGGAAAGCTGTACAGGGTAACTAACATTAGAAAAATTATGTTTTTTATTGAAGTGAGAGTCACAGTGACTTTAAAATTATTTCAACCTTGTGATATGGGACAGTAATCCAGGTGGTGTGCTCAAATCTCATATGATGTAAATACAGTTTTTTATATCTCCTGAGAGTACTTAGACTTTCAGGCTCCCTTATTTTGACTCTTTAACATCCTTCCTGGCTATTAATTTCTTTTCCAGTCGAGAAGTGGACCTTTTCTTTGAAAGGCCTGTGTTGAGATGCTCACTTTTATATTGAAGCTCAGGCAGTTTAGCCCGTAGTAAACGTGAGCAAGAAACAAACCAAGAGCTTGATAAAACACATTGCATCAACCCCACTGTCCCAAACCCTGATAGTTTGAGGGTGAGGAATAAATGACCCTGCTGAAATCTTTACTTCCTTCCATTAAAAGGGCTAAAACCTCTTATTTTTAATTCTATTCTGCAGAGTACAAATTGCAAGAAAGAGTCTAAATTCAAACACTTGAGAAGCATCCCATTATTTCTTTGGTTGTTTTGAGAGGGGGTTTATGTAAAACACCCCGCTTTTCTGTGCAGAAGTGAAGAAATAAACATTTCATATTTTTCTTCATCATCTCAGTATGAATAATAGCAAAAGTTAAATAAAAAGGAGGGGTGTAGAGAAAGAAAAAGGGGAATGAAAACTGAAAAGTAGTTTTCCAATCACAGTTATGCATTTTTCATAAAGTCAGCTTCAAGGGGGAAAAAAAAGAAAAAAATAAACAAATTGTTAGCATTTTTCAAAATCTCACTTGGCAAACTTTCCTGGATAATATCGTTAACAATGCTGATCTCTCTTTTCCACTGGGGATCAAAACAGGCATGACCCACCCCGGGGTAATTTTAACTAAAGGGCACCACTTGAGAATTCACTTAATAATCTCAGTCTCAAGTCCTTCAGCCAACACCAGTCACCTTGTAATGAGTATTCGCTTCACAATAATCTTCCTTTTCCCGAAAAATGGTATAAATGGAATTACAACACAATTGCCTCCTTTTATCTGATGAATGTGAAGCAGCAATATTGTGTTAGCAGGCCTTTTTGGAAGATATATTGGACTTTAATAAAATTTGATCAATGCATTTAAGTCAAATTGAATTATATGTAAGTGGATAGGGTTGACATATGTTTCAATATCTGCAAGTGATACATTATTCTCCAGTGAGCATAAAATTTAATGAAATATAAATACCCATTAATCCTCATGTTTCAACCAATCAGTCACCGTTGCTCCTGCCTGCTGTTAGCAGAAGCAGGCCCAGAAAGTCATCTGTTTTATCTAAGCAGGAGCTCCAAACTGGAAAGACATCAGAGAGGTTGGGGAAGTGAGAAGGCACAGAATAGGGAAAAATGTGCCAGCACTTTTGCTGTTCCATGATTTTTGAAATATAACAATGTAGTGCTCAATGCTCTCTTTAATCAGAATCTAAATATGAAAGTATTAATTTGTCATCTTTCAAATTGGAATTCCAAGAGGAAAGATATTCTTATACATTTTGGATTTGTTTAATAAAATCTTGCCACATTCCTTCATTCCTTTATTTATAGGTGACTCATTATGGCACATTTTGCATATTTTGCAAAGATAATCTGCAATAACTAACTCAACAGACCAAGAACATGTTCCCCTGCAATTATCTGTGGTACAAGCAATCCGATCAATGTAAACGTTTAGAACTGTACTACTGAATGCATGAGACAGTATGCTTCAGTCTTAACAATAAACAACTTTAACAATCAAATCCCACATTTTATACAGTGTTTCCACATACATAGCTGTAGTACAAAATGAATTATAACTTTGGAAGATAAAGACTTAAACAGAGTGGTTTAAGATGCACCCAGTCAGAATTTCTAAAAAAATCACATGGTCCTAACTCTGAATTTTCAGCTGATAACTTTGTCAGTAAAATCAGAAAAATGAAACAAACATGCATGCAAGCATAATTTTGAGATAAGCATGAAACCAATCTTTTCCCAGACTAATTATGTATTAGATTCAAAAAAATTACATGTGAAGTGAATTTCAGAATGACCAGTTTAATTTCAGGACTCTATGTCTCTCTGTAAACCTAGCTGCAAAACCAGCCAGCAAGCCCTTGGACATGGAGAAAACTCACTTTTGGGCTCCCTTACCTGCTTTGAGTATTCCAGGAAACTGCTATAACCACCAACCATACCCAGCTGCAGGTCTCTCCCAGACTGTTCCAGTCCAACAGTCTATGAATTGAATCCTCACTGGGACCTAGCAAAAATTAGGAAAGCTATTGCTCTGTGTCAAGTATACAAGGACAAGAAAGCAGACTGTGGGAAGCCTCTGAGGTAGGAATATTTCCTGTGATACAGGTTGATATGGGTTCCTATACCACAGGCTGTGTGTGAGGGGAGGAGCTGTAGACTCCTTGGCTGAGTTTTCTGAATTTGGGATGAACAGCATGTTGCCATAACTCCTACTTTTGCTTTTGCAAAGAACATGTGAACAAAGTGAATCAAATATTCTGATGGAAAATATATTAGGCAATTCTTATAAATCAAAAGCTCTCTTCTCAGACCTGAGGAGTTAAATCACAGAATTTGTCCAAATATTGATTATATCAGTTTCTCTAGCAGTCTCTATAGTGTTATCCTTTTTTTAATTATTGACCTGGTAGTAATTTTCTTTTTATTATTTCAGTGTGTACTTCATCTTAAAAGAATCTGTCTTGTACAGAGAGATAGGTGTATTATTGCTTTGCATTACTCTTGTAGTCAATGTATTATACTTTTAAACTGTCTGCTATTCAGAGACCTCTATCATGCAGAGACGACCACGCTTAGGCCATTTGCCCTTCCTCCCACTCTGAAAGCCTGCTTCCAACTAGAAAAATCTGTCATTTGTGCAATGCTGAGTAGGAATGTTCCTGCCACAGGGAACCCTCAAAATGGCTTTGAAATGATGATGTTCTGGTAGAAAACCACAGAGCATTCAGAAGCCTGAAGATCAATTTACCATCTTGCTATAACTTTTTTCCTGCATATGATGTATAGTAGGGACAAAAAAGTGAAACAAGGCAATACTAAGAGGAACAAAAATTGAGGTAAATAACACTTTGGAATTTCTAGTTTGCCCTCTCATCCTAGGTAAATGTAGCACATAATGCAGGAGCAAGAGCATCTTTCATAGCATGTGAGAATGAATATGTTGCACATTATGCTGATAAAATTTTGATGTGTTGTCATGATAATTTTGGGAGGCAAGTTGGGTGTGTTAAAATTTTGGTCCTGGTAGCAGAACATCTTGGAACATCACAGTACTTGAATCACTGATATTTTCAGCAACTATATTGTTTAAAAACTTATTTAAAACCCATAAACTGAAATACAAGAAATATTTGGCACCAGTTCACCTCAAACCGCATGGATAAGTATTCAGGGAAACAAGATGAAAGACAATTTCTCTACTGCAGAGACCCAAGAGGAGTGATTACCTGTATTTCTTGCCAAGTTTGGAGATCTCTCTCTTCAGTTTTTTGCATCCTATGGGGTCTAGATATCGAATGCCAGACTGTGGCTATACTCACAAGACAGTTGTTTTTCAGAATTATGTAGTCAAACAACAACGATTGAGGATGACATGTTTCAAGTGAATATGTTTCAAAATATAGCTAACACAGGCGTAGAACAGCTATAAAAATAACTAAGGATGAGTCAGCTCTTTTGGAAGCTCTCTGTCTCTTCCAGTACAAGATGGCTATAAGCTGAGGCCCACAGCTGGTAAGTTTTTCAAAATTCACCAATGGTTTTGCATGGCCTTGAGCACTGGGTGCTCAGTTCAGCACAGCACAGCTTCAAACACAGCTGTGCCACAAAACAAGCACCTGGCTGTATTTGTCATTGTCCTCCTTTTCCCTTGCTCATGAAGCTGCACCTGACTGTAAGGTGACTACACTGGGAAAGTCTTGAACACCAGTTTTTATCATAAGCTTGTTTCTTCCAGGATTCTGCAATTATAGCCTTTTGACACATGTATACATTGTCTCTATTCTTTTTTTTCTGAGCAGGTTATACCTTATATTTGATTACAACCTTGATAAAATATCCTCAGAGAAATATAGGCAAATTCAGGGTACCATTACAAAGATTCTATGATTTTGATATATATAGTTGCATTGCCGTTTTTGTTAATAAATCAAAGCCTTTGGGAGCCAGGGGGGTGCACACAGATACATACAGAGGCTTATTACTGTTCCTTTTAAACATTCAACACTTTGAGGTACAAAATTGCAAAATATAACCTGGATATTAATTGTCACAGAGAGAATACTCTGGTTAGCACAAAACACATTAGTGGGATGAATGCTGACATTTGATTAAAGTAATTCCTCTCATTTCTGTGCCAGAGATCACAAGAACCCCATACAAAGTGTTTGCTACTGACTGTAGTGGAATTGTTAATATGTACTTTGTGATATGTCAGTGAAACAGTAAAACACATCTATGAAATTCTATGTTTTAGAGGTTTCATTTTAGTTCTCAGTGTGTTTTATGTGAAAGTTATGCTGCCATTTCTGCAGTGTGAGATGTGTATGAACAGAAGTTAGTGAAATGGTGATTCTTTTTAGTAAAAAGCCATTATCAGAGGGATTAAAAAGCTGTCTTAAGATGTGGTCTGCTTAACTGCAAAGCATGTTCTAGTTAAAACCAGTGCTGCTTTAACTCAGAAGCAGCCAAAGTTCTCTAATGAAGTATTAAAAATTATTATGCAATCAGTTTTCTTTTCTAAAAGTTTTTTTGCATACTTAAAAAAAAAAAGACTTTAAACTTCACTAGATTTTACTCTGGAAAGGGCAAAAAAAAACTGCGTGTGAAAGTATTTAGAGACATGTAAATATGAGGATAATTTTAATGAGCAATGAAACTTTCTAGGCAAGGCAATGGTCACCAAAGAGGTTTGAAAAATGAATTTCTAACATGATGAGGAAGTAAAATACAATAAAGAAAAATTAAATTACCACGGTAAACCAGATCAACACCCCCTAAAGACAATAAGTATTTTTCTTCTGTTATGGAAATGCTTTAAATGAGAGCCAGAGAAAGAAAATATACATAAACCAAAATACCCATAAACCAGAATAACTGTGAGAACAATCTTATTAATTATAGAAAAGTTCTGAAAGGAAAATTAAGGAGACTTTTAAAACCAGTGGTGAGGGAGAAGATTTATCTATTAAACTTAGATGCCTCTGAGCTGGAATTGGATTCAGAGGCTGTTTTCATAGAATCACAGAGAATCAGAGACGCCAGGTTGGAAGAGACCTCCAAGATCACCGAGTCCAACCCATACCGTAACACCACCTCAACTAAACCATGGCACTGAGTGCCACCTCCAATCTTTTTTTAAATACATTCAGGGACGGTGACTCCACCACCTCCTGGGGCAGATGATTCCAGAACTTTATCATTCTTTCAGTAAAAAAACTTTTTCCTAACATCCAACCTAAATTTCCTTTGCTGCAGCTTAAGACTATGTCCTCTCATTCTGTCAGTTGTTGCCTGGAAAAAGAGACTGACCCCCACCTGACTACAACCCCCTTTCAGGCAGTTTTAGAGAGTGATAAGGTCACCTCTGAGCCTCCTTTTCTCCAGGCTAAACAACCCCAGCTCCCTCAGTCCTTCCTCATAGGGCTTGTGTTCATTTGCATGAGTCTTTATTCACAGTCTAACTATTCTCCTACTATATGCTAGACGAGGTAGAGTCCATTTTTCATTATTCTTTTTTTAATATTTGCTTGAAATATATCCCTGTAGGCAGCATGGTAATGGTAGAACTCATAATAATGAAAGGCACATGGTATAGCTCCCTCCACCAATAATCATGGTATGTTATCTGGGTAGCAATATCCAAACTTTTGTCAGTAGTTCCTGCAGAGTGGTATGACTTACTGGCCCAGTGGATTTTCTCTTTCTACAGATTATAGTTGCAAACTAAAGGCTGTAGTCAAATTTAAATTGCAAGATAAATAGAAAGCGCTGGACAAACTATCAGCTGCAATGGAACACAAACAGAAGGTCAAGCAGAAACACACTTGTCCATGCAGTGTGACAAACCTCTAAAAGTTACTTGAGTTTTGGGCAGATGGTTAAAATATGACAAGTAACTGTCATTCCAAACATATGAAAGCATATTTGCTATTATCTCCTCACAGCAATAATGACTAATTTTTTAAATTAAAAAGTGAACATCACCATTATGTCCACTGTCAAAATAAACTCAGTGATATCAGTTTATGTACCCTTTTACCAAATATTTGCTCTACATGCTGTGCTCAGATCTCGGGGGACTATGCCCCACAGGTAGGGCCACTGCTCTGCCCATACTACTGTCACCCCAGCTCCTGGCTCATTCTCTTCTGAAACAATCTCTCTCCTGTTCCTTGCCAAAAAATTCATCTAGACACTGCCTACCAAGTAGATTTGGTTGGTAACCTCTTGCAAAATGGTGGGAATTCTCTGTGGGAACAGACTTGTCCTGTCAAAAGAGGTTTCCTCTTGGGGTGAATTTTGGGGACAGGGAGTGTTTGCATGTTTAAAACTGGAGAGCACGTTCCATCACTGGCTTAAGCAACCCTGAGACCATGGTCCTTCGTGAGGTGGGTGTGACTGTTCTCATGGGTAACTGATGTGGTAGGAATCCAAAGATGGAGGTGAAGCAGAGGGACACATTTACTGGAGGCACAGCTGATATGTTTGAAACAAATGACCTACGCATACAGAGTAAACTTGACCCCAAGATGATGAACTCTCTGGTGTTTAGGGTACTTACTTGTGATGAAAGAAAATTAATTTCAAAGCTCTAGACTCATTCAAGGGCAGCAGTGCTTGAAGATTTGGATATGGCTCTGTTGGCTGTATGGTGGGATGGAGATTGGGTTTCTTCTTTGGGGTGTTTTTGCACAAAATGAAAAGGTCATTAGCTCAATTTGCTGAACTGAATTATTTTGCAATCCTGAAAACTTCAATGGAGCATAATAGCTTTCTTGCCCAACTTTAAGTCCTAAATTACCTTGGCCTTGAAATTATGGGTGTGGCAACACCTAATTAGTCTGAAGAATCAGTGCATGTGTAGTACCTCTGTAGACACCAATCATACATGGCACAATGATAAGCCTGCATTTTCTTCTACAGTACAAATAATTAAAATTCAACTAATTAAGTATAGACTGGGGGTCTGGTTTTATTCTCATAAAAGCCAATGGTAAGCATCCAACAATGAGCCTTAGCCACCAAAAGCAGGAAATAATTTTATTTTCCAGGTAAGATACAAAGAGTGAGGTCCCCATTAGGTTTCAGATACAAAATTTTTCTTATTGGTCATCCAGTATTAATACTTCTCTAAAAGAGACTTAGACTATAGCCATAGGCTATGCAAATACATCTTTCTTCAATCCCCAATGCTGTTTTCCCATTCTTCCTTAGATTCCCAGGCTAGTCACTTGTTGAGTTTCTTCTGAAGATTATAAGGGTAGTTATTGTTGCAATAGTCCTTTTAAAAATGAAGTAAAGGCTGGTTCAAGTTGATATTCAATATTAATATTAAAACAAAAAAGTTAAATTAATATGTAAAATTAAAGGTAAGTAATAGAATGGTAAGTAAATGATCTAAAAAAGTAACTGGTTTGCTGCATTTCTCTCTCTGAGAGTATTTCTTTCTGCATTGTTTATCATGAAAAAAAAATGTTAGGGATGTAAATCTTTACAGTAGCTGGCTTCCCCATATATTTGCAACTGCCAGGGCAATAAATTTTAAGCAAAGAAATGTACTGATGAATTGGAAGATAAAGGGACTTGATTTATACTGTCAAACTCTTTAGTGTTATGGCTTGGCAGCATTACCACATTGATAAATTTAAGAAAAATCTGGCTTTGTAATAAGAATGAGTTGATTTAATATCACCTAGAACATACATCAATGTTAGTTCATACATTACTATTGAGAATGGATAAATAAAAAGAACTCCCATAGACATATTACATTATAGTATATATTATATATTTTATATTGTGTATTATATATTATATTCTATTGCATCACAAGCACATACTAAAAGAACTGGAAATTTGTGGCAGAAATGTAGGAAATAAAAGCTATCAACAAACAGAAAAAGTCTGCTCAGTTCAAATGCAGAGGAATAGACTCCTTAAAACTACTGCACTCTGTATAGGTACTGCAGAGTACTTGATGTCACCCATCCCTGTTCATATTTCTACCTTTTATTGGGTGCTGTCAAATGCTTCATACTGGTAAAATACCACTATTTTATTGTATTGTACCACTGTAAATATATAATTGAACTTATAACATTTCTTTTTACTAGTAATGAATTAGATAAGTATGATTTTGTGAGAACTGGAGTGACCTTCTACAGCCTATAAATAGTTCTTATGAATGTATGATGTCAAGTAGGTTTGTTGTAATTTTAACAGGAGCAAGAATTTTGGTTGATAAAAGATGACCATTTAGGTGGAATGTCTGTGGAATTAGGAAGAGTTTTGAATTAATACCACATGACAGTCTGAAAAAAATTAGCATGATATAACCTCAATAAAGCAAACATAAAATGGTGCAACATGATGCAAAAAATTATTCCAAAAATTACCTGTCAGCATGGAAGTCAAAGTAGGATGCTTCAGCTGGGTTTATAAGGAATTATTTCTCACCAAGATTTTATTTTAGTGTCTGCAATTAAATAAAAATTAAAAATGTGGATAAACCTTACATACTGCATGCACTGGTAGACAGGAGACCATAGGCAGTGATTCAGAGATTCAGCTTATTCCATGATGAATGGACACATTCAGCTCATTGGTCCATTCAGGCAAAAATGTGTTTTAACAGAGAGTCAGACATCTTTGCTGCTTTAAAAACAATTTTCTACCTGAATAAAGGTTTTCCTCCAGAACAGGTTGAAAAAATTTAGGTTTTCTAGCAGGAAAAGAAGGCCATTGTGAACACCATCAGTGCATCACTGTATCAAAAGAGGGTAAGATGATATTTATACACCCTGTCAGAGTAGTAGCAATAGGAAATAATCACTCCTCTGGATAGGGTAATCATGATGTTGACAGTGAATCACCAGAATATGTACATGGAATCCACATTTCCATACAAGGAAGAAGTACTAGAGATGCTTGAAAATAATAAAAAAAACCCCACCCACATGATTGAGAAAAAGTTTGTATGGAAAGATTTAAATACTTTAAATTGTTTACTATGTTAAAAGAAGGGTGACTAGATATCACTATAAAACCTTAATTCAGTCTACAAAGCAATGTAAGGCCATAAGCACAACTTTAAACAAATAATATGAGGAACAAAATTGGGATTTTTGCTTCAAACCCTCTCTAACTAGTAGTGAATTCTGCATTTCATAAGCTCCACAACACATAAAACTTTTAACCTGAAAATACCTCCAAATACCTTCATGTATTCTCTTAGCAATCACACATTTCCCAGGTTTGACAAACACACACTTAATCTCCATCTCATATTCAAATTGGATGTTTAGTAGAACT
Source organism: Daphoenositta chrysoptera (assembly GCA_013397915.1). Taxonomy (NCBI): domain Eukaryota; kingdom Metazoa; phylum Chordata; class Aves; order Passeriformes; genus Daphoenositta; species Daphoenositta chrysoptera. Next base: position 247,191 of record VZRO01006629.1, read on the forward strand.
GTTTAGTACCGGATGTTTAGTACAATTGTTTTTGGAAGACCTGATTCTTGGAAAATCAAATAATTGGGGAAAAATGTCTAATCTCTGTTCCTTTAAAATATAGGAAAGTACATCATGATTAAGTGCTGCTCCTTCCAAACATATTCTAATTCCAAAAAATATACAGCTCAGCCAAAATGAGCCGAACTATCTTTGGAATAGTCTTACTGCGAGCAATTCTTCAACATCTTTGCAAGGAAGAAAAATCAATAATGAAAGCAAATACTGAGATGAAAATATTGAAACCAGAATTAATTTGTTTCATAGGAGACTATCTTCAGCTAATTACTACTTTTAACTAATAAAATATCAATTAAACATAGATATCAGTCAAAGTTGATATGTTGAAGTCATGGCTTAATAGACATTCTGCCATTTCAATATTTTGTCTTTCAGATGAGGTACTGGATATTTTGCAAGTTTGAAAGGTATTACATGAAAATTTGAAATTTTATTTGAAATAGATAAAGGTATTTATTATCAGTTTAAATTTCTGTAAAAGGCTCTTTTTGGATGCCTGGAATAAACCAGAACTGTTCATTCACAGATCTCTCATCAACATCAAAATTCACTTTGTGATTAAGGTATCTTGAGAGCTGTGGTTTCTATATGAGAAAATTATTGGATAATGTAATAAACCACTAGAGAAATGTGCTTCCATACTATAGGCTCTTATCCTCACAAAACGGAGCACCTTGGAAAGATACATTTCCACATAAATTTGACAATTACACCTGCCAAAAGACTTAATTAATCTATATAAACTGAACTGTTTAGATAAAAAGATTTCTGTCCTTGTATCCAACAACACAAAACTTTTCTACGTTTTACTGGCAGCAACTGACAACAGCCTGTACCCATATGTTTGGTGGCAAAGTACAATCTTCTTAAAAGCTAACTGAATGATTGCATTTACCTTTGAAGAATATTATAAGCCACGGTAAAAAATTTATTATAGCAAATTTAATGTTGTAGTTTCAAGAGTTTTGATTGATCTTTTTTCCTTAATATAAAATTCTCCATGGCACTGCAATAGATACATTGTTTGTCAATAATGTTGTGTTTAAACTTACATTTACTTTCTTTATATACATGATTTATATAGGACTTAATTCTTGCTCACTTAATGAAGTTGAGTAATAACTTTGCGGTAGTTCCATTGTAATAGAGCACCTTGTATTACAGCCCTTTTAAATTGAGTAATAACTACAATTAGTATGTAATTAAAAAAATATTATATTATATTATATTTTACATTTATCTTTTAATATCATAATTAATTAATTTTTAATGCAACATTTACATTAATATTTTTATCTTCCTCGTGTTTCTTTTGTCAGGGATTAGGCTGGTAATTGTTCTTTGGTGTGTGTTTACAAACTTCAGGCTAAATTTTGCAATCCTTTGTTCATGACCATGAGCACTTACTCAGGTACTCTCATCAGTGCTAATTTTCCTGCGACCGAGTGCCTTGATCACCCGCTTATCCATTTTCCTCCAAGCACATTGGTGCTATGCACTAACACCCACAATTTTCTCCTCATTTAAATCCCTCCTTAAAAGCTACCGCTTTTGTAATGACTACAAATCGCTCCAGTCTTACCCTGGTTACTCAAGTGGCAAGCTGGTTTCTGCCTTACTGCTAAACTCTATTTGTCCTGTTGCTTCATTCCCCAACTTAGGCAGCTCAGGATGCAAGAAAAGCCCAGAGATGCTTTACATCTTACACTGGGCACACTCATGGCCTTCACTGGTTTGTAGAAAGGATGTCCTTTGGTTTGCCTACTTTTAATTTGCCTGTACGGAAGTGGACACCTTAGGACAGCCTTGACACAAAAAGTGATGCTTTACCTAATGGGTGCAGTTCTGAAATTAATCTGTAATATGCAGAAAATCTCTCAGTGAAAGGGATTTTTCATTTTCTTGTATCAGCAGTCCAGTGCTGTTAAGATTTTTTTGCTGTAAGAGTTAATTTTTTTTAAAGTGTCTGAGGTCAGATGCCTACTGTAGAAAATGCAAACTGAAAAGCTAAAGTCTGGCATCCTAAAAGCAACAGAGAAGAGCTTTATAATGAAAAATTGTAGGCTGCTTTAAACTGTAGATTTGCTACCAGAAAAACAACTGCCGGAAAAAAAATCTTGAACATTTAAAGGTAAAAATGCAATGTGATGCAAGTTATATGCCACCTAACCTTGGATTCTATTGCACAAAGCATGCACAACCTTATTTTTCACAAGTGTCTGCAAAAACTTTGATTAAACATCTGGGTGCATTCAGCTTTCACAGTATCAGGAGAAAGGAAGTAAAACAAAATCCAGGAAAAACAGATAGTTTAAGCATCTGATTACTTCTGTCATGGATTAAATATGAAGTACTTACCGGCATTTCAGAAATTTGGAAGTTCTCTATGTTCAAAGGGAAGCTATGAAAAAAAGTGGAAAAACAGAACAAAAAGCACACAGAACGTTTTTTATCTGATTTAGAATACAATAATATAAACATATCTCCCCAGTTAGTGCTGTCTGGAGAGTTTTGTGCAGTGGATCCTTAGTTATTTGAATAAAAAAAAAAGGGCTATCAAAGTATCTGACAATACAGAGGTATTTTATTGAACCTATTTTTTTTGAGAGTACTTGGCTTGAGAATTTCATAGACAAACTAGTAAATAGCATTAAACATATACAGTGTCAGAGGAAAAAGCAGATTAACTTAAGTATCTTGCATTAATAATGGCATCTTGGCTGTAGCTGAGATTAATTTTATCTACAGTTACAAGAATAGATATTTTTTCCTTTTAAATGTTATTTGTAAAATGACATCATGTAGCCATCACTAGGGCTTATCTTGTTCTCTATCTGTTCCAAGGTGATAATAACAGGTGATTGTTTTTGTAATCAAATGGCTAGTGCTAATATCATATGGTTTTATATAACTCAGAATAAACCCCTCAAAATGAAAAGATAATTATTTCACTCAGTGAAAAAAAAGGATGACTTTTTTTAAAAAACCTACTTATGTGGCTTTAGTTTGCTTATTCAGCTATGTCTTTATTAATACATGTAGCACTCACTGTATATCCAGCTATATCCTGTGTACATAAGACTTCTATCAAATGTCTCAAAAGTTAAAATCTGGTGCCATTTTTAGCCAGGTCTTCTTACAGTGAATCTTCTTGGCAAGCAGTGAAGTACAGTTAGAAACTCCGAAATGTGCACCCCTTCCTGGTTCCAGTTGCATGCAGCTATTTGCTTGCTACCTTTAATAGGTAAGTATGTTAATTGTGGTAGAACAAATTGGCTCAGAAGACTAAAGGTGTTAACATGGATACATTATACTACATGCTTATATGATTTGCGAGGGCTTCAAAGTTCTAGAACTAACTTAGCTCATTTTCATTGCAAATACTGACTCTTAAGAGTTTCTTGAGCCTTCCACTACACCTACGGAAGGGAACAAAAGTAGATTATTTAGTGATAACAAACTAAAATTACTGAGTCAACGCTTTTATTTTACAATCTTTATTCTACTTGTGGTAAACTTCAGAGCCTTTATGAAGACACTTTTTAATTCTAAGATGCTTTTAGATTGCATTAAAAGGTAGTACATTTTGGAGAAAAGAAGCAAGAGTTACAGAGGAAGTTATTAGCTGAAATGGCTTAGAAGTGTTTGATTTCCATTCATGCCAATTAAGAAAATTTACTCAAAACGTGAGTGAAAACAATGGTAAAGATTTTAAATTCTGACTTTGCAGCTTTCTCACACCTTTGTGCCTGAAAAGAATCATAGAATCACTTGAAAAATATCTCAAAGATCCATCCATAAACCAAACACTGCCAAGTCCATCACTGAACCATGTCCCTAAATGCCTTAAGTAGCTCAGGGGTGATGACTCAAACACTTCCATAGGCAGCCTGTTCCAGTGCTTGACAAACCTTTTGGTGAGGACGTTTTTCCCAATATCCAGTCTAAACCTCTCCTGGCACAACTTGAGGCCATTTCCTCTGGTGCTGACATTTGTTGCCTGGGGCAGAGGAGACCCACCCCTACCTGGCCACAGCCTCCTTTCAGGAGGTTGTTGAGAGCAATGAGGTCCCACCTGAGCCTCCTCTTCTCCAGGCTAAACAACCCCAGCTCTTTCAGCCACCCCTCGTAACACTTGTGCTCCAGACTCTTCACCAGCTTCATTCTCACTTTTCTCATGGAAAAAACAAAAAACAAAAAAATCCCCCGAAAAAACAACAAAAATCACTAAATTGAATTTCTTTTCTTAAGACAAAGCGAAGAGCAACCTTCTGGAAAAAACAAGTCAAAGAGAAGTAAATCAAGAAATACAAAAAATCAGTTCTGAAGGAAGGACAGGAACATCTGTTTTGTTTAGGAAAATTTTGACATCTGGTTAGATCAGATGATATTGTTTTCTAAGTCTCTCTCTCCTACCCTGTTCTGCTCACCATATTTTTAGGATTCTGTAGCCCATCCTCCCTACTTTGCCATATTCCAATTATGCTGTAGACCCCTTAATTTGGGAAGGCTGAATGTTCTTGCCAACTTCACTAAACCCTTGTGTGGAAGAAACTGACCTGCACTTTTATTCCCTAGGATAATTTGCAGGCATCATAGTTTGCTATCAAACATGAAGGGTAGATTTTTTTTGGATTGTCTTCTGCTGGCTGTCCCCTCAGGCTGTTCCCCACGTTGTTTGGGGCTGTAATCCCCACCATCATGCTGCAGGATTTGACTGCCTCGATGTTTCTCATGCGTGGGCCAGGACTCTGGTGCTGACTGACAGATCTCCTCTTCTGCCCACGCTCTCAGCCCGTGCAGCTTTGGCTCTGCTGCTGCTGCTGCGTGGAGCTACACACAATCATCCATCCTTGCATCACTGAGGCAGCTAACTCTGTAAGAACTGGTTCAGCATGCCTTGGAAACTTCACTACAGCTTCTCATTAAAACTATGATCTTTTATTACTACCATAAACACATATGGAAGTAAGGAGTGGAAGTTTTCACAACTCGTAAGAATTGAACTATTGGCCAGGACAAATCTGGTTTTCCCTGTGAACTAACAATGTTGATTTGTTCCAGTCTATGTAGGATCCAGTTCTAAGTAATCTGTCACGATAAAAGAAAAATTTTGCAGGAGATTTAACCCTGGCCAGGATTTAAAGAGAAAATAATAAAAAAATGAAGAATTCTAATCTTACTCCTAATATTTCTTCTCACAACAGAAACTTATTTTTCTTATTTTTAAGTGGAAGCTGCAGCAAAGCTTCAGAAATGGTCGAATGTTAAAAATGTCAGTGCTTTTAAGTTTCTGTTTCAGTTCTATTTTACACAGGGATAGAAGATAATTGCGAACAGTTTTCTTTATTTTTCTAGTGACACTTGCATGTTCAGACAACAGACATATGTAAAGAGTGAGACATACATGAAAGGTCTGAAAAAGCCTACAGACACATCCTATAGACACATCCTTATCCTTGTCTTCCAGTCCCCACAATAACCTTAATCTTCTTCACTGTGTTCTCTGTTGTATCTCAGATGGGGAGGAGAAGGTAGGTACTGCTGGTACTCCAGTCTTAGCATCAAATATTATCTTTATGAAAATACAGATTGACGATTGAAGAGCCAATGTCAATTTCCATTTTTAAAGAAAATTTTTGCTTAGTCTGTAAAACTATAGGCATTATTTTCCAATCTAGGAAAATGGAACTCATTAAAAAATACACACAAATCATGAGGAAATAACCAATTTATCCTTAATATTTCCATGTAGCTGCCTCAAACAAAACTGCAGATTGCAGTGAGACAAAAATAGACTTAACAGTTTGGAACCTATTTCAAATCCTTTTGCTAGCCATATGAACAAAAATGTTTGCGTAATTTTATTTATTTATTTTATTAATTGATTTATTAACCTATTAAAGTAGCCAAGAAAAGTAGTTCAGAGAATCCAAACTTTAGAACTATTCTCTAAACTAATCCTTGATTAAGATTTGTCTACTCTGCATAACAGTGTCCAAAAAGATTTGTTATGTGCATAAGATATATTGTGAGCTTTTCAAAATCTATCAGGTTTTGTTTTGGGATTCCAAGCACCTAAAAAATTATGATAATTGTGGGCTGAACACAACAAATAAACACATTTCTATTATTGCTTTAGAAAAGATGATGTTACTGCCACTTGAAGTAAAATTCATAAATGAATGGGTGATATTTTTATCAGCTTGCTCATGTTCTCGACATGTTGGACTTTTGAAAATTCACCCTTTTAAAATTTTTTTTCCAGTAACACATCCTTGGCTAGCACCATGTTTCAAATCAGAGTAAAATGGATGCATTATTAATAAAAAATTACAGGGAATGTTTCAGAAGAATATGTACAACATATATTTTAATCTTGAAAAATGCAGTTCCCTCCCTTTTGGCCTCTGCCAGATCTTCTCCCCATTATATTATGAGTGATGCCCCACCCTAGGTAACACCAAGGTCAGGCACAGTCTTCATTCTGTTTCAGCTTAACAACAAGCTCAGTTCCACTTCTGAAATATCCTTGCCCACATGCAGCTCATCAGTAGATCATCAGTCAAGGCCATGACATTACTTTCATGTGATTTAAAAAGTAATAGCAAAACCCCTCCTCCTTTAATTACAGATGCCAGAAGGCATTGCTCATGTAGATTCAGTCTTCAGAAGACCATCAGGACTGAGTGGTTTGGCCTGTGCTCCAAGTGCTCAGCAGGTGGATTGCCAGGGGAAGGGAAAGTATCACTTGGGCTTTAGGCTGCTGAGGAACTCAAGCTGCAAATGCCCCGAATTATGCTTTGCAGTAGAAAGGGGATAACTGCATTTAGATGCCTGACCACAAGATCTCCCTTGAAACTCTGTGGCTTTAAGGGGAGGCAGGAAATCCCCAGTACCTTAGGTGTCTGCTGATGAGCTGCCAGTGAGCTTGGGAGCACTGAGAATACTCAGTACTTGGTAGTACCCACTCTGACACTCTCCTGCCACATGTTCTGCATCCCTGAGAGCTGATTCGGTAAGTCTTCTACCTGCGCATGAGTGGCACAGAAAGTGGATGGCCAGGCTAAAATTGAATGGTTACTCACAAAAAATAGTCTGGTTTGAGTTTGTTTGTTGGTTGACAAGGTATCTAATGTGTTTGTTTCAACAAAGCAGGCCATATTTTGTCATTCATGCATGGAATTTGCTGGAAAATGAAAGTTTTCTCCTCTAAAAATCTCAATGTTTTCTCACTCCTTTGCACTGGAAGGAAAACAAATGTTTCGAAAAGCTACAGTTCTCCGTGAAGCTAACATGCTCCATGTAGAGCCATAGGAAGAGCTGCTGTGAAAGTGGCACTCCCACCCACTCCTTTGATTATTCAACAGGACAGGATCTAGGGGTCACCCCTTACAAGTCTGGGTGGGGATTTTTCCCTTCTGACAGTGGTTTCCTGGTTAGGTCTAGGCATGCTGTTCTGGCAGGCTCTGTCCCTTCAGGCAGGCAGTCTGCTAACTGCATAGGATGTCATGCATAGAAACCCAGCAATCTCAACAGCACCGTGGGGTGGTCTTGGGTTTTTTCTCAGCCCTAACCCCTTGAGGCTTCAGCCTTTTCTTTTTGGCTTTGGATCTGCACCTCAAAACCTGGCTTGGTCAAAGGTTACACAGTGAGTTTAATGCTAAAGGTAGAAAGAGATTGATGTGCTCCGAGTTCAAGTGCTTGGTGGTATCGTGCCCTGGCTCTCACTTCCAGTTGTAAGGTCTGATAGTCTGCAAAACAGCAACAGACCTGATGCACTTTTCATGCATGTTGGAAGGTAAAGAAAGAAGCTTAGTATACAGGGCAAATCCCATTGAGTGGACAGAAGAACCTTCAATTTTTTGTGATGGAAAAATTGCCCAAACAGAAAATGAAACCTCAGTTAATACTAGATTTCTCTAAATATTCACAAAATGTTACAATTCTAACAGCAAATATAGCATTTAAGTATTTTTCTGTTATTTTAGTGACTTGTTCATTTATCATATTTTAAAGCTAATTGAAGATTGAAAAATAACAGCAACATGATCACTGCTTGTCTTTTATTTGTATGTTGGTACATGGTAAATCAGGTTTAAAATCACCTATTTGAGAACTGAGTTTAGATTTTCTAACCTTCAGCATTGCAAAATTACTAGACCTTGACTGCTACCACAAATCTGAAATTACCACCTTGCAGGTATGCATGTTTGGCTAACATTTTAAATTAAGTTTCTCAAATAGAGATTTAATTTAGTTTTAAGAGGAGAGTTATTGTATGCTAATTAAACACCAAATCATTCCTAAAAAGGTGTTTGCTGAGGTTTAACAGCTGTGTAATAGAACATCCATGTAGCTGTTCACCTTACATAAACAGGCTCTTAATAATCAATGGAAATTCAATTAACGTTAAAAAGATCCTGTGGAAGCTCAGTAATTACATGTATATGAATCAGCATTTAAGGACCTCCATTTAATGTGTTACTAGCAGCTTAATATTTTCTTATATGCATTGAAATTTTATGATATTATAATATTTTCTTTCTCCTTTCCTTCCCAGTAATATAACTTCTCATTCCCTCGTATCTGCACAGCTTTCCTTTTCCCTCCTAATTCTTGACTGACTGGTGATCAACATTCTTCTAAAATTACTCTATTTCTTTTTGCTGCAAATTAATTTATAAACGTTTAAATTACTATTTCATCTAAATGTGATGTGCTTCTGTTTGTTTTTGGGTTTTTTTTCCCCTCTAGTTTCAATATTAAGCATAACTCCAAAGGGCCAGTTCTCATTCCATGCATCCAACAGTGTCACAAAAACTGAACAGCAAGAGCACTGTCTGTACATATGTTTAACTATTTTGTCAATCAGAATCTGTCAGTACATTGCAGGTCAAGAATCATCAACTATTTTCCTCAGGAAAGGAAATTTTCTTATTCTATTCAGAGATTAAATGCATGTATGCAATCAAAGACTGAAAAGTGTAAAAATCTGATTTTAATCTTGTTTTAAAATAGAAAGCAAAAATGGGAAAGTCTGGGCCAGGTCTGTTCCTTCATATCTGAAATGTGTGCAACACTGCATGAGCATTTCTGAATTATTAGGTGGATTTTGATGTGAGGTAGAATTGAGATTGCTTTTGAAACAAAATAATAAACACACTTTTTAAGAGCTTTCTTTATATATTCTATAAAATACAGGAACCTAATAGCTCACTGAACTGTGTTGGAAAATAGAGGGTTTGTTCTGTGGGAACTCCTGACACTCGGGACTTTGTTTTCATTCTGAATTTGATCAAAATTCCACAAATTTGAAATTCAGATTTCTGCTTTTTTTCTTTATGCTGTCCTAGTGGGTCTGTCATTCTTAACTTTGAAGAGGTAAGCAGGGACTGAAGAGTTAGAAAAGCCCGACTGCCAGCCAGAGACCCCTCTGCAAAGTGTACCTGAGAGGTGTCTTGGGGATTGGAGGAAGGAAAAGCATGTCACAGCTCTGTTCCTTGCTCTGCTGTTGCCATCACTGATTGGACAACCCCTTGATTGAGGCCTTTATGCTAGATTCTGAATGGATTTGAACAGGAAAACAAAGATATATTTAGCACACTTTTCAGTAATGTATCCACCATTAGGGGCTACCTTGGTGACTTGCATATGGAATGGTTTTCATCCTCGTGGAAGAATAGGAAAGAACAATGTTCTGCTCTGTACAGCTGGGTTTTAAGCACTGTCTGCTATTTAAATACAAAATAATTGTTGAAATGTGAGAGTCAAAGGAGTGAGTGGGAAGACTAATTAATTGCTGTTAGTAGGCAGACTTTTATGTTGCATGATGGATGGAAATCTGTGTTGGATGAAGGAACAACTTTAGTGAAATGCAATGTCTCTGCAAATCCTTCATCCAGTTCAAAATGGAGCCCTTCCAAGAGCAGAGCATTTTCAAGAAGTCAATAGCCTATGTTAAAATATGGAATGATTTCTCATTGAACTTGTTCTTTAATGATAAATTTTCAAACATATGAATTAAAGGGAAAAAATGAACATTATAAAAGTTGGAAAAGTATACAAAAATCTAATTTCAATTGGAATAGTGAGAATCGAAACATGAGGTGTTTTTTTTTTACACTGAGCTGCAGCTTTGATTAAGATTTCATGAAGTATTTCTCTGTATGAATGAAGTCATGCAACCTCTTGAGAACTTTAACAAAAAAAAAATCAATACACAGCAAACAGGCAGTTTATAATTTGGTAGAGCCCACACAACATACACAAGCCCAACAAAACAGGGACATGAACCAGTGTTTAACTGGATATAGCTGCCAATCCTCCAGCTGAGAAGAACTCAGCCAGTGACTGTGCTACCAGACTTGGGTCAACCATAAAATGCTGAAATCATCTTCTTTGAGAATGCTATATTAAAGGAGAAAAATAGGTGTCTCTGTGTTGGCATTAAGTCTGTAAGAATGAAACTAGAATGGAAATGATGTCACCTTGGAAAACAACTCCCTTCTCCCTGCTAGCATTGATTTCTGGAGCTGCCTCTGAGTTATAGGACTTTTAAAGCTCTAAAACATCTTTGCCACCTCTGGTTTGTGTCTGGAGATGGAATTTGAAGAGTCAAATCCCACAAGAAAGCTCTATTTGAAGTACTTCCAAACCAATCTGGAAAAAACCATAACTTCAGAGAGTTCAGGATAGCTTTTCATAAACATCAAAACATTTTTGTTCTGTCTACTGACAACTAACTGCAAGTGATTTGAGGTTATGTCTTCAACAGTAGTAACTTAGAGAAATACCAGCATCAGAATGTGTGCAATGTTTTGGGTGGTGTGCATGAGGAAACAAGAATAAGCCCACAGAGGTACATTTCCATCTCAAGTAATCTGTGACATCAGCCTGTGGTCAATTAAAACAAATATGCATATATTGAATTAATTATTTGTAAGAATCATCTTATGTGAGTATTTCTGGTTGATATTAAAATACTTTGGACCCAAGCTTAGTTGGGGGTTGATACAAAACTCTGAAAATAAAATAATTACAAAAGTAACCACAGAAAGCGTATATAGACTTAGGAAATCATCCACTTGATTGCTCATCAGAGTATTGCAAATGTATTGTGGAGGACTTTTTTTTTTCCCTATAAACATAAAAGTTGAAAACTGTTACATTTGCAAAGGATGTCTATGTTAGCTGTATATGAACATTTTAGCACTGTTTAAAACATCATAATCCTGAAACTAACCTATGCAGACATAATTTTGAGCAAGAATTTTCTGCAACTGTCAGGTCCTTTAAAACCTTCCATTTAAGTTGTATAAGTACTTTTTTCCTGCTGTTATTCTGTTCTGGTATTATTTGTCTTCTAACACAACATTGAATTTAAGACTTTGTTGTCCTCTGTGCTGTCAATTTCCTGTTCCTCTTGCTCCTCCTCTTCTCTGTATAATGTGGAACACATGTTTTTGGGTTAACCCTTAAACTCTTGACTTCGTCTTTATTTTAAATGAAGGGACATGAGTCTGCTGACTTCTAATCCACTGTAGGATAGCATGGACCTGAGGGTATGTGAATTGCCTTTAAATCAAATTTTGATTTTCATGTTTAGATTTTTTTATTCCAAGTCGTGAAACCTTAGCATAGTTGTCTAAAGTGTGCTGAAATGAATAATCTCTTTCTTCCTTTCCCTTTTTTTGGATCATTGAATGTAAATTTGTTGATAAATGTGCATTCTGTCTTAAACATATGGATGGATGGATGGATATAGAATCAGGCAAAAGATCAGATTTTAAAGGAATGTAAATTGCTGTAACTCTCTTTTACCATGGATTTGTCAAACAATGCGAAGTTGCAGCATCTGAATATATGTCCCACTTTTTCCAGTACCTGTTACCATGGCTGAAGCACAAAGTCCTAATTAAAGTACAATAGCAGGAGCTCATGAAAGAGAGACAGTTACTGAAATAATTATATAACTGGAACTAAAATCAATAAAATTTATAAAGCATTTTTCATTAGCATGCTTACGCCTAAACTTTCAAAATTTCTGCAAGAAGAAAATTATATCTAATGTGGAAAAGACAAGGTTTTATATTTAAGTAGTTTGCTACAGTATAAGCAGAGATAAGAAACAGGCTATTTTAATCCATTGCCCTTTTTAATCTATTGGATGTAATTGAATGGTCAAATCCTCAAATGCTTGCACCATATAATATTCTAAAGTGCAATTGGTTTTTTTTCTATTTAAAGTTTTATGAATATTACTACAAACCCAGAGTTTGGGGGAAATTTGGGGAAGAATTTTTGTATCCTTTGGTTTTTAACTATCTCAATGAATGCTTCACTCAGGTCAATAAAAACGTGGTAAGACGTGCCCTTACTGACTAACCAAGAAAAAACTTTTTAAGTACCCACAATTGCTCTCTAGAACCCTTAATTAAGCACCTAAATTATTTCTCTCTCAAAAGGGTGAAGCACCTGTGTCCCTGAGACGTCAGCAACATTTGCCTTCTGCCAAGCCCTGTCTTTGGTTTTACTGGTGAAAAGAGAAATCTCTTTGTTGTGTCTGTGTTCACTATGTGTGTATGATAATTAGAAAATGACCTTAAATACAGTTTTTGGCTACATATTAAAATGTATCACTATAATTCTGGAAAAAAAGAATTAATGGTGCTCATAACTTTCAGACTTACACCCCTGAGCTTCCACCTCTGCATTGACATAACTTCATAAATATAACCTGACAAAAGTGTTATTTCAAAAACAGTGGGAGTTACAGTTCTACATATATTTTGAAATCAAGCCAGTGTTATTTAAGTGCCTAAATGTGGATTTAGAACTCTACCTTTAGGCATCTGAAATCTGTGGCCGCATCTATTTTAAAACATCCGCTAACATAAGGAGGAGTAATTCATGCTTATTTGAGGTCTGAAATTAAATTTCTCAGCTTTGGGTTTCCCCTTCTCTTCCCCATCTCCCACAACTTTGTTTAATACTTCAATCTACCTACCTCAGCCCATTTTTAAATAGTATATGAATCAACAAATAATAGGCAAATTAATGTTAATATCCACTTTTATCTAAATTCTGTTTCTGTGACTAAATATTGTTTCCTCTGAATTTAAAGATAAAAGAATTGAGTCTAGATACAAATAATGACAACATGGATGCTCTTTACCTGTTTATTTTTTATTTTAGGAAAGAGTTGGAAAGGGGCATTCACTTAATCTCTTGTTAAACTTCTGTAATAAAAACTTTGCAGTCTTATATTTTAAAACAAGTGGAACTCTTATTTAAACTCTTTTGCATAGAAGCCAATAGGGGTGAGAGCTGGAAGAAAGACCAGTGAGTAGGTTAGGTTTTTTTAGATATATGTGTATATGGGTTTTGTAGTCCATTCCAACCTATTTAAGGCTTTCCACAATAGAGAAAGAAAGACATGGATTTTTTTTTTTTTTCCTCCTGAAATTGCATGAAAGAAAAAGAATAAGTCCAGCAACATTAAGCTCTGCACTTTAATGTTCAGAGCATTCACTGTGGGTTGGGAAATTTCACTTCCAGTTATTTTTCCTAGTACATTTTCTGTTTTGTTCACCTTTCAGTATAAAATGTGCCAGAAAACACTGAAGTACATGTTGAAAAAGAAAACTATGAGCTTGGTTGCTTAGGTGAGAGAAAAGGTTCTAGAATTTGGCTCACAAATGAGTTTAGGCATCTCCTTGAAGTCTTGAGTGAGATGAAGTGCTATTATAGCCTGTAAGAGATTCCAGAATGTTAGTAAATAAAATTTCCTTTCAGAAAATATAGTTGTTTGATTCCTTTATAACAAACTCCCCCAGTTGATTTGTAAAGAAAACCCCCTTCCTTTTGTGTGTGACTCTTGAGGCTGTCCAAAAAATATTCCTTCAAGAACATCCAGAATATATTGGTACAGAGTAATATAGGAATTGCTAATTTTGTTTTGGTGGTCCACATTTCTCCATAACATCTGTGATTTAAACATGATTAAAAATCATTGATTTTTTTTCAGCACTCCTCTCTCCCTTCTTCTTTCCCTCCCTCCCTCCGTCAAAAATATTCTGCAGGGTTATTTCATCATATTCTAAGATCAACAATAAAATAGTGATCTGACAGCTAATTTTGCTGATAAAGTTATTATATCTTTAATTATTATGACTTGTTCAAACAAGATGTCATTAAAATGAACATTTAAATACATTCTTCCTTTCACATGAGTACTGCCAAATAAAATTGTGTTGAATTACACAGTTTCAGTCTTGGCAAAATTATACAAATGTAATCCAATGTATAGCTTTTTATATCATGTGTTAATTTTTTAAAATGACAGTTAAATAATTAAATTGGAATGTTAACAGCAGAGGTTCTTTCTCCTGAGAAAATTACATTGCCATTAATCTCGCTTCTTGCTGATGTTTTACCTACAGTGTTATCAGAGGTCTAAAGTCCAAAGCTGAGTAAGGAGCTTTAATTTTAACTTTGTACATTTTAGAGCAATAAAAATTCAAGATGTTACTCCAAACTTCATCATAATTATGTCACATAACATTGAGATTTTAATAATGGTCTTTATTTAATGGCTCAGTGAATTCTGTACAGTGTGGAGTAGAGTTGCATACACAATACAAACTTTAATACAGTTCTGTCCAATCTTAAGATATTTGAAGCTCTGAAGACTTGGAAAGCTTTGTTTTGTTTTTGATTTTAGGTCATTGTAAAGGAAAATATTGTCCATCTGCCAAAATTTACATAGTAATGATGAATTTTACCTAAATGATGAATTAGTACGGAGTTAAAATATGAGACATTTCTTTTAATTTTATTTTTAGTTCACAAAAAGAACTTGGCCCAGCTAAGGCATGTGATATACCCTGAAAAACAAATTGCATAGCAGTAAAAATGTTCTGTATAAATATTTACTTGTACAAGATGCTTTTCACTGTAGCTGTGTTTTATAGGCCATGCAGGAATTAGTTCAACCAACAGTGAAATGTCATCACCTCTAGAGTAAAATGTGGCAGTTGTTTAACAATATACATAAATGATACAAAACAGTATACAGCGAATTAAATGTATTTAAATACTTTATTTAGTTGCAACTGTAGAGAATATTTAAGTTTGCATAATGTATTTATTCAGTTTGGACTTTGTCCAGGTTGCTGCAGTTAACAATTTTAGCTCTTGTGAAATGTGCCAGGGGATATCTAATTAGCCCACTTGGTCAGCATCTTAGATTTATGTATGGTGCATAGATAATACCACCAGCAGCATCTTAGCACGGCATTGATTCAGTGCAGAGCCAGAGTGAAGAATACCACCTACTGAGTGACCAACACCACTTCCTACAACAGCTGGGTTTTCCTTGGAGGTCTTCCATCCCAATTACACAGCAGGCCCAATCTTGCTTAGTTTATGAGATCTGACAAGATCAAAGCCCAAGGTGGTATAGCTACAGACTTATACTGTCTTGTGTATTTGGCTTGCTAGCAAATTTATGTCAAATACATGTATCAAATGATTTCTAGTCAGATGCATTGTTGTTGTGTGCATGAACGTATGAAAGAAAGAGGAAAAAAAGAATTATTCCTAAGCCAAAAAAAAAAAGAATTACATATACACATATATATATATTTGGTGGAAACAGTCACAAAACCTGCCTTCTTCTTCTTCACCCTAAAAGACTCTTCAGGTCTATTCTTTCTGTCAGCATTGAGGAAAGAGTGACCATTTCAATTAAATGTTTGTAAAACTATTTTAATACACATGTAAATTTTCTTTTGACCAGTCTGCTTTTCAACTTGCTTTAAAATAACTGTTCAAAGCATCAGGACAGTCAGAAATGCAAACCAGCTTGGTAGTCTAAATGTATGTCCTCTTGCACATTTGTTTCTTCTGGAATTAATGCAGATTTTATTAGTCTTCCAATACACTGCCAAATGAACAGAAGGAAACATTACTCATTTTCCCTCATAATATCCATCAGAGGGTTGTGCTGTAAGCAAAGTCCACTGGTGCTCTTTCAGGGTTTTTTTAGTTTATAGATGTGGTTGAGGACATTGTAACGATTCCACCCATAAGTAATTGGGTACCAACTATGAACTCAGTTTGATAAAATTTTCCCCTGTGCCCAGAGATGTAGACATTGGTCTACAGTGTGCAGCTACAACATGTCTGTCTCTTCTAAGGAGAATATATTGGAGCACATACTCCTGTGCAAGCGTATCTGTGAGAGCAATGCACACAGCTCACGGAGTCTGGAAAGCACCAGTAGCCTGTCAGTTCAGGAGTACAGGAGATATTTGCTAAATAACTTCTCATGTGGTCAACCTCACACCCCAGCCCCAGCGTTAGCTGGGGATATATGGAGCCTGTATTGACAGCACTGAATTTTTATTTTCCAATCCCCTCTTCCATGTACTTGAATCTTCTGTGAAAGCCAAAGACAAAATTATTTCCATCTGGTATTTCCCAGGCTCAACAAAGAAAACAATCAGCTAACAAAATAATTGGTAATAAACTTTGCATTTCACAGTGGTGCCCTTCCTTATATATCAATACACATTTTCACTTTCCCCAAAGGATTTGCAGGTGACAGCTTCAGCATCCTGATTTATATAATTTTTATTTCAGTAATTACCTGCCTACTCCTAGAGTCTGCTTATAATTCTTACTTGTTTACAAGTGTCTATAATGAACTAGTGCTGAAGTTTCTCTGTTCATTGTTTATTCCTTGTGCCAGTGAAAACTGACTGAGAGACACTGCTTTGGTATTTCTTTTCAACCTTGAACAGCATACTAATAGGCAGGTGGATTGACAGGTAGACTGATATTGGCAGGGGTATGGGAAGGGAAAGATTGCTTGACAGAGCCTGTCTTTATGGCTTGTGCACAGTGATCTCCAAAGAACTTATGTGTAAGTACCAATTCCTTTAGTTAAAGTCTTATTGACTCTTGACCTGTGCTTCAGTACTTATAGCTGACAAAATATATATATGGTGCAGAATTTCAGTCTTTATTCCTAATGGGAAAAAAAACAGGCCACTTCAAATCATCAGCTACTCTTATTAGTACCCTCTGTATCTCAGAGGCTTTAAAAAATATGTACAGCTATTATAAAAATTGGTCTGGTTTAGATCCAAAGTTCAGCTACATTTAGAACGGTAATTTAACTTTTATTGTATAGTAATAAGTCACTGTCCCTTTCTGTTGCCACTATGTGGCAGATATGCATTTGTTCATGTTATAGAATCTATGCATAATATGTTTCAGATTAGCATTTTTTACCTAGTTTAAAAAGCTGCTGTTCAAGTGATGGGGTTTTGGGATGCAGGTGGTTTTTTTTTTTTTTCATTTTTAAGTGCAGATGTTTATTTACAAAACTCAGAACGATCCCATGCACTGGAAAATTATTCTTGAGCTCAAATTTCTTCTTCTCTCTCATTCTGTCTGCACACTCAGTTTAAAAATCCTCTTTTTTCTGCTTCAGAAAGCTGAGATGTGAGAGTAAGAGGTGATTGAGAATCTGAATGCTCAACAGCGTAGGCCATAAAGTATCTTTGTTGGCACTTGTGAACTGAACTGGGACAGCACAGCTGGATCTGAACATTAATCCCTCAATAATTGATGATTAATCTATTAAAGTTTAATGGAGAGTTGATAAGTAATGGTCTGGCTGCCATGTCACTTGATTGTAAATATAGCAAGTTGCCTGGAAATATGTTTTTTTCTTTTGTCCATCAGAAGCAAACATAGAGGAAGGAGAAAGAAGGAAAGAAAGCTAGATGGAGGGAGAAAATATGTCTGTGACAAAAGTTTGGGTCAAGGAATCTGTCTGCACCGTGGCAAGCACAAAGCACTGGTGGCAGTCAGAGAATCACTCACATAGGCAGACTCCTCACGTGAACTGCCTCATTGCAATTCTGTGCAACACAAGTCAGTTCTAGTGCACTCCATGGGTTACCTGAGAATATCAGGTTGAGCATGTTTAACCTTTTTAAAGTACATTTTTGAAGCAGTAAATGGAGTTTTAGACAGGAAGAAAACCCACCCCCAAACCACTAAAAAAACCCAGACCCCTTGTAATAGGTAAGTTTAGTTCTCTGTTTCTTTGAGAAACTGTTGGAGGTGGAGGATTGCACGTCAGCGTGAAGTGGCAGTGTCTCAGTATGCTATCGAAGAGCTGCACTTGATGGTCAAAGCATATGTACAGGGAAATCTTAGACAACATGTGGCATGAGAACCACTTTTAGCACAAATAGCTGACATTTTTTGTTCATCAGCGGCCTTATATGTACAGACATTACACTATGTTGCGGCCCTAGGTCTCCTTCCAGCCAGAAGAACAAGGCTTGCACAAACATGAAATTCACCAGTATGAATGAAACCAGTATCTTCCACCACTTTTAATTTTATCTCCTACCAATCAACACCCATCAGAAAATGGGAATTAGGAACATGAATCTGTTCCTGTGGCAAACCACCAATAAATACTTTTGTTGTATTTGAGTATTTGTCACATTGGATACTATAAGATAATTTAGAATGTGTTTATATTTCTGTGGCAGTTTGGGGAGATAATAGAATGTAACTTGAAATTCTTTCATCCCATTCATCTGATGGTTGCTCCGTATTAGGCTGTAAGGTGGGTGGGGTATTATGCCACCTGGGTTGAGTAGGATGCCTGACACCCAAAACCAACTCTTACAGTACACAAGCGAATGACTCATATTTGAGGTGATGCATTATTTGAATATTTCTGTTCAGAAACATAATTTCTAGTTGTATACATTTTAACTATGAAGCAAGCATTTCTTACCCATCTCCTTCCCTGCTCATTTTCTTTCATCACTGTGACGGAAAACGTCTTCTGGGACAAAGCTCAGTACTGGAGTGTAGCTATATGACAGATCCCAATGGAAAGTTACTTGAATTCAAACAATTTTTTAACTTAGCTATGCTTTGCTTTCCTCTTCTTTAAGTTAATAACATCCTTGATGTATTAAGAAGTTTTATTTCATAATGCCTAAAAAAGTTAGGCTATAAAGATTATGGAGAGTTGAAACAATATTGCCAACAGTGATAGAGTGACCTGGAGTTGTTGGGCTGGTAGAGCTGCTCACCCTGTTACTTCTCACTGCATTTGAAAAGACACAGCGGTAAGTTTTAAAGCAAGAAAATTAATAAGAAAACAATTGCATTCTCCTTCATTTAAAAAAATAGTTGTTCATCTGACACCTGGCTATAGTGGTCAATAAAGAACACATAATCTTTGGTTTACTGAAGCCTTTTTATATGGTTTTATAATTTAAAAATATGACAATTATACATAGAATTGATATGTGATAATGCCACAAATATTTTAAATGTACACTTTAGCATGAAAAAATATTGTAAATTATGCGTGATTTCAGTTCTAAATGCTGCTGGGACAATGGAGAAGTCTGAATGAAAAGCAAATCCAGCTGAAATATGACAGATTAGGTTATGATGAAAGCATGAGCCTAAGTAAATATCATGTGCTTTAGAAGACTACATTTTAATAAAAACAAATATTTTTAAAGATATGTATAATTCAGAAAGGAAGAAAGGATTATTAATGTATATTTATATCCAAATGCATTGGTGAAGAATTTTCTTAAGTATATATGACATGATGCAATATCTATAGAGAAAAAGAGGTTCAGTCTCAATCTTGCTGTTGTAACTGAGTGAAATCATGCACCAAGGTCTGTTTAATGTGTCTGAAGAGGTAGAGAATTTCTTTTTCTATTAATCATATACCTCAGAGTATCTTAATGTAGGAAGTAAAACAAGATGTTTGACTCGTAAAAGTATAATTATAAATGGAGATAGTAATACATTTTTAGGCAACGATTCAAAGAAATACTACTTAGTTAAACAAAAACAAATCTCTAGAACAGAACCTCGCCCTGGTATGATAGACAAACATATGTATATTTACCCTGGCTTTAGATATATCAGAGCATTTACCTTGTGAAAAAACCTAACCAAACCGCAAAACCAGTTCTGTGCTTGTAACTGTAAGCTGTTGAGAGCATTCCAGGCCCTCTTTAATAAAGCACAAACCGCTGGTTAAAGACTGGACATTTTGTGCACTCCTCTTCCAGCACAAGTTAGGAAGCACAAGTATAGTACCAGGCACACAGTTACCTGTTCCAATCACTCTCTGTAACTCAGGCCATGCCAGCAGTGATTCAGCCTCCTCTTTGGGCTCACTTGCAACCTTCAGTCTCAGGGGGACCAATGGTCTGTCCAGGAGACTGAGCCCAAGACATGGGAATTTCATGCAGTCTGTATTCTGGCCTTGTCCTCAAGTCTCTTTTTAACTCCTGCTGAGTCAAGTAGTAATAAAAGCTTTATTCATGAAGTGGAGAGCTGGAAAATTTTGTTTTCATCTTGCAGAAATATTACATCAAGATGGTGGCTGTGTGAGTGGAACAATAACAGATGCACAAAACTTGTTGACTTATGTAAGAGGAGAGAGGAGTCCAGGGACGGATTTGTGGAAGGAAAGCTCACTAACTCAGGAATACATTTGGATTTGGGTTTGTTTTAACCTCAAATCTTTTATGTAAACACCGAAAACAATAGGTTACATTGGATAGGCATTGGATAGGCATGAAACACCTTATTTCCACCTGAGCAATAATTTTCTATTCTTTTAATTATTGTATTTTATGATATCTAGTTTGTATGCAGTGATTCCCATCTTACAAACCAAACAATACCTACACAAGTTGCATAACATTAATCATATATAAAAATCATATAAAATCTTCATACTTAGAAATGTCTTTGCAACAACTTGTTCCAAAGGGAAAGGTAATCCTGTTACAGACTAGCTACATAGCAGCTTGAAAAAGTCTGCAGTAAAAATCAGTCAAAGGCCAACCAGATTCAAATGCCACTGCTGGAAAAGCAAAATCTATAAACTGGCATCTGGGTTCTTCATCTGCCAAGCTTGTCCCCTGAGTAGTTAAATTGTCTGGCTCCTGTGCATGAACTGACAGGGAAAACAAACCAGAGCAGCCTATGTTTGACATCACCAGTAACACAGTAATGTCAAATCCATCTTCAATGGAGTATGAAGACTTCTCAACTCTCACTGATCACCTGTGAGACTGAAAAAATTCTGAACTCAACATATGTCTGATTTTTGGCCTTCAATATTCTAAAATTGTTCTTGTAATGCAACAGTTGAGCCTTCATATGGATTTCAGTAACCTTTCCTTATTCCTTTTTTTTTTAAGAGTTGCTGTTGTTACATTTTGTGTGCCAAAGACTATGGAAAAGTTTATTGTTCTTTATAAAACTGAGCTTTTGGAGAACTGAAATGTGGATTCTTTAAATCTCCACATTTGAAATTCATCAGTGTCATAAAAATCCCAGACTTCTCAAATATGAAGGCAGATAAAATTTCTGAGATCTACTGTTAAAGGAGGTTTGTATGAGAAAAGAAAAAAACACCTCCAATTTCTTTGCAATGGGGATTGAGTTTCTTGTATCGCATATGAGTAGTGACATGCTTCCAGAACTCTGGCAAAAGGTTCCCCGTGCCATTTGCAGTCATGGAGCTGGACTTCCCCATGGGAAATATCTGTATTAGAAGCCGTTTTACAAAAGCAGAACATTAATTTTCATACAGGTAGTTTTCATAGCCTTTCACATACAAATTAAAACTTTGAGGGGGAAAAAATTGTCTTTCCATCATGAACATCACAGTGGAAAGAAAAAAGCTTCTTTCTAACATGGTGAAAACAGTAGTGTCAGCAGTTACAGTCTGCAGGTCATACAGCTGACCAGGATTTGTTTATGTCTTCTCTAACACAGCAAGACTTTTTTAGAACCTCAAATCTGTGCGCAAACCATTTGATAATTTCAGTGCATACCTTTTCGTAAGTATTATCTTTGATCACTTTTATTTTTCCTTCTGTCAGTCCTTCCCTGCCTAAATTTCAACTAAATCCTAGTTGATAGTAGCCTTCTGAGCTACTTCCTTGTGTGTTCATCCTTTCTTTTGCTAGGACAGTGGCCCCAGCTCTCTTGGTTTCCGGCTATAATATAGAGTTTGATTCTCCTCATTGTTGTGCCTTTTGTGTTGTGGCTTAAATTCAGCTCTCCTGAATGTGCATGGCATGAATAGATAATGACATTACAGATTGGTTCTCCACAGGGCTGTGTACAAAGCCATTAATGTCTACCCATCCCAGAATACATCTACCTTTTTTCCTTTTATTTCCCCCTACAGTAGATCAGGTTCATGTTGTGATGCATAAACTAGCACTGGTCTTCTTCCTCACTTGCTTAAAGCTTGATATGTCCTTTGTCTGTAGCACATATTCCTGTTAAACCCTAAGGGTGAAGTTCCTGTCCTACAAACATTGGAATTTCATCCTTTTCCCATTACTCTTCAATCTTCTGCATTTGCTCGGCAGAGGAACCAATCAATGTAAGTGTCCTGCTTACAGACAGATCATCTTCTGTGTAGACCATGTTTTCTCAATTTGTAACACCAGCTGTTTCAGGAACAAACCATTGTTTTTTACCAAAATCATTCACAGACCATCCAAGCAGCTCAGTCAGAAGGCTAGCCTTAAGTTTGTCACCATTTGATCCAATGATTTCCCTGTCAGTAAAATCTACTGCTGTCTGCCTTACATCTTTTGCCCTATTTTTTACTATCTCCCAGCTTCTCTATATACCTAATAATTTCTGATATAACAGCAAATTTCATATTTAACTAAATCCTTATTTAAATGCTATTATGACGACCTAGGCTAAAGGGAAGTGGTTTAAAATTATTTTGTTGACTGAGCCAAATTCTTTTTCTTTACCAGAGGAAAATGAGTATAATAACAGAGATAAGTTATTTAATTTGCTTGTCATCCTTTTCTCTGACTAGACACTTAAGGTCTGTGTTCTGGTGTCTGATCGAGCACTGTTTTATTGCATTCATCTTTGCTGCAATTATTTTGTGAGGCTGCATGCAATAAAGGTTCTCTTCAGGATCACATGATTTTCAAGAGAAAGTGGCAGTACGAGTATCTGTTATGTGTCAAGAGCCCTTCAGAAGATTTAAGATGGAGGCAACTTAAAAGTGAGGGTTACATGCTTTTCCTCCCTTGAAGGAAAAATGGTGACATTTAGGTATTTGAAAATAAGTAAATGAGGTAAGTAAATTAAATTTAAGGAAATTTCAGTAAGTTTCATTGAATCAAAATTCTTTTTTTCCCCTTGGGGAAAAAAGAAAAGCCAGTTAAAGAAAGTGGTATAATTGTTTACATTTGAAAGGAGTTTTTCAGTGCCACGTATGACAGGTCTTACAGTACAGGATTTGGTAAAAAAAAACACTGGCTAACACTGGCTAGAATATGCTCTCATTTTTTCAAATTCCCTTTTTAAAATTTTAACAAAATCATGTGATAATGAAAGAAAAAAATATGTATAAAATATATCTGAAAATTATCATTGATGTGATTCTAGTACTTCAGCACATTGTGTTAATTTCATGCTGGGTATTTAATACCATTTGTGTAACCACTCTATAGCAAACTATGCAAGTTCCCCTAAAACAATACATTAAACCAGCCTTAAAATATGATTCTTTAAAGTGGGCTGTGAGGAAGGAGGAGTGATGCAGATAGAGTTATGTTATGTCATGGCAAGATGTGTTTCAGCATGTCCAATAGTAAAAGAATATGTAAACTCTTATCATTATCTGTGAACTTTTCAAAGCTAGGACCATCTCAATGCTCTATGAAGACCCAGGTACATTTATGGAACCATATCAATGCATCAGGATAAAATGGGATAGGTTGCTTTCTTTTTTCCTTCACTTTTTATCTCGGATTGATTACCTTAAACTATTTTCTTGCTAAAGCATTCAAATTACTTTGTTCACTTACCAGAAAAAAAAGGGTAGATTAACTTACTGAAATTGCAGGGGGGGTTGCCTGCGGGATTGCAGGCACAACTGGTTTTCCCTTTAAGATTTAATTTTCTTTCTGCTTACCTTATTTAAGAGTTCCAGTATTAACATTTATATACTAAGGTATTAAGAGCTCTACTAATCTACCTTGTGAAATACCTAATTTGTTTAGCTTCAGTGCACAGAAGCACAAGAGAGTTAACACAGGGCTCTCATATAAGTTTTACAACTTGTGACAACACAAAGCACCTCTCAGATGTTAATACACTGTGGGGCTTTAAACCTCATGCATTTTGCAAATATGACCTGAAAACAAGATTCTGCTTCTTATAGGTTTAAATACTCCATTTCTTTGAAATTTGTAAGTTAAAAATAACTAGAATTTTGTTTCAAATATTAATGACAAACACTTGCCCAAAAGTCCTTAGAAATCATTTGGTTTACCTGCAAAATATAAACTACTGGCAAATGTTAATGTTCACTTATTAATTTTTTTTATTGAAAGGTTAAGATGCCAGAATTTTCATAATTTATACAGACAAAGCTTCCTCATAATTTAAGTTAAATACCTTTTTCCTGGAGTTTTGGATTTTATCAATTTTTTTTTTCCTAAATTCTGAATATAGGACTATAATGAATAAAATTAGGAGTCTAAATGGGCAAGCCTCAGATACCTGATTTTAAGTGTCTAGCTGAAAAAAATACAGGTTAAAAATTTTAAATGCCCTTTTAATCCAAACTATTAAAAATTACAAAGGTAAAAAGAATCATGAGGTTCAATATTCAGATAGTTTAGGATGTGATTTAATTAAAGACCAAAAAGCATGCAATTATTCAATGCACTACCTTATTTTATATAAGTAACGATCAGGCTATGAATTATTTCTCTGGACTTATTCCAGGAAACTTCTCAGCTATATATAAAAAATGTGTAACAGTTGCACCACCCATTTTCCCTTTGGTTTCTATCTCCAAAGAAGGTAGAAAAATTTATTGTCTTATATCTGAAAGTTGCCAAGCATACCTTCCTTTGGGAATCATCTTCATTACTTTAATTCTTAGAAGCTCAAGTCATGGGCCAATACTCCCTGGTGCTAGTCACTGTACAAACAAATTATGTATAGCTGTGTTTTTTCTATAATGCCAGCCAAGACCAAATTAATGAAAATAAACAACTGTAGCTGTATGTGCTGCAGACTAAAAGCCAGAGTACTAACATCATTAGTCTTCTGCAGGAATTACAGCATGAAATAAGTAAAATGATGCAGTGAATTGAGTAGTGTAGAAGATCTGGTTTCTAGACACCATAGCACAGTGGCAATTTTTGCATATTAACTTTGGTATATGCTACCTTGAATTTTATGGTTTCTATCAATGCTGCTTTTTCGGGATTTTTTGAGCAACTGTGACTTTCAGGGTAGCTTGATAGATGAATGCACGCTAATTTTCTGTGAATGTCCTGGCAGCATTAGAGAGGAACCATTTAAGTCTCAGAAGCCACTATCCTGCCCTGCTCCCTGGTGGAGGGAGTAGAGAAGGTGTCCCCAAGAAGTCAGCTTTAGCTAGTCAGATTATGCATAGTGGTTCATGGCTCATACATTTGTGATGAAGCAGAAGATGACATCTGATGTCATCTTTAAAATGCAGGTTAAGTTCATTTGAAAGAAAGCTATAAAGCATAACTTAAGAAAGGCTCTGTGTTCTCCCAGAGTTTATAATCATGAAAAGAAATCAGAACAAAAGCATAAAAAACATTGAATTATAGCAGGTAATTAAAACAAAGTGCTTATTATGCTAGTCTTGTCTGCCACTCCTACTCAGTCAGAATGATAGTTTATTTAATAAGCAGTCCTATTGAAGTGGGTTGGTTAGCCATTGAGGGAGGGCTGTTCTATAGGAGGAAGCAGCAGAATCCAGTAGGTGATGAGTAAAATGTAGTGCTTAATCCTGATAGCTTGCTAACAATTGAGTCCTTGGCTACATCCAAAGATGCTCAAATATATTTTGGAAGAAATACATATTTTCTATCAGCTTGCTGGTCTTTTTCCCCTTCCTGCTAAAACAGTTGTCTTACATAGTGTGCAGAGGTCTTTTACTCAGACACAAAATGACTACTTAGTTTCCTTTCTCTTTTTTCCATTGGGCAGATGTGAGAAGCTACCAAACCAAAAGTAGATCTAGCATGGGCTGTGGAAGTTTTGTAAGTATGAAATGCATGAAATTGTCATCCCTAAACAGGCACACAGGTAAGTCCTCAAGCAGTATTTTCGGGTACAGATACACATTAAGAAACAAACGCCCTACCCAATGACTTCCTGCAGATAAATACGTCAGGGCACAAAGATGTCTAAAAGGTTCTTGTAGATAGATAAGAGCAAACACATTTATTGTGAACAAAGTTCTTGCCCTCTTATCTAACGTTATCTCTGAGATGCTTGTGCAGCTTTAATTGTTTATCTTCTCACCACTGATGTATTTGTTTAGTGCAAAAGTGCACCTCCCATAATGTTAATTGGAAAAATAAAGAAATTATGATGAATTGCATGCACAAACTCCATCATGTCTTCTAAAAACTACGTCAGAATCAACAATGCCATATTTCATAGCAGTGGACAGAAAACAGATTTTCAAGTCATTAGTAAAAAAAATGTCATCATTTTCTCCCTAGGAAATAGTTGTACCATCATGCCAAAGAAAAGGGCAATTTTGATGGATAAGGAATATTTATGACTGGCATTGAAAAATAGATTTGATTTCCAAATGAAAGAAGAGAGCATCAAGAGCATTTAATGCAGAGGACTAGGGTTTTGTATAATAGAAGCTCCTTTTAGGTAAATTTTATGAAAAAAAAACCTGTGAAAAGTTATAATAATAATATGTACCCTTCAATACATTCTGTTTCAGTGAATGTGTAAGTGCCTTTGAATCATTTATGCATACATGCAGGAAACTGATAAATTTTGAACAAATTTAATTGAAATCACCCCTGGAGTGAGTCTGAAGGAAGGATTAAATTTAATGGTCTCACAGAGTGTAGTACTGTAGCACTCCACTGTCAACTCTGAAGTCTATATTTTTTCCCAATAAAAGATTCTACACCTCTATCAGCACATGAATGTGAGTTTAATCACATCTCAGAATGAAAACCACTTTTCTTTTGCAGTAATGAGACTGAAGGAAGATGTTGAGACAAATCACAAATTTTTGTGTCACTTTAATGGTGTCATACTAAAACACAGGATTTTGTCCCACATGATTTTAAGTGAGTTGTTGCCTTGGATTTCAAACAATATGTCAAGGCACTATTTAAAAAATGTGAATGGGGATGAACAATATAGGCAAATTTTGGCATGTCATTGAACCTCCAGTCCTGACAGTGGAATTGTCCTGGTTGTATCTGGGTGCAGATAGATCTTCAAACATTCATCATCATCGTCATCATTGTAGTACTAATGATTTAAAGATGCATGGTCTCATCCTATCCCTCACTGTGTAGTCTTTTATTTCTGGAGCACCTTTTGATGGCTTGTAGCAGAGTGTTGTGGTAGAGTATTGTATCCTTGCTTCTATTGGAGCAGCAGACTCCAACACTGTGAGTATTTTATTGTTATAGGAGATATATATTCTTTTATTTTATTATTATCCTTCTTAAGTGTTTCTAACTAGGTTGTGTTTTTGAACTGGGTCCTGTGTGATGGC
This sequence comes from Daphoenositta chrysoptera, assembly GCA_013397915.1. Classification (NCBI taxonomy): domain Eukaryota; kingdom Metazoa; phylum Chordata; class Aves; order Passeriformes; genus Daphoenositta; species Daphoenositta chrysoptera. The sequence continues at coordinate 274,915 of VZRO01006629.1, forward strand.
CCTTTTACATAAATTTCTCATAGCTAACAGCTAACTGGATTCCAGTCTCTGGTGTCCAGTATCAAACTCTGCAAACCAGTTCACAAAAGCACTCTGGAAACATAGAGGAAGCCAATGTCTGTGAGAAATGTGCTTTGACCATTTAGATAGTCTGTGCTCTGAGCTCTGGATTTCATGCAACAGCTAACTACTCTGCTAAATTAGATTGAAGTTGTGGGGAGCATCCAAAAGAGCAATTTTTGCTCTCTAATGTAACTATACCTCAACTTCTCTTGTGTGAAATCAAAATAGCAGTCCCAGTTCTTTGCAAAAGTATTGTGAAGATAAATTAATTAATCTATGCCAAATTAAGATAAATTAATTTATGTGGTGAGGAATGCCATGGAAAATGCTCATGAGGAAAGTAATAATTCTATATTCAAGAAGGGCTTGAGTTAAAGCTGTGTGAAGAATTGATTTTTCACTTCATTGGCTGACCTGAAAAATTGTGGAAAAAATCAATTTTGGACCAACCTGAAATGATTTTCTCTCATTTTTCTCACGGGAACATAAAGATAGGAGGAAGAAATATATAAGTTTTATCTCAAACAAAGCATATAGTTTGTCTGGAAGTAAAAAATTTCATTGTAATCTTAACTATTTATATCTTTTTACCAAATTTCAGGTAGGTATTTGAGGGAAATCATCCCTTCCAGCCTAATTATTGAGAGTTTATTTTGAAAATAGACTGGCAAGTGTTGGGTTTGTTTGTTTGCTTGTTTGTTTGTTTGTTTAAGCCCTTATCTCTCCCTCATTGGTGAAATGCAGTTGTGGGTGAAAAAATTTCGGATAAAATGGGGTCTAGTTAATAGCTGTGATGAACCAGTTTTGGTGGGCATGCAGATGTCTGTATTGGCTTAAGCACAAAAATCACCTTTTTGTAGACACCTCACCATACTTCAGCATCTTCTGCTTTATTCCTCACAAGCTTGAAAATTCCTGCATCACCTTTCCACAGTCTATTTCAACATCGAAGTGTTGTTTAGGTGGTGGCCTGCAATCCATCCCAGCCACATCTCATCAGTGCAGCTGTCACTTCAGTGTAAATAGTTCAGTGTCGAGTAGATAGGTGCCAAGACTGTGATAAGCTCCCAGTGCCATGATGGTAAAGTGGCTTTATACATTATAAAATAACACCTACTTATTTGATGGTACACAGCAATTGCAGGATGCAACCATACTAACCTGTGAGGTTGCTGGTCAACCAGCAGCTTTGTCAGGAAGAATTTGGAGTGGCACCCATTTCTAGATGATGCATCTCTATGTCATCTATATCCCACCCAATTAGCAGTGTGGACAAGCAGAAGAACTTCGGGGCATGTCCAGTCTGGAAAAGTTCAACCTGAGGCTGACATTACACTCTCTCACTTGTAAAAGACTGTAGTTTCAATTAAATACTGTAAATATGATGAAAAATACGCTTTAAAAAATGAGTGGGTAAAACAAAACTCTAGATAGCTGCTGTTAAATAAGCACTATTAAAAAATGTTGCCAATGACTATGTAAGACATAATACCAGAATAGATATTAGGGAGATGTAATGAAGCAGCACAAGTAACAGGGTTCAATAACTCAGAAAAAAATATCTATATGTCCTACTCTGTTTGTTTCTATGGCCGCTTATTAGAACTTTTTGGAGTCTTGCTAGGTCCTTTTGAAATTATGTATCAGCATCAAAAATTTTGTTTCTCTGCTTTTTGGTACAAGATAATTTTTGTTCTAATAATTGGAAAAATAGTGGCCTCAGTGTAAAATTCTCCACTGAGGGGAAAGGAATATATTTTAAGGTCTTCTCTAATAGCCTTATTGCACTGGTACTAGTGTTTACACATATTATGCACAAATTATATAAACATAAGCTTGTCATACAGTTGCATGTATGTGTGTTCACTTTTTGTCAGTACTCTCACCATTCATAGCAGTATTTTGCAACAGACAAATTAGTAGCTTGTTTGGATTTTATCCTTTCACATTACTTGTAAAGCAGATGGCAGATTTAAATAATTCTACCATATATGTATTTTTTCTTGAGAACTCCTCTTGGTAGTGTTCTTTGCCTCACTGATCAATTAGAACTGTGGTGTTTGTAAATGCTGATTGTATTGAACTCATCAACTAGAGATGAAGAGCTGTGAGAAAAGCTGTTGAGCACCTCCATCTTGGCATTCTTGGTACACGAGAATCCTTGAAACAAGAAACCACATTCACTTTGAGTGGCAGAATCTGCAAAATCTGTATAATCTTTCAGTCTACCAAATTACCACACCTGTTATCCTCATAATCAGGGCTACACAGCCTCCTCCCTGCCCCAGTGCCGAGACAGACTCCTAGTGAGCACCAGTGTGTTGTGTAATCTGTGTGGTCTTCACAGATTGAAAAGCCACAGTTTAACTGCAAGTCCTAACTGTTATTTTCATTGCAAGTGCTTGTCCACAGAGAGTTCTCTTGAGGTGAAAATAATTTCACAATTCTAAACATTTACATTTCGAACTGAATGCAGGCTGCATGTTACAGTTTGAATCTGATTCATGCTATTCCCTACAGTTCTAAGATATGCAAGAGAATGAATGATTCTCTGTGTAAGGGCATGGAAGAATAAATGGGAAAATATTTTTCTACTGATCTGGAATCCAGAGAAGAATTCCAAGGATTAAGCTTATATCAACCTTGAGTTGACTTTACTGTCCTTCAGGCCTGTTGACCTGAAGAGGCAAAGAACTACCTGGACTGAGCTCTGACTTACTTTAGGATAGTAAGACTACATCACAAAAGTTGTCAGTCACCTGCATTGACATTCACTAAGATGGACTTCAGGGAATTTCCTATATCCGTGTCTTTTTTCCCCCCCAGAAGATTACCTGCAGAAATCTCAGAATGAAGAGCTGTTGATAAATCTTTTAAAGCAAGCTGTTTATATGAATAATAACATATTACTAGGATAAGTGGAATTAATCGAAGAGTTCAAAAGTAACTTACATTTTAAACATAAAAGCTACTGATATGAACTATCGATTTCTTAGATGGAACAGAATATTACAAGAAAAGAAGGTCTCAAGGTTGAGGCCATTCCTTAACTCCAAAAGAGAATTCAGAGATCTTTTAATCAGTCTCCAGAAAGAAAAATATGGACTGATTTTCATAGATTTTCAAAATTGGTAAGCAGGAAAATGTCCCTAAACCCTGCATTAGAAGATGCTGGATGGGGGAACGAGGACAAATATCTCTGTTGCCTGGTTTATCATTTCAGAGACAGGCTATAGGGCTAATAAGTAAAGTCCCTCTGTTGGGAGGTCATTCCTCTGTATCTCTGGTATCAGAACTAATTAGTCTCTATAATTCTTTAAAATAAGTAAATTAAAAGGTAAATACATTTCTAGACTGACTCATGACTTGTTCTGGGGATTCTCTCCAAATCAGTCAGGCATCCTAATGTAGATGAACAGTCATTAATATGATGTTTAATGAAGAAGAGGTGTGAACATATAAATAAGTGTGCTGGTTTTCTGCTGGAAACAGTGTTGATAACTCAGGGATGTTTTTGTTTTTGTTTGGGAAGTTCTGACCCAGAGTGAAGGCCTTGTCCTCTTCTCACTCAGTCCACCAGGGAGGAGGCTGAGGGTGCACAGGAAGGTGGGAGGGGACACAGCTGGGACAGCTGACCCCAGCTGACCCAAGGGACATTCCATGCCATATGGCATCATGTGCAGCCTACAGATATGGGGGAAGCAGCAGGCAGGGGGGAACATTTAGAATGATGGTGTTTGTCTTCTCAAGCCTTGCAGCTACGGTGAGCTGGAGCCTGCTCCCTGGGAGATGGCTGAGCACCTGCCTGCCCAAGGGAAGTGGTGAATGAATGCCTTGTCTTGCTCTGCTTGTGTGCACGGCTTTTGCTTTCCCTATTACATTGTCTTCCTCTCAACGCACAAATTTTCTAACTTTTACCCTTCTGATTCTCTTCCCCATACCACCAGGAAGAAATGAGAGAGTAAATATGTAGGGTTTAATTGCCAACTGGAATTAAACCAAAACAATGGATTAAGGGAATTTGTTCTCTGCTGATAGGGCAAAACCTGTGAAAAATCCTGAGAAGCCTCCCACAGATCACATGACTACAAAGGAGAAAATAAATGTCCTAAAACTTAGAATTTTGAATCTATCCAGCTGATGCAGAGAAGGAATTGTGATTAGTAGGGAGAACACAAAGAATTTGAAACAGATAAAAATATTTTAATGCTGAAACTGTAACTAAGCATCCCAAACTTTGCAGACCAATGCAATTATTTAATTTCAAAGACAGCAAATAAATTTTCACTGTTTCAGGTTTACCACTACCTCTACTCTCAAGCCACTAAATTCATAAGCCAGACATACTGTTTTCAAAACTAGCTAGTTGGGATTTTATGGCTTGCTAAATAGGTTCAGAAAACCATCCTGTATAAAGTTCCTTTATCCCTAAAGTCATTTAACTTTATGCAATGTTTTTCTACAAAGTCAATCCAGTATGTGAGTTCCTACAGAGAACACTAATTGTCTATGAGCTAGCATTTACACAAATAATTATAATAAAAAAATTAGGTGGTGGTTTACTGAAAGTTATAATGCGATAAGTTGAAAGAACCTCAGAATTGCCTTTAATTGGTTTCAGGAATAACCATCTTAGCAGACTCACTTCTCTGTATTTGACTCACTAAGAGTCGGAAAAACTGACTTGCACTGGCAGGCTGGCTTTGACTGCCAATATAAATCGTTTTGGCCTTGTTTTAAACTACCTTAGACTTTCTTTCCCTTGGTAACATTTTCAGATGACAAATACTAATGAGACTGAGGAGCAGATTTAACACTTACCCTGGCACATTTCTTATTAAACTGTTTGGAAAACAAGTTCTACTTCTTAGATCTTTGAGTAAACATTCTATTGATTCCTACATTTTTTAAAGCAGGCAGTCATAATCACAGAATCAATGTTTTGGGTTGGAAGCAACCTTAAAGGTTATCTAGTTTCCACCCTCCTGCCATGGGCAGGGACACCTTATTCATACTTAGTGCATATTAGACTTACTTGTTATCACTTTGTTTTCTTTTCTATTAGAGCTTTTAAGAATTTGGTTCTAGTGGCCTTCATATACTTAACACTAAGCTTTAATTAATATCACAGCTTATGAAACCACAATTCTAGTAATTTCAATGCAAGAAACAATAACACATAAATTACATCTTGAAGCATGGTAGCATTTTATGTGTATATTTTAAAGAGAAACAGCTGTAGATCTTTTAACTTAGAATTGTAACAAAATAGAATTTTTGCACATTATTTTTTTTTCCAACTTCACAGGAAAAATAATAGAAGAAGCTGACAAGTCAAAAATACTTGCGTGATCTTGTATCCTTCCTTATACAGAGAGCTGGAACTTTTTGGGAAAAAAAATGGAATATCATTCATCAAGAGCTATTAAACTTTCTGTTTGGGCCTCACAGACTGTTTTCTTTGACAAGCCAATTTCAGCATGAAAAGGCCTCATCAAACAAATAAACAAAGGCAACTGTAGCTTTCTTATGTTTTTCAAGTCTAAACATACTTAAAGTTTAAGCTATTATTCTGAAAAAGGTGTCTGTCATGAAGTGTGAAGGTTGAAGGATGTCTTGAAACAGGAAAGGAAGTGTCTCAGGCTTGCAGAGGAGAGATTTCTTTCAGGGAGAAGGTTATGGGATCAGTGTTTTCCTCTAAATCCCTGCTCTCTCCAGTAGCACTTCTTAATTTCATCCTGTAACACTTGAAGAGGCTGAGGGTCTCATCTACTTTCAACATTTAGAGTACCACTGAAAATTAATTTTGAAAACTACAAGCACTGTTTTGCTGATATTCAAACACAAATTAAGTTAAGAAAATTTTTCACAAGTCTGTTTGCATATGTCGTGTATAACCATAAATACACTTTTTATTCTTTTATTTGTATCCCAACATCTTTTCTCTTGAATTATGCTCTTTCATATTTCCTTCTCTGTGATTCCAAACTTCATTGCAGTTTATAACACAAAGCTATTTTTCTTTCTCCTTATGGGACCTTTTAAAATTTGTTTATCCCCTTCTCCCTCTCCTTGGCATTATACTGGTATGTGAACACACTCACTTCATAATACGGTTGTCCCCTCGTGCAGTCCTCGCCGCACAACCAAATCAAATCTTAGTCCCCCTTTCACCCTACTGTCTCACTCTTTGGGTCTACAGCAATGTCTACAAACTATACCCGCACTATACTTGACAGAAAGAAAATAAAGTCTACACCTTTTATAGGAAAAGTCTTAGCTAGATTATACACTTGCTAAAAAAGAAACCCTTGTCTCTAGAAACTAAATTACTCCAAAATCACAGTAGTAATTTTCCCCCCACCCATGCCCTTGCACAATTAACAACCATATCCAACATGAAAGGGTGGGTGGGGTTAGAACGGATTCTTGCAAAATTCCCATGAAAAATAATTCATACAAAACTACCCAGTCTTGAAGCAGCAGATGTGAAGTATTCACTCTGGATAGTTCCTTCGGGGGTTTTTTCCTCAAGTTTGGGGGGTTTTTGTTTGTTTGTTTGTTTGTTTTTGTTTGTTCATTTGTTGGGTGGTTTGGTTTTTTCCCCTTCTTAAATTGCCCTTTGTGGTCACAGCTTGGGGTTTGTGTTAAAAAACTGAGAACTTAACTTTTGCAGCTTCGTTTTTACATGACAGTAGCAGATACTGCTATAAACACAGTTGCCCTCTGAGGGGTTACTGAGCCCAGCAGAAAAAGCACAGCTTGCTCAGAAACACAGTAAATTCCAAATGCATTACTTCTTCCCTTCCCCTTTCCAAATACAAAACATTCAACTACATTGGATTCTTTGATTTTTGATAACAGGGCTCAGTTTCTAAATGTAATATGCCCCAGGTTACTTTGTAAGTTTTCTTGGCCTGTGATCAGGAGCACACCTGACAGATGCAGACTACCTCTCCTGTCACCTTCATGTAATCCTTCATGTTTTGTATCAAAGAATTCCTCCAGCAGTTGAAAGCAAATTTATCCTCAAAGGTATTTATGACAAATACAATAATTCCTTTTAATGCAGGGACTGTTTAATCCACCAACCTATTAAGTACAGTATACCTCCAGCAAGCAACCATTACTTCTCATTAACATATTGCACTTAAAAATACAATTAATCCTTTAATAGGAACCTAAAATACATAGTTTCCTCTATGCAGCACCTCTCCCGATAATAATCTGCAGAAAGTGGTATCCAAAAGTTAATTAAAAGCAAAGTGTTCTTACATACTAGGCTTCCTGTTGAGACACACAATGGCTTGATGTTATTGGTGCTTTCACTGATTAAAAGGATTTACAATACATAGTTTTGGGAAAGAAGCTCTATAATTGCTGCTAATTGCCTTCATTTTTAGATGGTTGGATATATTTCACATGGGTCTTGTTTAACAGTGCTAGATATTTTCCAAGCATATATATTAAACTTTTCCTTTTATTAATTCAAAAACTAACTACAAGTTTCTTTTTTTCCTTACCTATTACTCCACAAACTATTTTGGTAAAGTGCTTTTTCATAGCCAATGATAATTATACTTAAATAGAGAATAAAAATAACTTTTTGATTAAATTTACAGGCTTATGGCTCAGAAAACATGGTTTCTATTCTCACTTGCACAATGGATTTTCTGTGTCATTGAGCAAGACGGGCATGATCACAGCTACTTTTCTCCTCCTGTTACTGAAGTGTTTGCTTTTAAAAATATGTCTTTTTCTGTCTAATTAGAGCTAATCAAGAATACTGAAAAAAATGCTGCTAGAAAATGTATACTGAGAAAAATTGAATATTGAAACAATCATATAAATCAAATTGTTATTATTATTATTATAAATTCTAAATACAATATTTTATTTTGTTGATGTAACCTCAGTCAATATCTTCTGGCTTCTCGAAGCAGAGAACAATATTTTGCTCAGTTTTCATTTACAGTTAAACTGGCTTCTGCTATTTTGGCCTCCCACTTTGACTGGACTAGAGCAAATATAACTTGATACTGAAGCAATTCCTTGTGGTGTGTCCTAGAAGATAAATGTAGGTACTGAAAGACCTACTTTTTAACCATAAGTCTTTCTAATTTGGAACAGAAACCCAACCCATGGTTTTTCTCAGCCAAGTGCACTATGTACTACTCAGCAAGTAAGTGGATGCTGGAGATTAAATTCTGTTCTGCTGAAGATATTTTACCATGAACACAATGAACACACGACATCAGGGCTCCATGGGTTTGTGTGTGTTTCCTCCTGGGAAAAAAGTCACCAGCAAGATGCGTCTCAAAGGCCACAGTAGCACAGGGGAGCTACTCTAATTAAAGTGGTGTCTTGCATTTAGTACTTGAATTTCAAAATCTCATAGCCTGAATCAGTTTTGCCAGTGATGATAGACACCAGGACTACTTTACCAAGTACACACAACAGTAAAAATCTATCTGTGATTTGTAACAATTAGTGCCAAGAACACAAGGCCCATGTTATATGGCTGTCTTGGGGAGGGTTATTCACACTGGGTCCAGTCTGTCTCCTGCACTGAAAGTCTCTTGGCAGCTGAAGAATACTAGGTACATTCTTAGCATGAATATTCCAAATTAATTTCATTTGAAATGTGTAGTCTGTGTCATCTGAGCCTGCTCTGTGCAGTGAGGGGTAGGGAAATTGACTCAAGCATATTTTTGATCATAGATAGAAAAAGAGAAAACATGCTTAATTTCAATGTATACTTTTTCATTTAATTGCCTTCCTAGCAAAATTCTAGAATGCCTTCAGGGTACCTACACTCTGCTGTCTGTAATAAAAAAAAAATCAAAAACATGCACAACTTTCTCAAATATAGTTATTTATAATAATTTTGAGAATTCAAGGTAGATGTCAGCATAGAAATGTTATTTTTGCTGTCTGATTAGTGACCTCACAGCTCTCTTCTGGCATTATTTTTGTTAATTTTGATCCTGAGAAGCCAACAATATTCAAATGCATTATGTTCTTTAGGAATGTATCTGCTATTATGAAAACAGTCTGTTAACAGCAAACATCCTAAACTCTGAAAGCTTTTTTATGCCAGGAGCCAGATCTATATGAAAAGTGCAGGGCTGGCTGATTTGGCTTTTATGTTTGAAAGAGCTGCCCTGAAAACCTTCAATATTTGGCAAGATCTTCCACCATTTAGCAGATTTCAGGACGTGTTTCTTAAAACATGTTTTCACCTGTTTCATCAATGCTTTTGTTTTTTAACGTGTATTACAGCTTTTCAGAGACATAGCTTGTACAGTAAATTTTAATTCAATTTCTGAAATGATCAGGAAGCAAAACATAGAATTTCAAAATGCATCAAGTAAACATGTCTAAGTGCAGGTTTTAATACATGATTACATGATTAGTAGTTGATGTCCACCACTTTCACAGAATATGAAGGGATATATACCCCAAAGAGCAAGTTGAAGATTCTAATTGAAAAGAATCTTATTTAACTAAGAATTGGCACAAACACGCTTTGTAGTCCTGTACTTTTTTTATCATCAACATTAAAAACTCCTCATGTTTAACAAATTTGTTTCCACCTATGCAATGTAATAATCCTACTTCACTTTTGATTTTGTAGAAGGAACACACAGATACTAATTCATATCTGATTTAAATGAACATGTTCCTGCTGGTTAAGGTATTCAGTTAGATATCAGTCTCTCCAGCAAGTTACCTGAGTGAGAAGACTTTTTTTAAAGATGTTGATGTGGGAGGTTTTCCCTTTAGCAATTTTGCATACAAATTATATGCATGTGCATCTGAAAAAAAGTGTATATATATATCAAGAAATAACCTCATAAATGATTTTGGAACTAAAAATCTTGGGCAATTACTGTTGAGTATGAATCTATACTACCCAATAGAAATTACTGACTGGCAAAATATCTGTATTCTTCATTAGTTTGCAGCAGAACTAAAATATTTATGTAAGAAATGTGCAACTTATTCACTTCTTCATATTTATGACCTGTAAGTTTTCAGCATTTGCAAATGTTGTCATTAAAACCACTAATCCTGCAGTTTTTGCTTGAACAATTCTTGTACAATTTTTACATTTTTTATATTTTTGTATTGAATTTTCAATTAAAAAAAAAATTTCTTAACTCAGCTAAGTCCTTGTGATTTGGTATATGCATGACTTTTACCTTCAGCATAAAATTAAAGGGTACGGAAATGAGATCAAACTCAGGGACTGTCATGCCTTATCTTAACTATGTGAGAATCTTTTGTAGATTTCTCAATGTGATGCTCCCTTTTAATCAAAGGGGTTGCGTACTACAGTAGGCCCTACTACATCCCCCTACTACAGTATCAGGTGAGATTTATATTCTCATCTTTAAAATTAACAGTGCAGGATATACTGGCGTTTTTTATCTCTCTTTTTTTTTTTTTATTATTCTGACAAAAGAGGAAATATATACGATGAAAAGAGAAAGGGAACGATTTATTTATCTTTTGGTTGTGAAGAAATATGATAAAAAACTATTTGTAAAGTTAAAACTGCTGTTTTGTTATCATGTTTTGCCCCAGATTCTCTCAAAAACTACCCCAAAAGTAGTCACAGAGGTCTCTAAACTTGTAATTTACAAGTAGATAATCAATTAGAGATTGTTTTAAATCAGGCTGTGCAGCTCCTACTTATTTTTAAGTTGTTGCATAGGGCTTCAAAACTGCGTCAGATGAGTCTTTAAGTGAGGAAGAAGAGATATCATTTATATATTTATCAGTCAAATCCAAGACATTTTCCCCCAGAAATCTATATAACAATTTTTCAGGATGACGTGAAACAAGATAGGAAGACTGCTCTACAGGACCCCGTAGTCCTACAGTAATACTGCAATGCAGTAAGGCTCACAAATGCACAGACTTGCCTTTTAGAGGGGATTTATCTTGGTATGTGTCAGTTGTGAAAGTTCAGGAGTTGATTCATGAGCAGATGCTGGTATTGACAGAAAGTCACAAAACTAAGAGAAAAGTATTCCCAAATCTTCACTTTAGGAAGAACAATTTCACTGTTGTATCATCCTGCATCATTTCTAACACTCTGATCTTTCCCCTTGCTTCCCTTTGGATTTCCTCTTCTTCATCCACAACTTCTTTAAGGTTTTGTGCATATTTTATCAAGAAAATCTGTTATTTTTGCATCTCACTAATGTGATTTCATTTTTTTGTTGTTGCAAAACGGACCTGATGGCTCATTTTCAGCTTTTCAGTCTTAGCTTCTTAGTGCTTAACTACAACTTTGGCAGTCAACCCTTCTCTGTGTTACTTTAATTCCTTTTGTTTGTTGATGCATACCCGTATCCATATTCATCAGCATTACAACTAATGACTAACCTGAAATTTTCTGGGGACATGATTAAGTAGGAGCAGAATTGACTGTGAAATTATGATTTTCAGCCAAAGGGAAAGGGATGAATGGATAAATATTTTCTTGCCAAACGTGGGACTTCAAACACTACTTAATCTGGTCAAACATAACTGAATATAAGTATTCCATGTTGTGGAAGAGATAGGTTGAAGATGAGTGGCTTATGTAAATTCCAGATTGTGCCTGTGGGTTATCTGGAACTTAGAAGATACACATCTGTAAAACCACTTTCCACCTTCCTCTCGATCTTGCTATCAACACACAGCTGCCCTGATCATGTCTTCAACAAAGAACTGAAGAACAGAGAGCTTGCTCTGAGGTGTTTATCTCGCCAGTAATTTACAAAAAATCCCAGTTTTTCAAGTGAAAATTTCTTGCTAGAAGTCTTGAGATTCCCTCTCTTTTTTTTACAAAGCTAATGCATAGGTCTTTGAGTAATGCTAATGTATCACAAGTTCAGGAGCAGGAAAGAGCTACAAGATGCACAACTAATGACTATCAGGAGGGAACTGGGAAAAGATAAAATGGGAAGGAAGAATCAACACTGCAGAAGGGCTACTGTTTATATCTCTTAGAAGCTGGTGAGAACTAGGAGGTGGAAGATGAGAATACCAATGTTCTAAATGGAGAGGAGAGTCAAAGATTCTAGGAGCAAGAGAATGCTCTGTGACTATTTAGAGGCAGTAATTTTTGGTAAGGAGTATGGCACATGAGACAGAAGAAGAATTATGAAAATCTCTGGGTCATAGAACTTGTTCCAAAGCACTTTGTGTCAAAGAGAAGGAAAGAAACAATCGATGTTTGGGCAAGTCAGATTGGTCTTATCAAATAGATACTGAATTTGGGAATAGCAGCAGCGCTTAGACATAGGCAGATTTCCTGTTTAAACAGAAATAGGTCTTGCAGAGACAATACTGTTGTTCACACAGATATTCCCCATTATGGATTTGTTGAGTTTATTGTTCTAAGTATAGATTTTTGCATTTGCCATTAGTGGTTTACACGTGGCTTTTTTCTTCAACTTGACAAGACCATTTCAAATTCTAGTCCTGTCCTCCAATGTCTTCACATCTGTCACAGTTTGGTGTCTTCTGTAGATATAATAGGCTTACTCTCTGTGCTATCATCCAACATTGTAATGAAAATATCGAATCATATTAAATTAAAGACAGGCTCCTGAAGAGCCAAATTTGATAAATCTCTCCAGTTTGACAGTGAGCCACTGATATTTTTTCTCTGTGTGGTTTTCCAACCAGTTAGGCTTACCAAACAGCAGTATCATCTAGTTTATATTTCCATGGCTTAGTTATGAAAATGTCATGTGCAACAATGTAAAAAGGCTTACTAAAGTCAGCATGTGTCACATACTGTCCCTCATCCACAAGTCCTGTTAACTTTCATAGAAAGAAATTAGATTGGTTTGACATGCTTTGTTCTTAGTGAATCTGTGTGGGCTGCTTTCACTTTATTCTTAGTTTTAAGGCACTTAGTAGTGTTTTGGTTTGGGGTTTTTTTCTGTTTTCCAGAAATCAGTTTTTACCTTTGTTTACTTATTTTGATAAGTTTGCTGACAATGTTTCTATTAATAGACCTGAGAATAAGGCTTGCATTTTGTGTTGCTACTCAAAACAGAAGGTCTTTATCCAGAAGAGGCTTCTCATGAGTATGTGTCTATACTTGAAAATCTATCTGTGCTTGGTTTGCCTGGAATACCATTCATTTTCTTCATAGTGGCTAGTACAGGGCTAAGTTTTGGAACTGTGTTGAAAGCAGTGTTGAGAACACAGAGAGGTCTTCACTATTGCTGAGCAGTATTTACAGAGAGCCAAGACCTTTTCTGCTTCTCACCGCACCCCACAAGTGAGGGGGAGCACAAGGAGTTGGGAGGGAGCACAGCTGAGACAGCTGACCCCAGGGGATGAAAGGGTTATCCCAGATCATATGTCATCATGCTCAGCTTATAAAGTGGGGGGGGAGAAGGAAGGCAGGGGGAGATAAGGAAGGCAGGGGGAGATATTTAGAGGCATGGCATTTGCCCTCCCGAGTCACCATGACACACGATGGAGCCCTGCTCTCCTGGAGATGGCTGAACATCTGCCTGCCCAGGAGGAGTGGTGAACAAATGTCTTGTTTTGCTTTGGTTGTGTGCATGGCTTTGTTTTATCTATTAAACTGTCTTTATCTCAGCCCATGAGTTCCTTCACTTTTACCCTTCTGATTCTCTGTTCCGTCCCACTGCTGGGAAGTGAGCAAGTGGCTGTGTGGGGGTTTGTTGCCACATGGGGTAAAACCACATCACCATCCAATGTCCTCTTTGCTATTTCCATATTTCCCACCATCTAGTTTCTTCTCTATCACGTCTTTCTGAAAGTTCAAGGTTGTCAGAATGAAAGCATATTTCTCTGTCCACCTTGCAAAAGCTCCTGGATGTTTCTGATGGTTTTCACACCCTTTATTTTCACAGATGGGACCATTAACAGAACTGAAAGAAAGCTATGTCCTTCCTTGCTGTTCTAGGTTGTTTTTTTCCTTTCTCTCTCTTCATCCAGAAACAGATGCTTTGGACAGATTGGTGCATTTCAGTTCAGACAGTTTTATGTTTGTCTTATGTGGGAACAAGTTGGTTTATAGGACAGAATCAATACTACCACTAGAACAAAATGTGTAAATTGCACACTTCTTTCCTCTCAGCTTGTGTGACATTAGAATCCATTATCTGTACTGAGTTTTCAACAGCTCTCTTAAGTGATCCCACTGAAGAGTAAAAGAGTAGTACCTCTCTCCCCTGGAACCCTTGAAAGACATTAATTTACCAGTACTTGGTATTAGTTATCTAGAGAAAATAGGTGGTTTACATGGCTATGAAACTGGTATGACTATGTTTTATCTCTGTTTTTAACATGCTGCTAAAAGATCTTATTCTTGTCAAGGGCAACTACAGTTTTGAAAACAGACTATTGCAAAGGGGATGCAGTCTATGTGGCGTCATAAAAATTCTTTCTTGATATATTTTAGATAGCAAAAGTTGGAATTCTGGAAAAATGTAGTTGAAATTAACATTGATATTAAGAAATATTAACATATCTTATAGAGAATAGGAACAATTGCATCACGTGCTTAAAGTACTTAGTAGGTATTTTGCTAAAAATGTATTTTGACAGAAAAGGAGACAGAAGCAAGAAATTGCTTTTCTTGTTGTAGTGGAGGCTGCACAATTTAGAGTATATGCATATGGTGAACAATGACCAAACAAGAGAAGTAAATCCCCTCCCAACATCTTAGCAGCTATGTCAAGTTTCAGTGGTGTATTAACAAGAATATTTAAACTTGCATTTGGGATAGTTGAGTTTATATATTTGGACAATCAGGCAGGTATTTGGTGCAATCTTAAACGGTCCCACCATAGCTGGGTCATGATTAATCCTATGACTACCTGCAAATAGTCCTTTTTACTGTGAATATGGGATGCCACTGGGAAACATGGTTACACAGCCAAGCAGAGGTCCATCTTTGCCCTGTGAAGTGAATGGGATGACATAATGACATTTATTTCCTATATGTAAAGCATAACATACAAAGAGCTTACAAACTATAGATGTGTTTTTCCCAAGAAATTAGTGTATATGAAATTCACGGTCCAATTCAGAGACAGATAAATTTATGTTGTTTATCGATAGGCATGCTGCCATTGTATACATCATAATAACTTCATAATGGTATGAAAATTTAATTTTATGTTGATAATTTTACTGTTAATTCTTAAAAACTTGTTTTGGTTTTAGATCTGCTAGGCTGGGTGCAATCCATTCGTGTTTCTACATGTTGATACTCTAATTACCAGAAGTTGCACATTAAGAGACTTACATTGTACAAAGACAATATATTATATTGTCATATTAGTGCAGTCTGAGCTATTAACTGAGATGCCAAAAGATATCTTCTCTCATGTTATTTCACATTCAGTTATGAATACTTTGAACAAGCAGCTACATGCTTTGTTCAGTTCTCATTCCACATCTTCCCAAAAATGAGAAAATTACCCACTGTGGTCACAGATTTATTCCATATTCCTGTATTCAGTCAAAGAATAAATAAGCAATTTTTTTAAAAAAACAGCACCCGTTTTCCCCTTAAAACCAACTGCAAACAACAAATAAAAGAACATTAGTTCATAACCTTCAAGAAATAAAAAATCCCAACACTATGTCAATCAATACAATAATTTTCAAAGCTACTGTTACAGGTGTATTGCATTTTCTTCTATTACGGTATCCACTCACTGTTTCTTCCATTTTGAAAATTCTGATATTGGTGCTGCTTTCTGGGAATAGGAATGGCCAGAGATCATGGCCATCACTATGTTAACAAATATTCATCACTAAACTCACATCATATATAAAGTTTATCATGAAGGTGTAAATATTTTGATATATTTTTGTTCATAGCCATGTAGAACTCTATCTGGAATCTGTAGTTGGTGTGAGCAATATCAGCAGTTTTCATGAATGAGAATGTTATTAAAGCCCATCAATCTCAATCAGAGCTGGATAACTTTACTTCAACTCCTGACTCTTTTCTGGTTTTGGCTATATCTTTGCTGCCTGCAAGAAAGGAGCCAAAAAGAGATATATCTAAACAGAGAAACTGGTGAGACTTTGGAGACTATAGCACTTCTTATCTGTTTCCATTTAGTTCTAACTGTAGACAGAAACCGGCATTTCAATTTAAAATAATTTTAATTAGCACTGTGAGTTGCTGGTGGATTTGAACTCACACACACTCATTCTTTGCCCATTTCTAAAGACAAATCTCAGCTGGCACACTCATTCCTTATGTACCTGGTGTCCTTACTGTGCATTGGCAGAGCTCTTTTTGGTTTTACAAAAATAATATGAACTGTCAGCAGCAGATATCAGGAATATGTGATGGGTATCAGAAACTATAGTTCTAAAATGATAAACTAATGTATGCACAAACACAAAGAATGCCAATCCTCCCTAAGGAGAAACCATGGAATCCAGGTCTGGCTTTGAACAATTGAGAAGCTTCCTAAGCTTTTTTTTTCTTTTTCTTTTTTTTTTTTTTTTGTGGATGTATGCTCCACAGTAACATGTAGACCTCGGAGGAAAACCTCTGGTACTGACAACAGGAGTTCAGTAAATTCTGTTGTGAAACTGAGTCATCGTCCAAAGTGCTGGGTCCAGAGACTGACAGAAGGAGCTCAGTGTGAGCACAGATGTATCCAGGCACTGAGGATGTGTATGAATATAAAATAATAATATAGGAATTTCTGTTTATTTACTTGAAAGCAGAAAAAACATCTAAAGAGACTGAAAGGGAGAATGTACAAGGGGGTTTTTGGCAAGTGAAATAAATTCTAATTTAGGAAAGTAATTGAACAGAAAAATCATATGGCAGATTTCTTTCATAATGTACTAGAAATTCTTAATCCAAAATTAGGTTTGTGCTAGGATATATTCAGCCTTACTATAGTGACAGATCCAATGACACATCAAGTTGCCTCAGCAGAGTCCGATTGGTTCTTCAAATTAGAATGAGAAAGATTTCCTAGTTGCAGTTCAGTTGCAGTCTTCATGTGATCTTATGAACACATGCTCTTATTCCTCAAAGAATATTCTTGATTTTGTCATAAAACTCAATATACCTGTAGAAATTCTGTGTCCCAATTTCATGCAGAATATTCTGTGACCTTTTTCTGACTTCAGAAAAAGAAAAAGGCAGGCCATATAGATCTATAAGACCATGTTGGAGGTATCTGAGGACCTTGTATTTCATCTTAGGATTCTTCTAGGAATGCAGTGAAAGTTTTTAACTGCAGAGATATCAGATTCGTATAATGGCGTGTAAATCTTCATCTCCTTTTGATTTTAATTGTAATGGTGGAAAATCTGAGTAAGTCTGAAACAGTAAATAAAATATATCAATGTACATTTGTGCATGTACTGAGGGAGAAATAAGAACTTATTGTTAAGGTGCTGCTTCAGAAGCCAAAAATGATTCTTGGCAAACTAAAATTTGAATGCTTTGAAACCAGTTTTTTGTTCTTCCATAAAGGAACAAGATAAACGCCTTTTGCTCCAATATTTTGAGCTCAGAAATATATCATCCAGGAAGTGAACTGATCCTTGCAAAATAGTTAAGACCAGTCACTTATGCTTGTTGTGATCAAGAAGTTTCAGTAAAAGAAAACAAAAGACATCTACATTTTTTCAGCTCCTTATAGGCACACTTAGAACTGCTTGGTGTGTTAATCTTTGCACTTTGTACTTGTAATGTATTGGAGAGGATAGATGTTTTTGAGGTATGTATTGTAATTAACTTTTTTTAGCTCTCGATTAATATTTGTCAAAGGAAAAAAAAAAAACAACCAAAATTTTAAAGACTTTAAAGACTATTTGTGTCCGCTAGAGTGTTTTTTGTAGGGTCTTTGAGGTTTTCAAAACATCCCTAGCAGTAGGTGTTTCTACACTTGTGGGCCAGCAGTTCCTCACCTTAGATCCTAAGGTTTTGGAGGTAACCGGTCAGGTGTAAAAAGAGAAGTATTACTATGTGAGAAACAACTGGAAGTTTAATTGCAATGCTTTAAATGGAAGCCGTATTTAGGTTATAAAATAAAAATTGTTTTTGTCATTATTAGTATTATTACTGCTTTAAAATAACCAATGAGAAAATATAATGAATTTGTGTAGAAACTAATAAGTATTTAGAACTTTGTGAACTTAGTCTTACTACATTTCACTCCGTTTTAATGTTATTTTCAGGTTTCCTATGAAATTATTCTGGAAATAGGTGTTTCAAAAAATGAGATAAACAATTCATAAATGAAAAGGTAAGATATTGTTTTTAGATTACTAAGAAGGCTATTCAATTTTAGAAATAGAACACATGTATTAGAGGCATACTTTTTTTCTTTCTTTCTTTTAATTTATACTTTTAAACTACTTTTTTTTTAGGTTGGGAATGGAAATGGGGGAAGTTAGTGTAAGGAGAAAATATTATTGAATGTAGACAATAATAAGTAAGCTTGAAAGGAAATCAGTGTCACACAAAATACAGCTAAGAAATACTGTGCACCCTCAGGCTTTATTTTCTGTGGCCTGGAGAGCCTCACCTGGGACCAGAATTTCATATCTCAGAATAACATCTCAGCTAAACCAGCTTTTTTGACCTGCTGTGTTCGAAAATGGGAGCTCAGATGAGATGCTGGTTGTTAATCACTGTCTTTGCCCTTGGAATATTAAATGAAATACAATGGAGGAAAGGGAAGGAGGGAGAGAGAGGGGAAGGAAGCAATGGAAAACATCTGTTCATTACAGTCTCATAAAAAAGAAGGAAAAAAATATTTAATAGATTTATCACAAGAAGTGCTAGAAACAGAAATGAGATTGATTTACTCTAGCAACTGAATCTTATTTTGGCTTCAAACAAAATAACACAGGGAATTTGTGTGTATTTCATATGAGAACAAATGAACAAAAACTCCAGTTCCCAAATAGTTCAGTGACCTAAGTTTAAGTATTAAGGTTACAAAGTTAAAAACCAGAATTTCCACATATACAAAAGTGAGATTCCCTCTTAAACCCCATATTCGGTTATCCAGTTTCACAAGAAAAAATGAAGAGTGACTAACAATATTTTCCAGTGTAAAAATTAAAAATATTTTTCTTTAATTTTCAAAATGGATTGGGTTTTTAGTGTGTTATAAGTGTGTTATAACTTGAAAGAAAATTTCCTAAAGGATCATTTACAAAAAAGTATCTTTTTCCAAATTCAAAATTCAGAAATCAATAATGAAAGAAACTTCATCACAATATTTTAATAGAAAAGAAGAAAATTAAGAGAAAACCCAAGAACAGGAATTGACCACTATATCCTAAAGTTTGCTAATTATTTTGATGCATTAAATAACTTCAGTCTGCCTGGGATGACCAGGTAAACCTGTTCTCCCACAGAACTTGATCAACACTGTTAAGAGTAACAAAGAGAGAATTGATGATGTAATATATTTAACAAGAAATGAACTAAAAGGAACAAGAATGTCCCAAACATAAATTTTCACATATAATTTTAGTCAGGAGTTTAGAAAAAATTTTATCTACCTTCAATAACTTTTGAACCTTTTATAACTGTCCTGTTTCGTCTCTTTGCTACTGATTTTTCCAGTCTTTGCTATTTCCAGTGTTTCTATACCTACTGTACCAAAGCTGTGAACGATGATTTTAAAAGCAGGTTTAATCCATAATGTGATATGCTTTATTTCCATTCTAGACGAACCACCATAAAATGGTCTCTTCTCATCAGAAGGTGTATTTGAAGAATAGGCAGCTTCAACAGCCTCATAACTGTAGGTTTCACTCTTCTTTGACTTCTTTGAATATAGGATCAGCTCTAAAGGGGACTCTAAATTTGATACATTCCTTCCCATACAGCATTGTTATATATAGCACTTTTCTTGTGAGTTTTCATCAACATTTTAGCATACAAAAGAAAAAGAATTTCAGTTATATCATGACAGACATTAAAATATTTGAAAAAATGGTAAAATTTTAGGGTGTTAGAAAAATTAAAGTCATGGTCACATTACATAATGGTTCACTGAGAAGGGTACAAGCTAAAAATCACTGTAGAAATTATACAGGTCTTTAGCTCTGCCTTTTGACATATCACCATTTACACAGTTCTCTGAACTGCATAACTCTCTAGTTGCAAGTTTGTTTACCTCTTAAGTGCACTATAACAGCCAAACATCTTTGGGAAGAAAAAGGGAAAAGAAAATGTAAATTTTATGCTTAGTGTTAAGCTGGAAATAGAAAAGAGGAACATCCTTTTAGTACCAGTACCTCTATATCCTGGATAGGAGGCAATGACTCAATCCTGAAGAAGTTTATCTTCAACAAGGACTTTGAGATTTTAGTTTTAATCAGCAAAGTGCTTTTGAGGAAAGTTTCCCAGTTCTCCCCACTTAACATTCGTTGATTCAGAACTCATGGCCATCTCAAAGTATAAAACTCTTTTGCATGCAGAGGAAAGAAACACTCCCAAATGCCCTCCAGCTGCTGATGGGGGTTCAGCTGATGGCAACAAATTAGAGCTATCCTGAAGTGAAATCCCCGAAAATGTGCTTGGTGTGGACACTGGCTCTTCATGAGTTCTACAGACCTGATCCTGTTGTGCTGCACTGCTTCCAGACAGTCTCCCTCCCTTACGTGAGCTCCAGCTCCAGTCCAAGGCAAGGAAGTGCCCCTCATACCCAACACTTTCCACTTGTCTTCTCTGGCAGCCTATTTTCATCTCTTCAATTCCTGTGTTGAAAGCCAGCTTCTCCAGGGGTTGTTCTCTCTGCTTACTGTCTCGTCTCTTAACCAGACTGCTCGACAGACATTTGCCTCTCTTGAGATATTTACTTAAAAATCTACATAACTTTTGTATTAATATCTGTCATGGAAACTGAAAACATAAATCACAAATTAATAACCATGGGTTGTACACTTGCTTAAGTTTTCATAGTTCCTCCTTATTTTTTTCCCTCTTTTGGGAAAAATGAAGTGGAGGAGAGAGAAAGGAAGAGAAATATGTCTTTATGTGTGTGAAGACCACTTTACTACCATGAAAATAAAAATAAATGTTTTTAAAAAGGAAACTGGTTAAAATACATGCTTTCTTTTAATGTTTACCTGGAAGTAGAAAAGACTGGGTAAAACCATGAAAATAATTACAATAACAATAATTTTTTTTAAAAGTGCCATTTAAAATTATTTAGCTTTTATGGGGTTTACATATTTATTTATAATTTCATGCCAAATAAAAAAAAATTAATGAGTTTTCTTCACATGCTCAACAAATTACTTATTCGTTTCAGTGAATAAAATGAAGTTGAAAGAATATGAACTGTTTGGGCTTTTTTCCCTCTTTTTGTCTATTTCCTGCCTAGAGAAACAATATATGCGTTCAGGTTAACCAAATTACTTGACTCTCTTCAGTGACTCAGTTTGGCAGATCAATTATTAGTGATTCAGGTTCTCAGTGCAAAATGCACAGATAAAGGTGAATTCAAATTATCAGCCAACCTTTTCTCAGATAGATTTTGGTACCTGTAAACTTTTCCATCAGAAAACAAAAGGAACATTGTGCTATTGTGTGTTCCTTCTGTTGAAAATGCTTGTTAGCTTGAAAGATCAACAAGTTTTCACAAATTTTAACACAGAACTTGTAAATTCTTCTGTAGTCTGCGGTGAAAGTCTGAGCCCTTTGTTTGGCCTTGAATTGAAGCCAAACCCACAAGCTCTTCATACACTTAGAATTCTGTTGTTACTCCAGAAAGGAGGAAAAAAAACCCATTTGAGCTGTAAATGTGCAATCAATAGTTTTTTCTGTCACTGGGGAGAGCTAGAGTGATATTTCTGCTATGTCCTTGAACTGGAATGCTATGTCATCAGGTGCATCTGTTACTCTTCATTGGGTAGTCATTTGGCTTAAGCTCAAACTGGCAAACTTCTGAATTGATTCAGGACACCTTTTAAGACTTGTAACACTCATTCCTGGTTTTACAAATCCCCACATGTGAAGAAAAAGCCTTAATGTTTTCACTGCCTATGTGTTTTCAATGAATTTTTATGTTTTACCTGTTTCTTTGCCTCTGTTCGTGCTTGATCATTGGCCTTTTGAGTGGCTTCATTTTGATGATACTTGAAAAACCAAAGAGAAATGTATGTTTTTAATGTTCATATTTTTGTTCCCTGAAAAAAGCTGAAATACTTAGCATCTCTGTGGTCTTGCTTCATGTTGACTTTTCACAGTATTAAACTCAAATGTGAGAAACCACCTTTTAAAATAGAATTTTTTTCCATTTAGCCCCTGAAAAATGACACATGCCTGAGTTCTGCCATGCTTAATACATAAATCCAAAGTAGTATGGATGGGTGTAGATGAGTTTTATTGACACCACAGGACTTGAGAATTTCAAATGAAAACCAGGTGGATTTCCCTTTGAGAATGAGGGTACTTGAGAAAACCTGTAAATGAAACAGCAGCAGACTGAAACAGGTTATCCCTTTTAAAAAGAGCTAATAAGAAAACCATGGAAGAGATTAAAACCAGGAACAAATGAAAGTATGTTTCCTGCCTTTTGCTGTTGGCTCAGAAGGATGAATGAATAAAAAAAACAACTGTATCTTGATAGTAGGCTGTTTTCCAAATTCTGCCCTCAGTCTTCCAGGTGCAAGAATAAAGGAGACAAAACACTCAGTTCTCCCTTCTTATACCCAGGGGTGTAAGGTACTGTTTTAACACTACCTTCAACAAAGACCTATGAACTCTTTATCTTTTCATGAAAGAGCCTCTGACCAGACAGCATGTGCGGAATGAGGTTCTGGATTACACTTGAATCTAATATTTTAAAAATTTCTTTCATAAACTTAGTAGATTAGTGAAAGAAACAAATGACGTCTGAAAAGCAAAGCTCTGAAAGAGGAAATCTCCAGAGTCAGTATGTTCCTACTTTGGTTGTGCTATCCTTGCAGGTAATGTTTTCAGTAGTACTTGCAACAGCGTGGATCCTCACCTAAAAGAAATGAAAAAAATTTACACTGAGAATTAAAAAAATTAAAACATTAAACCAGTTTTACACTGGGCATTAAATAAATTTCATATTTATACCAGCTGCTATCTGTCATCTACCTCTCAATATTTTAATACCAACATTTAAAAGAAATGAAATGACAACTTTACAGCTGAAGCATGATTTTTAGTAGTATGTTCTGCCAGAACAGCTGCCCAGCAGGGTCTCTTCCCCAGCCTATGCTGAACACAAACTTCAAAAACTGCTTTCTAGTAATCTCGATATTTGCACCATGGCTCAAGATAAAATCACTGCAGCCTTGGTGCAAACTTACTATGACTATGGGAATGATGATAATGCTTTTTGATAACTGGTAATTAAAGTAGTGCATATTTCTTTCTTTATTGTTATACACTTCTTTAAAGATTAAGTGAATGTTAACTTTTTTCTTTTAACTGCTTGGTCAAATAATTTTATTCCTTCACAAAGAGAAGATTTTGAAATGGTTCTCCATACTTTACCATTTATGTGGCCCTGGCTAGTGGGGTTTGAGTGCCTGATCTGTGCTGTCTTCAAAAAAGTAAAGCTACTTGTCTCATCATGTGGAGGTGATCCTGGCACTAGAATCAGGGAGAACTCTGTGACCTCGGTCACAGATTTCTCCTGAAATAAAAGTGTGGCTACCAGTAATGGAAATCTATCCTCCTCTTTTTGTTTAGTAGTTCCACTGGTAATAAAAATTGCACAACAATTAAAAGCAATGATTGTATCTGTTGTGCTCTGCATGGGTACCTCTTCATGCATTAGTAATACAGGTATTCAATAAAATCCTCATCTGCTTTCAGCCGACAATTGTTTAACTTTTCTTTACACAGAGGCTCATGTTCTTTTTGCAGTATGACAAAGCTTAATGGAGGTGTTGTGAAATGCTTTCATTGAAGATCTTTAATTATAGATGTCCTGCATGACAAGTTCTTCTTTAGCATATGTTTCTTCACTCCAAGAACATCAGTTTAAGTCAGTGATCAAAGTGTAGTTGAGGGAAAATCAGTATATTAATAAATCCAACCTTGCTCTCCATGAACTTCCCCTGAAACTTAGCCCCAGCTCACCTGACTCAACCAGTGCATTTAAAGGTGCCATTCACACCAGGAACAGCCTGTTGAACCAAGCTGGTATAGCTTGGCTGCTCTTCAGTGTTTCTCATGTGACAATTCCTGCAAGATACCACATTGTCTTCTGTGGAGAAAGGATCACTGATCGCCTTGAAATTAAAAAAATTCCGTTCAAATATTTTGTGTTGAATATGTACCTATTTGGCTCTTTGCAACCCACTTAACTTTCAAAGGTTAAAAATGTGCTTTTAAAAATATATCAATTCTGAAAATCTTGTTAGCAGTTTTCATAAAACTATATTTAAATGAATGTAAAGTCAGCATAGCTGGTTTTACAGCATTTAGAACATTAAATCTTGAGTGTAGATGTATTGAAAAAGTATTTCAACCATGCTTACTCCAAGTGAAAATATTAATTTACTACGTTTGATTGAATTAGGTAAATTGTGACTTAAATGGATGGCACAAATCTGCATTCATGCCGTACCCTGTCAGAGCATAGGTGATATGTGTGAAAATGAGAGATTTCTGTTTTACTGAGTATTCATATCAATTGAGTGAAAAATTTGTTTTGAGGGACTATTAAATTGCCTCTGCCTGTGTGCACACATAAGGTATCAATTCTAAAGTGAAAAGGAACAAATATCCTCTTAAATATGGATATGACTACTTTACACATTAGAAAGGTTGTATAGGGAATGATGGGAAATAATTACAGATGCAAAATATGTGCTGGAACAGTTTATTGCATAACACGGCTGAGCTTACATGTGGTTAGAAACTGATCTCGGTTTGGGAATTGTTTTGGGTTTTGTTTCCATTACTTTGCAGCTTGTAGTGCTGACAGTGAGCTTTTCAGAATGTCATAAAAGGTCACTGGTGGAGTTAGCCCTCAGCCGTAACTGTATCTTAACTATGATGTAGAGGTTATAGAAACATATAAATACAATTTATTTGGTGGCAATATTATTTTATTTCTTCTCTGGCTATTAAAAGTCAATGTATTGCCTACAGATGCTTACAATTTGCACCTCAGAAGCTATATGGGATGCATTCACTAAATATAGTGGTTTGAAAATCCTTGTATGCTTGTTATGTGCCTCAAAATCCACAGACATACTGAACTCCTCCAAGAGTCTGAGTTCCTCACATCAGTCCAGCTAAAGACTTAAGTTTTGAAGCCCCAGCTCGGATCGTGATGAATCCTTGAATGATACTGAGACAGAATTCTCTACATGCTGCATCTGTGGGATTTAAATTCTGTCCTGAACAATGTCAGCTAGACAGTAAAGAAACCCAAATGAACTTTCAATGCAAATTTATTTTTTATTGAACTTATATGCTTCAGTTTCAGCACAATTATTTTTAAGTCCTTGACAGCAAAGCACTTGAATAGTAAAAGTTGCAAAGCAGTTACAAAAAAAAAGAACATTTCTTATTTACCCAGTTAAATTCTTACAGGAAGTTTTGTGAAGTCACAGGTATAAAAAGCCCTCCTACTTATTGATCACATTTGTATAAATTAATCACAGATTTAAATGGAAACAAAGCACTAGGAGGTTTAATATAATATCATGAAATCTGAAATTAATTAAGGTGGCAAAGATGGTTTTATTTTCTCAAACAGCACAGATTATCCTTATTTGGTATAAATTGTTACTGCTCTACTGACTCTAGCAGACATACCCAGATTTAAAAAACTGATGTCGTGAACTAACATGTTAAAAGATCAGATACTTATTTTAACTTTAGCAGGATGCATTCCATCTTGTCATTAAGATACAGCTTGAAAGACAGCTTTACTGTCCAATGGAAATTCCAGTAACATTTTTAATAACATTTCTCACAAAATAAAATAGAGAGCTGAGAAAATCAATCCTTTTGACAGATTAAAAGGCTGTGAGAAAATTCAAATCAGAAATGCTGAGATATTTGTTTGCAATATTTTTTATTTACACAGCATTTTTCTTCATGCTTCAGTTGAAACACTTTCAAAAAACAGACATAATGTCCTCAGGAACAAGTATATGTGGTCAAGGACAACAGTTCAATTTTTGGTGGGAATACAAGTAAACTGGAGGTGGTCCAAAGGGCAATTTCTTTTACAAGATCCTAAAGAGACTTTGACACTCATGAGGTGTTTTGTTTGTTTGTTTGTTTGTTTGTTTTTTGGTCTCTTGTTTTTTAAGCTCAGGCTATTTTCCCTTTCTAAGTGAAACACAGTTTGCAAACTTAAGCTTGGGCCTTAAGTCTTAAGGACTTTATTACTTTGCCCATTCATTTCCTTTTATGCACATTTTATGTCTGAATCCTTTACATTTTGCACCTCTTCACCAGGAACTTTAGGAAAGAACTATTCAATTTCATCTATTTTTTTTTTCAACTCCTTTAAGAAGAGGTGAAGATGTATAGAAGGTCAGAATTGTCATTATAATGACAAAGGCTAGCTAGTCACAAATGACTGGCTCATGAGAAAGGCTCACAAGAGAAAAAGATAGACAGGTTCAGCTAATTTTTTTTTTTGTTATCCCTTTTTCAAGGCAGTTTAGTGTAATTTAGAGAAAGAATATGAAGTTTACTGAAGTTGGAAGTGCAGTTGGTTTTCGGGTTACCAAATGTGGTGTAAATGGGGGGTTGTAGACAATGCAGTTTATCAGGCCTCTGGAACCCATTGATTAAAATCTCATGCATTTTCCACAGATAATTATTTTGTGTCCTATACTGACAACAGCCCTCAGTTTGATTACTGAGTTGGTTCAGTCCATCCTGCTTAACCAGAAAAAGTTTAAATATTTTATCTAATTACGTTTTCTAGAGTCTGTATAAGGATGTAGAGACATATATCTCCAGAAGTGAAATCATACCAAACCTGGAGTGTCTAAAACTTGTACTTTTGGATGCTTTTTAGGTGAAATAACAACAAAGGCCATTTCCAACTCACTTAAATCTACGGTTGGATAGGTGAGCACCTATACTGAATATATGCAGGAATTACCAGGTAATGCTGCAAAAAAAGAAATTAAACATTCTTTGATTGTTTTCAAGAGAAAATGTCCTGTATTAACTTCTTCAGGTGCCACACTTCTCTCCTGTTCCTCTTTGTCCCAAATAAGGAGACAGGAGAATGCTAGCATTTCACATTTCCCATGAAATATACATAGTATATATGAAATTTATGCTCTATTTTGCATTTGAAAAAACAAGATTAATTAAAGTAATTATTCAAAGTCAACTTTTAGTGACATACGTTACAGAATTATGATTAGTCATCACAATGCTTATGTTTCTCCGAGTAGATTTTTTTTCTAAGACAAATCCAGTTGAGTCATATTTGTATGCTTCTGGTGAATTAGTGAATTTAAGGTAGTTTAATCACTTTTACTACATATTTCATTTGTTGGAATAGATTTCAGCTGTAACTTTTGAAATGAATAATTTTAAAAATCTATCCTCTTAATTCTTGATGAGATTTTAGTTTGATAGTTTCATTTTTCACTTTTGTGTGTACTGTACCAGAATGTTTGCTTTACAAAAAAACCCCTCCATCTTTCCTCATTTTTACATCAGTATAGACCCAGTGAACCTAGGAGAGAGGTATTTTGGCTCTAAAGAAGTGAAAAAAAAACAAACTTCATGTTTTGATGCCAGAATTTTAATCTTTGAACTTCATTCAGCATGATTCACTAGGAAGTCAGATCTCTCTGTGTCCCCTGTATTCTAGTGTTTTGTTGTAAACAGTACCACCCTCTTATGCCCTGACAGTCTTCAGCACAAAGTCCAAACATCTGAAAGAAAAAGTACTTTGTATTCTGCATATGTTTTGTTGTCTGTGTTTTTTATGTTTCTCATGTCTGATAGTTCTATTAAAACTAATGTGTTAACTTCAAAGGAAAAAAAAGCTATTTTAATAACGTTTAGAATGGATAATTAACTTACTTAGCACCACAATATTAGGAAATTTGATGAGTGATTTGTTTGTATGTGTTGATTGCAAATTTAAATATTTTTCCTTGCAGCTCAAATACTTCATTAAAGTTACTCTACATTTTTTCCAAGTTTCATTTTATTTAGTTTGATGAGCAATTATTACTTCTAATACACTTGCAAAATATTGTCATTACATACATGATGAAAATATTCTATTCTGCTTTGATGTAGCATTTGATTCCAGTTGAAGAATCACTATCTAGATGTGTGAAACTATATGCATTTAATGCAAATCTGGACAAGAAAGAAGGATTGGCTGTCTAAAATGCAATAAAAACATGCTTACTTATTTTACATGTAAAAGCATTAGCACAGATTAGTATTTAAATTGTTTGCATCTGATTTACAGGGAATTGTGTGAAAGAAAGCTTTAATGATTTAATGATACACCTTTTCCATTACCAACTTTTATTCCTTGGCAACTGTGTTCTGTACATGCATGACAAACTCCAGTGTACGTATTCATGATAAATTGCTTATACACATGAAATCCTAAAGCCTCCTGAAAATTAGGTCAGTGTGAACAAACAAATGCTGGGTGTTACGCAGGTTAAACCCTCTGACACATTTCTCTGAAGAAGAATGTGGCAAATAATATGAGAAAAACTGCAAATGTCTTCAGATCCTTCTTTGTGTATATACTTTCTCTTTTCCCATTTTAAAAACTTAATAGGTTTTTTTTGTTTTCCACAGAAAACACTGACAGTGTGCTTTTAAATCTAAAAATAGAGATCTCCTATGAGCAGTGGTTTCCTTTTACACTCTCCTGCAGTCTCTGTTTCTTCTTGCATTCCCCTTCCCTTCCTTCATAATTGTGAAAAGTCTCAGAGAGAGTGCTTTCAGTATTTTTATTTTTCCTTGATATAATCAATACGTTTCACAAAGCTGATTCCTCTCACCTTTTTTTTCTTCTTCTACTTTTTTCTACCTCTATTTCACTTCATTCAGCCAACAGCAGAATACCTTTCCCCTCGTGTTCAGTCAGCTCACTGCAGACCAGTAGCACTGCTCCATCAATGCCCTGGATCCCTGACAACACTGCAACAAGTTGCTCTCTTACAGAGTTTGCAGAGGAAAGAAAGAATTCCTGCCCTAAAAATACCAAAAGGGCTTTCAAAACCCAAGATAAAACTTTTATAGCAAAAAGAATGACAACAGACCCATTTTAAAAATTGAGAATACTCATCAGAAAGCAAAGGTTTCCAAATATATATTGCTCTGCCTGCTGTGCACTTGCAGGACAGGTTCTTGCTTCCAGGTCTGCTTTCATTCAACTCAGGGGCTTTCTGAGCTGTGGCGAAGTCTGCAAAATTTCTTTAGGATGCCTCTTTTAGCGTCACTCTTGGGAACGTGTTTGGTCCCTTTTCCTCTCAGAGGTATCTTTGTCTTTTTCTGTGTTGCACAATCTAAGCTTTTCATGACTCTCAGCTTTCTCTTCCTGGAGAGTAAGTTGCTCAAAGGATAAGCAGAATCAATCCTTGGCATCAAATGCCACCTAACACAGAATCATAGACTCATAAAATATGCTGAGTTGGAAGGGAGTCAGTTGTTTCCTTTTTTAAGGAGGTGCATGACAGAAATAAAGACTTATCAACCCTGTGTCCAGCACAAATCCAAAACACAGTCCCATATAACCCCTGTGAAGACAATTCACTCTACCCCAGCCAAGAGCAGCACACTGAATCTTCTGCAGAAGTCTTGCATTAACCCACAGTATCTAACATGAATCTTAGTGCATGCTGAAGTTTGTGCTGCTGTCTCACCAGTCTTGTTTTCCACATCAGCTGCTGGCACATTATACATCAACAGTGCTATATCTTCATCACATAGTTGATCATAACTAGCCTATGACAAGTGGAGAGTCATTCTTGTGGTCAGTCAAGTAACTTCATCCACAGCTGTCCTTCACTAGGCCCTGTATGGGTCCTTTCAGCATGTTAAAATGAATAAATTCACAGGTTTCCCTCCTTGGTCTTACACAAAGCTGCTCTC
The DNA here is from genome assembly GCA_013397915.1 of Daphoenositta chrysoptera. Classification (NCBI taxonomy): domain Eukaryota; kingdom Metazoa; phylum Chordata; class Aves; order Passeriformes; genus Daphoenositta; species Daphoenositta chrysoptera. Next base: position 305,081 of record VZRO01006629.1, read on the forward strand.
AGTGATGGAGGTATGAGGAAAATATTTTTAAAATGTAACATCTAACTGGAACAATTGCTATCAATGAAGATATTTTTAAGGATGAATGAAAGCAGCATCTGGTAGCAAGAACATTTTTAGATCTGAAAACTATTAGAAGGTTTCTAACAAATGCAGGTTTTTATATATATTTTTTTTCAATCTCTTGATTATCCATAAATATGCTGCTTTGCCAGAATGCATGTCTGGCTGGTCTCACTTCATGGTCTATACCCATTTTTGTCACATGGTCTAAACCAATTCAGAAGAAGGAAAGTCTCAGACAGGAAAATACAGTGCAGGAATTTGTTGTGGGATGCTTGGAAGATTATCAGCTGCCAGGCAAAATAGTCTGATTTCTACAAGCAAGGGAGGCAAGCTGCCAACTCATCCTAGTGCAAAAACCAAGCTCCAGCCTATTCTATAGCTCTGTGTCCTCTACTGATCATACAGTGCAACAGAGCACTGGCTAAAGGCTTTGCTGTAAGCAACCTCTAAATGTTACATCATTGCAGATATGATCAACCTTAATTGATTTGTCCATGATTTATTAATTCATAGTGAATAAATATCATAATTATTCTAAAGTAGAATGCTCTGCTTTGCATCATGAAGCAGTCTAAAAGTATATGAACTAGACTCTTTTCACTGACATTAGATGGATGAATGCTCAAGAAGCTCACCTAGTATTTTCCAGATGGTAAAAGGCATTTGTACCATTAAATTTATCTAGAATTAGAACAAAATAAAAACTTAAAATGCATAAAGTGGGGATTTTTGGTCCTGAATCCAGCTGTTTGTTTGAAAGATTTACTCCTTTTGCAACACAGGACTGCCTAACGGAGACATTTCAGGTTCATTTTAATTAAAATATATTGGAACAGAATACATTTCTACTCTTGAAAATTTTATTTCTAACAATGCCTATCAGCTGTTCTGATATTTCTTCCAAGATATTGTCTAAGGGCTTCTGATCTATAAGTATTTGGGCTATTTCTATCCTATTAGAACACTGACACAGCATTGCTTCTGTTCCCTATGTAAGGCCACACTAAACATGGAAAAAGTATTGTTTAGCCAGGCCTATGGCAGTTTTGGTCAAACTGCTTACCTCTGCTGTGTTACAGCTGTTCCTGAATCCCCAATCTGTTTTTCAGCTGTGTTAAAAATGCAGTTGGGCTCTGGACTAGAGCGAGCTAATCCAAGAGCTAGCTAAGGACACAGCTCTGCCTTTTGGTTATTCAGAAGCCAAAAAGTAGCTAGGAGACATGGGAGAGTCCATGAGTGTGGTGCATTTATCTAGGGCAAATTGTCGGTGGCTCAGAGTGACCTGGGTGCACTGTGTTATAAAGGGCATGCATAAGGCCAGTGGTACCAAATAGAAAAGGAAAGGGAACACAAGACACAAATCCATGTGAAGCCAGCATTCACTAGTTTCTCAGAGAATAGCTTTTTAAATAGAAAATAGTACTTTATCTTCCTCAGGTTTCTGATATGATTATACAGGCCACTTAGAAATTCCTTTTACATTCCAGTAACTGAACTTAAAACTCATCTCCGAGATTTTATTCCTTTTCTGGTATTATTTCAAAGTAGTTCACCCCAAATAATCTGTCATGTTTAGACTGGATCCCTTCTGTTGAACTTAGGCACCTACCATGAGAGTTTCACCCTCTTGCTCTACAAAAATTACTTCCTGTTAGTGTTTCTCAAGTAGGGGAGTCTACCTTCTCCATAATCACTATATTTCCAGAAATTATAGTTTACAAGGAAGGTTCATCACCTGACTTCATTTGGTATTTGTTTCTATTTGCCCTTTTATTTTTGTTTGTCAAGAAAAATTATCACTGGACATGTTCTAACGTTGCCCTGCAGAGAATCAGGAAATTCATTGCCTTAGATTAGTAGAATTCTTTTTAATTTATAGAATTTCATCAGCTGTCTGATTCTTCCTTAGATTTACCAATCTCTGGTGTTTCCAGCTCATGTAAGTAAAAATCAAAAGTTTCGTAGTCAAGGTGTCTGTGTGGTATACTCAGGTGCTAAACCTTATTATCAAGGGATGCAGAAAGTAGTATAAATACCCTGAGTAGCTGGTTTCTAATAATTTTTTAATGTCCAAACTGTACAAAGAGGGATGATATTTGACCATATACTGTCTGCTAACAAGTTACATACTTTTTCAGCTGCTGTCCAGCTTCCTGTTTGGAGCAAAGAAACCATCAAAAAGGTTTCTCGGGAACAAGAATGTAAAGTAATTGGCAGAAAACCTGCTGTGCTGACTTATAGCAATAGTTTGTTCTCTCATTAGAAGGAGTATAGCTTGTAATAATCTCCAAAATGTTCAGACTATTCTTTGGATTAATAATAAGTTAGGGAATGGAAAATCATACCTTTCTTCTGCACCATCCAATGAAAACTACATTTTGTGTCTAAGACATTGTAGATTCTGGACATGAAGATACATATACTTGTGTGGAGAGCGAGACAGACAGACAGAAAGTACACACAAAGAATGCAATAAGTGATGTTTTTAAACTTCTGTCTCTTCATATGGGCATCTTAAACGTTCAGGCATTGGGCTACATTAAACACTGGGACAATGTAGCCTGACAATACCTCAGCTGAAACACAGATATTTTTAATGATTGTTTCTCCTGTCTGGTGTAATCTTACTTGATACTTTCAACAACACTTTAAGGACTCTTTTGTAGAAGTTTCAAATCTTGCATCTGGGTAACTTACTGAAAATGTAACCTGACAGCAAAGTGGAATCTGTCTTTGCTTCTTTTCGTAAAGGGATCAATAGCACTTTACACCTAATCTTTATTTCAGCTTTTGGGCTTTTAATGCATCATTTGCTCCCTTTTGACACATAGGGAGAAAAAAAGTGCTACAAAACAACAATATAATTTTTCCTTCAATATAATTGACAGGAAACTTTTTCTTTAGCTCTGTGGAAAGCAAAATCTAAGAGTTAGGGTCACAGAAGACATTTATTTTGTTTCTCAGAAGACTGGGCAAAGGAAATGACTTTTCAATCAATATAAAGCTAGTCAATCAGAGAAAAAGACAAAAACCCAACAAAAAACAGTACAGAGGAAATTGAAGGGCCTTTTGCACTCTGTGCACAGGGTTGAAGGAAGTGTTTTCCCTAGACTATGCATGAGCAACTGCTCTGCTAGTTGGCTTCCCCCATTTGAATCAGCAGGAGCCAACAGGGGGAGAAAGGGAGACAAAAGATGTTGTGGGTCATTGAGTCAACCAGGCTTGTCATCATTAAAGACTTCTGTTTAGGGTCTCCCTCTGTTCCTGCATGCCACCCTGACGATAGTGGAAGGGATGCTTGACATTTGAACTACGAAAGGAAGTCATGGTCTGGGAACTTTTGTCAAATAAAGGAGTCATAAAGAATATTTTATTCAAACATGTTCTAGCTTTCCACTAGACCTGTTGGGGAGTGCATCTTTTTTTTTTTTTTTTTTAATTTTGTGAATGTTTATGAGGATTGGAATATCTCTAATTACTCACACTTCAAACATAACAAGCTGGACCTCTCAGTTACTTAGCACACTTTTGCAACACAATAAAAACAATGAAAAACTGTTGACTTCATGATAGTGAAGTCAGAAGTTTCCTCTTAACTAGGAACAAACTTGAAGGTGAGAAGAAACCAGTAAGTACTATTTCTGCAGAAGACAACTAACAGAGCATATTATCAGGTGTAACTAAAACCATCCAACCCCTGAACTGTGTGGTCGGTTCCTCTTGGGTTTTAGTTTATTATTTTCAAAAACAAGAAAGCCAAAGAATTAAACCAGGTGTTTAATACGAGAAATTACACGGCATCATGGCAGCTATGTGAGAAAAGAAATGATGGTACAGACAGAAGAGAGAATGTCTGTAACTGCCAAAACAATATAACTAGCATTTTTTTAATAGTTACTTGAATTCTTATGGTATTATTATTTTACCCATATGGTAATAGGCATCCAAGGTATTGAATTTTATAGGGTCAATTTTGTACCTTTCACATATTTCTCTGTGATAAAGATGGTATCCAACCCTCTTTCCTGGAGGCCTGCTTCATTTTCCCAGTAGTCAGACCTGACATTCTTAATGACAAGGGTTTGGAATGACAGAATTTTGCATAAACTGGCTTGCAGTAAAGTATGACATTCTTGTTTTTCCCCCAGACTTTGAAGTAATTTTGAAGTAATCTAAAAAAGTTCCTCATACAGCTTCATCTCTACCTTGCAGATATTAGTTAATTTTCACCTTTCAGGAATTGGGCTAAGTTCAGTCCAGGGCTGTTATACCATTCTCTAACCAAGATATTTATTTCAGTCTAGCCATTCAGATGGACTCTGCTTCTGACCACTCCACCACAGTTTGCACTTTTTCACTGCCTAGCCCACAGGTGTGGTGTCAGCTACAGACATGGCCTATGTGGACTGTTCACTGCTACAGTTCAACAGAATGCTGCTCACCTCCTCCACATCTCCTTTAAAGGGCAGCTTCTCAGGCTGTATGGCAACATCTCTCAGTGCACAGAGTGTGGAAAGAAAGCTTTCACAAAATTCTCTGCAGAACAAGACCTTTTTCTCCACGGAGAAAAAAGTTTGTTTCTTTTTACTTCTCATAAGCTAGTAGGAAGGTAATTTGTAAGCAGCCAGGTAAGAGTGACCACTGAAATCCATCTCAGCTGGTGCTTCCTGTACACACTGAACAGTGATTTAAACTTCCACGTTTTAGTTAGAGTCTAGAAATATGGATGGCTGCTTAAAGCAACTTTGTGAAGAGGGAAAGGAAACACTGTACACCACAAAATGTGTGGGTTTTTTCAGTTACCCCAGTTAATTGGAAAACTTATGAAAGTTCAGGAAAAGGTTACACAAACACTGATTAACCCTCTATCCACTCACAGGACATTATGTCCTGGATTAATTTGCTGAGAAGAAAGACTGAATGAAACCTCAGAGAGTTTATCCAATTTTATTTAATCTATGAAGTAGAATTGAAGAATTCCAGATAAGATACAAGTAAGAACATGAACTAATATAGATTTTAAAACGGGAATGGAGAATATGACCTAGAAGGGGCAAAATTAAGAATATTTATGTCAGTATTTCGGCATAAATGCTTACCATTACGCAGACTTTCTAGCTAAATGCAAAATCAGATAAAAGGTGTAATTTGAAATACATTGCTAAGAAAGAGTCAAGAGGTTAAACAATGCAGTTAATAAATGTAAATAAGCAAACCAAGGAGACTGAAGTTCAGTGCATGAATCCTGATTTAAGCAAATATTTTTGAAGATGCCTAATGGGGACACGCTGTAGTGATGATCAATTCTTTGAAGCTGATCATCTATCAAAACCACTTAAAGTTCTTAAAATCAGGCACCCTAACAAACAGGCAATGCCAGAAATACAAGAACCTCTTGCCCACCTGTACAGAAAACCCAAGATATTAGGTGCTCAGATTCTTTAAAACTCAGGTGTTTAATACAAGAATGAAATAGATTTCTGAAACACAAAAGAGGCATTTCAGGATTGTCACAAAATATCTACAACACTTTTCTCTCCCCATCCTTCACATGGACTCCCAGGCAGGGGAGAAAGTAGGTCAGAATGTTCTGCCTGAATCGAGAAAAACTGCAACAGCCAACAGCAGTGCTTTTCAGCCTGGAAAGTAAAGGTGGGGAAAGGGGTCTATAGCCTTTGTGTTTCTATGTTTCAGTTTATCCTCAAAAGAGAAAGATTTAAAAGTACAGATATTAGATTGGACATCAGGTTGTTTGTCTAGATTTCCAACGAAGTTCTACTGTGAGTTATGAAGAGATTAAGGTGATTATACAAACCTGCAAAGCACCAGGGCATTGAAAATCCAGCATTATTGGGAACTAGTAGTAGTTTACATTCCCTATTCTATTACACTCTCTGTTGAGTGTATGATCAGAGACCTTCAGGCTGTTCTTGAGTTCTTGATCCAGCACTTCACAGTTCCTCCTTGACTCTTCCCTGGCCGTGGGGTTTGGGGGAGAGCACAGGAGCTGCCCAGGAGGACCTTGTCCAAGCTACACAGGAAGGAACACTCCACCATCAAGCACTGGTGCATTGTTTCTGCACATTGACATACATTTTCTTCCATTGCCATTTTCCACCCACCACAGCAGATAATACATCATCAGTCTGTTTTTTAAAAGTTTTAATGTTTTTTTAAAGGGCTGCAGTCCGACTTTCTTCTGTGAGCACAAACCACAGCACTAACTATAGGAGCACAGAGAAAGGAGAAGTAATTTCCACAGAAAGAAGAAGTTTCCCCAAATGACACTTCATAAATAACATTTTGTTTCATTCAAGTATATGTGCTAGATTTCATTTTGTGTATGTCCAGGTACTTGAAAACTGTAGGCACAGATTCTTCTGTGTGCATAAAACATGTTTTTTTAATAAAATGCATCTTTTTATTTTTACAGTTTCTATAGCTGATACTGTTCAAACCCCTTTCCTAAGAGTGCTAAGCATTGTCTGTATCATTGAGTGATTTATAGGCTTTACCACTGCCGATAAAGATGTTTGTGAATTTAAGTCCTTGCTTTTGATGTTTGTGGACAGAGTAGGTCCTGAACTTCACTGTTTGTGTAATTATAGTTTAAAGCACTTTATTTTGGAGCCATTGGTTATTTCTAAAAATAAACTGATTGAAAAGGAAACAAACTCTTCAAGAACAATAAGCATAAAAAATAGGTAAACTAGAAGTCTTAAAACAAAAGCCTTTTTTTCCAACTCCAGATAATTAAAATTGTTTTTAAGTAGAAAATACATTAGAAGGAGTATCAGATTCCCAGTGGTAAAAAGCATTCTTTCCACCATGAAGTCATATGAGACACTGACTATTGTCATTTAATTGAACCCATAGCTTATTTCCTTAAATATTTTTTACATTTGAAAATCATAAGTCATTAATAGTTGTATAACTAGACTAAAATTTCTCTCTTTTTTTGTGAATCTTCTTAGATGTTTCATAGATTATGACCAATTTTGAAAAATGAAAAAATTTGTAGCTCTAGAACTTTCCCATGCTTGAGTTACGTAGTGAGTCAGTGTGTTATTGTGCAAAATTAAAATTTAAATAATAAATAATAAATGAAAATCAGAATCATTGTCCAGAGAATAAACAGAAGTTTAGCCATTCATTAAATTGGAGCATCATCAGGCCTAAAACTAGAACAAAATTTAGCAACTCCATTGCCGTGGGAAGTCTGGCAATGACAGGGTATTGCAGGAGCTCGTTTTCAAAAGGACACTGGAGTACCAGTGAACCAAAATAAACTATACATGTCCATTCGAAAAAAAGACAATCTTTCCAGACCAGCTCTCTTCCATGGAGAAATATTGTTATACATTTCAGTAACAGCTCTTTACCTTACCAGTCCAAGGTGGGAGTGACACAGGAGAAGTTGGAGAGAAAAGCTCTAGAAGATTCAGCCACAGGAGAGGGAGATATGCCTTAGTCTCTGCAGGAGGCAGCAGATAGTAGTGAAAGTGTTAAATAATCTAGATAACTTTTTACTTTCCTAGGCTGAATTTCCTACATGATGTATTCCATTTAACCTTCTGACGTCAGTGTAGTTAATTTCTTGTGCTTTGATGGGACATAGGCTTAAGTCACTGCTTGAACTAGACAGACCAAGATTTTTCATTTGTATTATTAAACGCAAAATTATTAAGCCCTTTTAAAAAGATCAGTGACAGCATCTGAAGGTATGAATTTCTATGGCAGTAGATTTCCTGGCCTAATTAAACCTACCAACAAAATAATTTAGCATACAGAAAGCCAGCACTAAACAAATTATGTAGGTAGGTTCAATTAATGTTAATGTGAATGCATTACTGTGTATAAACCACTGTAAGGTTCATACTTTTCAAAATCACATAGAAAGTTCCTTTGATTTTAGTGCATTAAAGTGTTTAATTTTCTACTTCACTCATTTTGTGTCAGTCCTAAAATGTCTGGGCTGAACTGTGAGGCTGTAAAGAGGTGTACATATGTTATAGAGTACTGCTTGTATACAAAGGTTTTTTCTTGGTTTGTTTCTTCGGTTTTTTTTTTGGTTTTTTTTTCTCAGCCTACTGAATTTTATAAAACGTTTACTGAGAGATGCCCAGTACTCTCACTTCAAATAAAGCAATCAGTTCTAAACAGCATTGACTCAGGGGGTAGCCCTCAGCGATAAGCACTAGTCTATTTAGACTGTTCTCTATTCTGTTTAGGCGTTTCTTCATTTCAGACTACATGGGGTAAGGGCAGGAGCCAGCACAGGGATGTGGCCTCAGTCCTAGGCCTCAGAGCATACCCTGTGACATGGCCCCAGGCTCTTTTCTATTAAGCTGACCTTATGTCTCAAAGCCTTATGACCTGTGACACCACTCAATTGTTATTTAATCAATTCAGTCAAAATTAAAAAGGTGTATTTTTATTTGCCTTAACACCTTTTCTTTCTGGTATTTGTTTTGGTGACCTTTGAGTATTGGATTTCAGCTGTCAATAACACACCGCATGCCAGATTGCTTTTTCTAATAAATAATGAAGCAACTTCTGAGGATTATTTGGATTGCATTGATGCGGGTTAGAAATAGTCTGCAAACACAGCCCAAAAGGAACAATGAAGCTGCATATTCTCAGACCATCTCACAGGAAACGCAGCAGGAGAAAAGGATTGTAGGCACTGACTAAAACCAAAACTCAAATTTTCCTGCAATTACCTGCATAGAATCTTCACCTTGAGCTTGAATTAAAAACAAAAGACTCTCTTTTGCTTGTTAAAAAACAAAGGTGGTAGAAGTAAGCTAGAGACAGGGGGAAAAAAAATTAATCATTTGTCACATTTTGTAAAAAAGGCCAAAATATCTGTTGTCTTTACCACAGATTAATGTCCATTCTATATGCATATCCCATATCTGGGAACAGAACCATAATTTTTTTTTCACCTTTTACTTAAGTGTACTATATTTTTTTAAAAAATCATTTTGCCTCCTATATTATATACCTGGTTCCTGATTTGGAGAAGAATTTATGGCTGTTGTTATACAGATGTACTAGACTCCGTACTTAAGTGTGAGAATTTTCTGCTGCAGAAATGCATAGTCTTGCAATAATAAATGAAATAAAAATTAATCAGAATTCTTAGAAATTTAGTAGCAATTACAACAAAAGAGATGAAGTCCCGAAGAACATTTGCATAGGGATTCATCTTTTTTACTTTCCCCATACATGCATAAGTCAGGCTCAAGACAAAGCCAGACAGCATCAGCTGTGCCATGTTATGCTCTCACCCCAAATTGCAAAGTGGAGTTAAATTCATGCATTAACTCCAATACGTTGTGATTTAAGTAAAAGGTAATCTTCATTTCATTGATCTGGTAACTGTGAATCTGAATTTAAAACCTTTCCATCTTGCAGGTCCCCACATGCAGAAACACATGTTTATTTATTGTCTGTATTATAGAGCTCCAGGCTTTGAAAAGGCATCAGGAATGTGATTTGACAGAGAAACTTTGATTCTCATGTACCTGAACATTTTTCCTTTCCTTATTTAGAGAAAACTTCAATTCTTCTAAGAGCGGCAGCAAAGACTAAGTTCCAGAGCTGCTCTTTTCTGAGCCTAAACTATATTGCACTGTGCACAGTAAGTAATAGCTGCATGTCCTGGGATTTGGCAAGAGCAAGTTTTAATCTCTTTGAGCATCCCCAGGAGCTACAAATCGGAGTGGGAAGAGAGAGGATTGCACCCCTGTTGCCCTTTCCCCTTCACAGTCTGTGATCCCCAGGGTGGCACAAGTATTTATAAATTAGTGACATTTATTTATAAAATGCCTGAGATGTGCACCACTTTAATGTATTAAAAAATTACATTAATGTAAACTCAGCTTCATACATCACTGAACATTATTAATTGGGTGTGGGGATGTGTGAAGGGGGATGGGATAATTAAGACTGACTGTCTTTTGAATACCTGCAGTGTAAGCAGAGGAAGTAGCACAGACTGAGTTCCTACAAACGGTTCATGGTAAAAAGGAAAGAATTGAAGCAATAGAAGAAGTAGTGTGATCTTCTGTGTTTAGCTCCGGAGGTGTCTGTGTATCTTTAACTCAGAGACAGACCAGAGCCTGAGGATTAACCGGGTCAAGGACTTTATTCTAGAGTCTATGTGGAAAACAAAATGCTTAGAGTCATAACATGGCAGAAACATGATCAAAAATATTTTTAGTATAACACAGCTTAAATATTAGGTTGGGGAATTTGTAGTAAGTGAAGTAAAATGTGACCCAATGTGGATATGACCCATTCTTTGCACTACAGATGATTGACAAAGTCTTCAGGGCAAATCTTCTGCCCTGAATATTCAGTCTGTACAATTCCAGGTTATAAAAAACTATATGAAACGATAGCAGCTTTTGATCTAAAATTATTCATTCTATTATGTGCTTTTGACAGGGGCTTGGCATATTGGTATGCCTGATAGCTTAAAATTTGAAAGCAATGCACTCTTTTTTTTTTTTTTTTTTTTTTTTTTTTTTTTTTTTTTTTTGTCACATATTTGAGTGATGGACTTCACTTCAATGCCTGGGTTTTTTTTCACTACTGTCTCTCAGATGATACAAAGCTGGAGTCCCACCAGGCAGTCTGTTCCATTCCTCCTCTCTCCTCCCAGCACAGTTTCATAAAGGTCCATATCCATATTCTTAGAAAGAGCTATTTGAGCCACTACTGTAAGACAGTGATTTAAAAATCCAGTGTCAAGGAACAGATACCAAAGAACACAAGAATCCACTCCCTAGCATCATACAAATTGAAGATATTCAGATACCAAACATCAAAACCATGGTGCAAATAAGAAGACCAGTAAAACTGGTAAATCTGGAGCAGCTGAAGATTTTCAGAGGAGATAGATAGATATAATGTGGGTAAACGTTTCACTGAAGATAGTGGTGACTAGGGTGTATAAAAAGGAGGCTATTAGTCTGGAGTGTGGTCCAGTTTGAGACATTTCAGTAAGACAGTGGTTGTATTTTTATAAGGGATCTGACTTGTGCACAGAAGTATTGATAACACCAGTGCCAGGACACATCTTCAGTAGGCAGGAGGATCGGGATATCGCAGTGAAAGAATCAGATAGCCTTGAGATCGACAGGAATAGAAGTAAGATGAAATTCAATAGCACAAAGTACAAGGTCAGTCACTCAGGGACTAATAACATAAATACTCTGCTATAAACTGTGAGCTCATCTGTCAGAAATCACCAAGAAGAGAGTGACCTAAACTCTCTAGCTGATCACAGTATGACCGTGAGCTGCCAATATGCTGTAGCTGTGAAAAAAGGCAAGCGTGTTTCTGAAGTAGAGTATGGAGATATTTGCAGAGAGGATAAGAAAGCATTAGTATCGCCATCCAACACCCCAATAAAACCTAATCTTGAGGACTACGTACCTATTAAAAGAAAGATGAACTATTACTGGAAACAATACAGTTGGTACATAAATATCAAAAAGACACCAAAGTAATTTGGCATGCTTAGACTAACAAACCAGACCCTAAAGGAGATTTAACTGTTGCCTATTAATACATATAAAAATAAACACAAGAGGCAGAGGCAAAATATTTAAGCTGAATGCCAGCTTTGGCATGAAAAGAAATAGGAGGTATGTTTATGTTGGAAATTGGAGAAAAGGATCTTATCTGGCACAACAATCATTCCCTGGAAGAGGTTCCCAAGCATGGTAAGGGTGTAGAGGCTGAGGAACAAAAAACTAATTACTTTTAAGGTGGAGTTTGATAAGTGTAAAAAGATTATATGATATGGTTGCTTGCAAGAGCATGGAATTGGATTTAGTCCCCACATTCCCTTCCAGCCCCTAGATTCCAAAGCTATGCCACAAATCCTCTCAGGTAAGAACAGGAGATTTATACCAGTAATAAAAACAGATTCCCAGAATTGTACAGACTTTTAGCAGTGAGGAGACAAATATGAAGATCTTCTTTGTGATGAAATGTCCTGGATTAGTTCCTGCTACGTGGCTGAATAAGAGCATCAGATATACCCCAAGTGGGAAAAAAATAAACATCATCTTGTCTTAAAAATGCTCTTGCTAGAAAAGTCAGTATAAACTCTGTTTAGTTAGTCAGTTAATTGCTGTCACTGTTTAAAAAACCTTGTAAAGGTCTTATGTCTACTTCAAATGTTTCAGACTTCCAGGTACCTGTATGTACAACACTTTGTTAGAATTAATCCTCTCTTATAATGTGCCAGTATATTTCTATTCAGATTTCTGCTTATTAATTTTAGGGTTAATTGCATAGAAATATCCTGTTTATTTCTCAGACTAAAAGGATGGGAAACCCAACACTTTGTCCAAACATGGTGTTCAGTACTTGTACTTTGCTTTTAGTGATAAAGGCTTAATTACTACTGGGAGCTGATGCAACAAGCATGCACAACCAGAATTACTCATACATAACACTGGATAGTATTGGACATTGGTAATCATTACTTAGCTGTTCTTCCAGTTATAGGATTGTTGACATACAAGGCAGCAGTGGTGATAAACTTATCAGAGTATGAGGTACAGCTAAACTTCTGTAGATGTACCAGCTACCACTGCTAACGCAGTGTTGTCTTTTGAATGCAATTCCATGGAAACCTGTTTATGATTGTCATAACCAGTGGGAAAAAATAGGGTTTTTTTGGAAATGAATGACCAGCTAGTATTAATAAAAAACAACATTCCTGCTGAATGCCAGAAGGGACTCTAGCGTTATCGTAACTTTGGAACAAGAAGAGGGAGTGTGAATGTAAATGATTGCAGATAACTAAAGTAATGCTTTGTTCTTATCTTTCTCACTGATATTTTCTTGCAGTTAAGGAGGAGAACTGTGGTTTCAATGTCTGCAGTTCCTTCATTTCTCCATATGTCTATGTCTGCCTTACTGTGCTTCTGTTCTCTGTTGGTTACTTGGGATATGAGCCACAATGGAGACCACATTGTCCATCTCAGGAGCTTCTTGTCCTCAGTGAGTTCTCAGAAGGTGACCATCCACCACTGCAGATGCACTTAGGGCATCTTAGCAGCTGTTCTTCAATAGACATTTATCTCAGCTGTGCTTAAAAATTTTGGAGGCACCTGCCTTGGCAACCACTACCTTTGCCCACAGCAACAAAGCATAGATGATTATATCCTACAGGCATTTGTGGCATGCTGAATTCATACCCTGGGTTTTACAGAGCCCTAGGTATGACGGTTTTCATCAGAATTACTTTAATACTGTGTGTAACATTTTAACATAGCAGCTTAGATGGCAGTGGCCCAGAGCAGTTCTACATGAGTGGTCCCTGAGCCTCAGCAAAACTTCTCCGTGTTCAAATGCCTTGGAACAAAACTCAAAAATCTCCTAAAACACATGGTTTACATGACTTTATTGCACTCCAGAAATTTCTATTTTTAAATGTTTAAAGCAAGTGGTGTTTGGGGATTTTTTCCCAAAATGAAGAAAAACCTGAAGGGTGCTGGTATTGCCTATAATGGTTTAGGAGAGGATAAATAAACTGTTTCAAATAATCAGGAATTTTGAGCAAACACTGCCTTTCTAGAGATTCAAAAGTACAAGTGTAGAAATTGGCTTGTGTTAGAAAGAAATCTGTTACTGCCCTGACTAGATTAACCATGGTAATTGGCACTGGGGTTTTTTAACATATTGTGCAGTGCTTTGCAGGCGGTAGTAATAAATAATGTGCACTTAGCTGCACTATTGGTCATTCGCAGTCCTATCACAGCAACCTCCCCCCATTCAGGGAAGATAAATGTGATTTAAATTAATAGCCAGTCCTAAATAACTCCTCAGCTGGTAAACGATGCATTTATCAGGCTCAGACAGGCAGTGTCCTTTGATTCATGGTCCCCCCCTTACAATGTGAAGGGTGCGTACAAAAATTGTTATTACTTTTTAATAAAGTGTAGCAGTCAGTCTTCAGTCATTTATCAGAAATGGAGGCATTCTGACAAACAGAAATATCTTAGTAGTGGATGAATGAGAGGGATAAAGGACACATTTCTCAACAAAAATAATCACTGACTAAATAATCTCATAAAAGTCAGCTTCTAAGTACCTTGAAATAAATGTATCCAGCTGAGATACAGACTCCATGTGCTGTTAAACTAAAACCTAAACCAACCAGTACAGTATTCACCTGCAAACAGAAATAGAAAAAAAATATTTTCATCCTTATTCTGTGTGACAGTAATTCATATACAAATAGTGGTCAGTGAAATAGCAACTTTCCCAATATATTTTCCTTATGGTTTCTAAAACTACCTCAAATTCATTTCCCCATTTATAGCTTTTAAAGTAAATGTGTTCATAAATAAATAAATGAAGCTTGGAGATGGAAAAAGAGTGATAGTGAATGAAGAAACTTGTAACTAAATGTAATTTAAAATGTTTTATAGCTTATGTGGTTTTTAGTATTCTTTTAGTATTTAAAACTTTACTGTTCTTAGAATTTAGGCATCTGCTTAGGATATGGCAGTGCAAGACCTCCCTGTGCAGGAAGGTTGCCTGAGGAGATTTAGAGGAGGCCGTTCTTTGCAGGTGAGCATCCCTATCGGTCATGCATGAACTGAGGACAGAGAATTAAACCTGCCACTCATCCTAACGATTTGCCCGTGCACAAACTTCAACTGACAGGCTAATTCATATATGTGTGGGAAGGCCAGAACCTGCACTTTTAATACAAACTTTTTTGCAATTCCTCTGGTAACATGGGACTTGGTTCCTCTTAGCATTACACAATTTGGTGGGGTATTACTGCTCATAGTGATGCAGAGCTTATCCTGCTAAAGATGTAACATGAGGAGTGCTCAACTGAAGTTGTCTGAGCACAATCAGCTTCTAACATCATGTTGAGGGTAATGTTTTCTAATCATTGCTTAGTGCTGTTCAGTGCCTCCTTTGCTGTTAAGCTCTGGCTACGCAGACCACCCCTGCAGAAGGTGAAACATGAGGCATCACTAACACTGCCACCTCACTGTGCTCACCTCAGCTCCACCTATCCCTCCTCATGCCATCCCCCTATCCATCTCTCAGCAAATCCCGCAGGGGAGCACATGGATGGGTTTGCTGGCACAGGAACAGGGCTGTTGTTTGATTACAGCCATTCTGTGTACCTTGGAGCAGCAGGGAACTCCATGTAACAGCCCTCAGCAGGTGCAGGCTTCCTCCCAGCCAATGCAAGCAAACTTCTGCTAAATCCTATTCAGGCAGGAGCTCTTCTGGTGCATCAGTTAAGACTTTTGTTCCTCCTTCCCTGTTTAACTTTTAGCTTTGTTCTGGTTGATGTCACACTTCAGGAAAGACTCAAATGCAAAATCATGTAGTAACACCCTTCGAAAACGGAGTCCTGGTACGTAGTGCAAGTGTTCACATCACAGTGAAGGAAAACTACTGGTCTTAAACACAGCCCAGTCTCCCCTTGTCCTCATGCTGGGTTGCTTTGATAGCCAGCAGCAATTGCATCTGCTGGGTTTAAACAGTATTCTGAATGGGCAACCACATAATTCACTTGTATGGGAACAGCCCCATCGTGCCTGGTCCTCACATCAGCATCATCAGACAGGTTGTGTGCCCATATGAAGTGCTGCTTTTCAGAATACCTGTGTTATCTTCAACATTTCATTTGACTTTTGGATCACCTGAAACTGTACTGCTCTGTGACCAAAGGAACTCTTTGGAAAAACTCCCTTCGCTACAGTACTGAAGGCCACAGGAAGAGTCACAAGTTGGATAAACATCTTCCTAAAATACAAAAACAAATTGAACATTGCGGCATTCATTTTTTATGAACTATATCACATTATCTTCTTACAGTAGGGAAATAGCTACACATCTTTTTATATTGCATTATTTGTGCCTCTTCTAATAAACTGTGTCCGGGCCAAATGCCACCGACTTGAATTAAAAAAAAGAAGAGCACAGTCATTAATTTCATTGTGAGTATTAGCTAAGAATATACGGTAGCTTTTTGTCCTTAATAACCAAATATTTAAGAAATAAATACATATATAAATAATAAAAATTAGTGTGAAGAAATAATTATTAAGACTCATATTGGGTACAAATAAGGATTAGAGTCTTCTGGTGTGAGCAATTGCTCATAACACAATCTTACCAGCTGCAGCTGGTATGAGTGTGTGAGGATATAACTGTCTTTGTGCTGAAAAATTGTTTGAAATAATTGACAGGGTAAAAGAATGAATATTGGGAAATAAGTTGTGGACAGTAGGATAGATTAATCTTAGGAGTAGTCTGCCATGAAAAATGCTGGAAGTAACCGGAGAAATTTAAAATAAAATTGGGTAAAATATCCAGAAATGAATGTTGGGAAATGATTCAACATTGGCAAGGAAGGAGGATAACAGGTCATATTTTAGGAAGGCATTAATAAACCATTTCTAAAATGTCAGGTTTTTGAAAGCTGAGATTCCATTAAACTAACATATTGCTAATTACTCTTGACTTGGAATTCTGTTATGTATTTCTTTTGGTGATTCTCCCTCCCAAAATTACAAGCAAGCAGGGAAAGGATGTAAGTTTTCATGGCAGTTTTTGAATATTTGGCTGATTTGCCTCTTGTGTCTGCTTCTAGCACTCATGCTGATATTATGTGCTCAGGTTTTCCCTGAAAACACAATTTAATCAAGTAGAAGGTGCTATTTAAGAAAAACTCTAGATAAAGAAATTTATCATGAGGAAACAGCCTCTACAAAGTTCAAAATCTACAGATGGCCTAAACCTGATTTTAGTTGGATTCCTTTAATTATAAATACATTTGTCTTCTGTCACTGCTTTTTCTATGGACAAGTAGATTTTACTTAAAGTCACTCACAGGGAGAAGGCAATATGATAAGTTCTATATCATAATAATTTGTCTATACTGATAACAGTAATGTAAAATTATATACACTAATTATTTTTCATGATCATGATGACATAACTGAAAAAAAAACCCCAAAATTTTGAATATGTCAGCCTGCTTTGGTTTTATCCTGAAATTAGTAGAGATAATCTGCTTTTACTATATAGACATTAACTTGACTGAGTAATTTACAAACAAGGAACTCCTTTCCCACTTTGTGTCAACTCTTTATAGACCAGCTATATTCTGATCTCCTCACTTGAAACTCTTTTAAAAATTCACAGCCACTGATGTCTAACATCTATTTTATAAGTAATATAGAAAGACATCTTAAATTTGAGAAACAGACATCTGAAGAAAATATTGAATTGTTTTTCTCTTCTCCTGCTCTTCAGAAAATGTAACTCTTTTTGTTTCTAATCGAGATACAGTATTTTTAAACAAAACCTTTTGCGTTTGAAATACAATATAACTATTAAACTATTACTCTAAACTTTGTCTAATTTCCTTGAACAACACAAAAATTCTTCCATTTGAATTTAAGTGAGTGTCTTCATCCAAAAATGCCATTTTTTGCTCTTCCTTTCACAATCACACTGCAGTGGAAAAAGCATCCTGTACTGGAAATAAACAGCAAATATTTTGAATTAAAAATATGTCCTTGTGTATTAAAAAACCAACAACAGCAGCAGCAGCATCTCACTCTTTTATGCTGGAATAAATTAGCCCTTTAATTTAGTTCCATGAAAAAAATACAAGCTCGAAGCAATTCTCTTGTGTATAGACCAACATTAAGCCTCATACACAGGTAACAGTCAATCCATTAACCTTTGCTTTGAGCTTAACCTGTGTGTCCCTCGCATCACAGTTGTTCCTCCTTTTAATACCTTTTCCTTAATAGTTGCTCACCCACAACTGAAAAGGGCAGAGCAGCTTCTCATGACATTGACTGTGCCACTGCAATAATAAGCTTCTCTTTTCTTTTTTTCCCACCTCCTGCCTCACTATGGTGTCAGCAACCATTTTTTTGGGGGGAAGGTAATCTAAAAAGAGCTGTAGAGGCAGAGGTCATGTTAAACTGTAACGCAAATGTTATTCCTCGATTATCTAGCTGGGGTAAATGTCAACTGCTTGGGGCTAAAGCAATTGGAAAAGCAGAGTGTGTGGATCTAACAAAGGGAGGGAGAGACACACACACAAGGAAGGCGAGCTGGGGGAGGGGGAATCTAAACTGGTCCTAGCTTGTAGGGATGTTAAGGGATGTTAAACCAACACTTGTGTGTATCTCTTTTCTCCAGTGGACAGCAGTGCCGTCAGCTGCATGTGGTCCGAGCCCAGCTTTCCTCACCCGTTCTTTTGTAATAAGTGTGTCTGCAACAGAAACTATTGTGTGCTGAGGCAGCGGCTTCAATGGCATTTAAACACTTGAGGGATCAGTGCTCGTCCCACTTACTGAAGAAATAAGTAATATGTTGTGTGGGGAAAAAAGATATATTTAATCCTGTAGAACAATGCTAGTTTGAAATTCTTTAATATATGGTGCAATTTGAAGAAGTAAATTATGATACAGCATTGGTTATAGTTGTAGTTAACACAACTTGAAAAAAATACATATTACAGTGAACAATGCTCTTTATGGAACTAAAGAGTGGGCACACTAGTTGTTATTCTCATATAAGAATATATATTTTTAGCCATCAATGAATGCATTTAATATTGAACATCCAAGATTCTTTTCTCAGTTTTCTATCATGAGAGATCATTATTACTTGTGCCACTGATTCCTATGCCAGATTAAAAAATAGGCAAATAAAAATATTGAGTGTTAATCTAAAGCAAATATTGGAAAGATTAATATGATGAGTAAGAAATTCCGACATAGTTTCTGGGAATGCATGATTCTGACATAGTTTCTGGGAATGCATGAAAAAATTCACCAGATCCAGCTTTACTGTCTCACACCCTTTTCCCCCTCTGGATGTGGTAATTTCAATTTTCAAATAAGAAGGTGTTACAATTCATACACTGAACTGTAGTGAGCAGTCTGATGGCCAACGCTGAAAAATTTTGGCAAGTTTAAGGAGTTTCTGCTTCTCTGCTGAGAAGCCATCAGTTGTTTCAATACAAAGTTAAATAGAGAGGTTTAAAACATCTCTGGAAATTTACTGTTTTAACAGACAGCTAAAGACAATAATTGCTAAACTACCCAAACGCAGTCCTCAAGAGTACCCAGAATACTTTTGTGTCCCAAGGCCCTGCGTTGCACTAGCAGCTGGGTGAAGGGGCAGGTTCACAGGTAATTTGTTCCCTAAACATTGCTGATGTTCTTATTTTGGACTGAAAAGCTATTCCCAACAGCAAGAACTTCTCCTAGCAATGTTCTAGTCATACAGTACATCATACTGTAGCTTATGATCATTTGTATCACGTATTTGTGTAGCATTGATCACACAAAGTTTGTGCTGTGAAAATGCTCCACCAGCACAGTTGTGAACACAAATTCTCCAAGTCAATGCTGCTCCACTCACTGAGAGCTATTTTTTGATTCAGTAGCTGGTGAATCCAGTAAAATTATAATTTCCTTTATCATAGCACCTATTAGACCCCATCTCTCTTCTTTACATTAGAAACTTATTGATAAACTGGAGAAAGTTCAGCAGAGGTCACTAAGATGCCTAAGGCTCTGCAACACTTGACCTGTGTGAAAAAACTCAGGGAACAGGCTGAAAATGAGGTCATTAAGAAGTGGGAGCCAGGTTTTTACTGACTTTCATGGTGGGAGAACAAATGACAATGATCATAAATTAAAACAGGGGACTTCTGACTTAAGGCAAAATATTTTCTTCTACAGGACATTCAAGCGCTGGAAGAAGTTGCCTAGAGGTTACCCTGAGAAGATGTGCAGTTTTCCTCCTCGGAGGTTTAGGAGACTGAATAAAACCTTGGGCAACCTGGTCTGATTTCATAGCTGACCCTGCTTTGAAAAGGCAGTTGAACTGGAGACCCCTGGAGGTCTCTTCCAGCCTGATAATTCTACTTTGCGATTCTAGTTTGGACTGTTGAGAAGGAGCTTGTAACAAAAACAAAACAAAACAAAAAACCAAACCCACAATAGCCCAAAATCCTTCTGCTTTACAATTGTGTAACTTCATCCGTGAAAATAGTATGAGGAAGTCACCTCAACAGAATATGTGGCATTTACAATATGTCAACAATAATTATAGCTTTCAGTCATTTCACACAACAGCTCTTAGCTTTTCTGTAGTCTTCTAGAGCTGTGTTTTATCTTTAACACATCAAAACACTCTGGGAGACAAGAGACCTTGAGTGATGTTGACTTGGTGTGAATGCTTGACTTACTGGGACACAGAGAGCATATCTGAATATAACCAATTATTTTGTACAGCTGGAGGGCAAAGCAGACTATGATGGTGTCATGGCTGCCATCAAGGCCATGAAACCACTGGCAAACAGTCAACGAGTATTTTTAGCAAGTGTTAAATCTGTCTAAAAATTTCTTCTGAAAATAGTTATGCTGAGATTCCACTCTGTTTCTGTGGAATGGAGAGCAATAGGAAGAAGTATGTAAGTGATAAATTCACACTTTAACTTAGGCCTGGTAGTGTGGCTTTCTGAAGCCAAAATTTAACCATGACCTAGCTTTAAAATATACTTTTATGCCATTGTTTTCTTTCCCAGATTATTGTGATCAGATGAATTGGCTAATCACTTATCTACATTAAGCATGCCTGAAAATTGCTTTTGGGTATCCAGATTAAGTGATGAGCTCATTTCCTGGTGGTGACAGGAGCTAACAAAACAAATATACAGAAATCCATTAGAACTAATTCACCCAAACAACTTGAGTGAATCACTCAATGTCCTTCCCTCACTGGGGAAAGAAATCAGTGGCTTGATGATAAAATTAAATATATTTTTTAAACAAAAGAATGGGGTGTTTTTAATGATCATAATGGTATGACAAAAAATATGCAGGACTATCTATCAGCCTTCTAATTTGTAAGTACATATGTGCATCATTAACTTAGTTCATCTAGGGCCATCCCCATGAAAATTAATGAGTGTTTTCATATGCTTCAAGAAAGAATCACACTTGTAACAAGCACTACTTTAGAAGAGTTAAGAAATTCAGGAGGAAAATCAGCAACAAGTTTTGGAAGTTATTTGATCTTTACAGCCATAAACTTTGAATGGAAAAAGAAATGCACTTTCCAAATGAATGGCACTACTTCCTTTGTATGGCAATTTGTTGTTAATTATTTAAAAATTATTGTAATTTAGGAAAGCGTAGCTCTTGGAAACAAGATAGTATGTAATGAGCTGGCTAGCATTAGTAGGTCTTCCAGATTTAATACATTTTATTTCATGAACTTATCAAAAATGTGAAAGATTAAGTCTGACTTCCGAAGTTTTAGAACTTTTATGCTTACAGCTTGGGAAAACAAAACATTTTATGGTGGTAAGAAATATGAAGATGTGACTGACAGTAAGTATCTGCATCACTAGAAGATTTATTTTATTTTGTGACTCCTTAATTTCCAAGCAGAGGATGATAAGATGGAAAAACTAGAAGCTAAAGTTTGATGAATATTAGTGAGAAATAAGGTACACTTTTTCTCTCTATCAAATATGCTCTACTCTAGCTAAGAGATTTGGACCTGACCTAAGAATCACCTAATAAAATTCTATAAACTGAATGAATCAGGATTTCTGACAGGGTAACTAAAAAAGTCTATTGAATTTGTAAATCAGAGGTGTGAGTAGTTGTACTTCCCCTAAGTGCAGTGAAGAAAACCTGCTTTACAAACCTAGGGGCTGAGCCTTGACATGTTTTGATGTAATACTATGAGTGAATTCTTAAGTATAGTAATTGGGATGAAAAAGCTTGCATGCGGTAAACTGTTATCATTAGTATTGTGGACTTCACAAATAGGACACCAGAAATATTTATGAAACTCAGACATCAAAGTAGTTTCTTTTTATCTCTCTCTTCACCCAGCCCTAGTAAAGCCTAATTGAAATACAATAATTATAAATGAGCTTAGCTTCTCAATTTAATTTTCTCATGAGTAGTTTCATTTATTTTTCTTAGGCTTTGTTAACATGTTTTAATTAAAAGATTTAACAAAGCTCAAGATACAACGTGCCATTAGGTATAGGAACATAATGGGACATAGGCATAGAGAATGGTGAACCTGTTTTTATAAGTCTGCCTGTTGGTGCAACTGGGAGAGTAAATTTACTCATGAATCTGAGGAACACTATCATGTAGGAAGCCAGATCCCAGAAACAGGCTCTTCCACGTCCACTTCAAGCAAAACTTGACAAAAAGAATTCTTCATCTTTACCACTATTTAAACATAAATTCGACTCAGAGAGAGAAAACCTTAGAAAATATTAACCAGAAAAGTCATTCTGTAAAGCACTTTTTCAGCAGTCACAAAGTGCCATCTGCAAGAAAGTTAACCCCAGATTAACAAAATACTCACCGAGACTCACAGTGAAAACAGCATACAAAGTCAACTTCTTAGCTCAAGGCACTAAGGGGGAGATAAATCACTTCAAACATCAACATCTGTGCCCTACAGCTGTCTCAGTCTTTTCAACCCCTTGCTGGAAAATATTAAAATGAAGCACAGATATGACTACTGTGAAACTCTTTGTTATGTATAGACAGCAGACACATTGGAAGTCTTGGTCTAAGGGACTGGTTGAATTGATAAGACAATACTGGGAGACCCAACCTGAGAAAAAGCCAAAGGAGGGTCTCAGACTGCTTTTTGGAATATCCATGTAATTATCACAGGTAAAATTGTTACAGTCAAATAACTCCTCTTACTCTGATATAGAGAGTGAAAAATTTACCACTTGTCATTACAGTTTGAACATACAATAGAAATGGGTTTAGTACAAGTCATTATAGCTCCCTTAGTTTTTTGATTGATAAGATTATTTGGGATTAAATTTCTTAAGAGCATGCACTCAATAAAGGAATTTGTAGTCTAAGACTAAAGAGGAAAGTTTCTCCAATTCTTCAAGTAACAACTGTCCAACATACTCAAATTCTTGTTGTATCTAGACCAAAATAATACTTTAGATAGGGCACCATGAAAGAAAAACTTATGATGACAAAAAAATTGAATTATTTATTCTTATGAAAAACATAATAGCATATTCCCAGAAGACCTCATCCTTGTGAACATTTTCTGGTTTTGATGTTCCATTAAAAATTCTTGAATATGTAAAAATAGCCATGCATTTCTCATGTTTAATGCATTCTTTGTGTGAACTCGAATTGTATAAAAAGAATTAGGCTACTGTCACGCATGATTCATTTAAAATGTGCAGAAATACTAATCTTTCCATTTGTTAAGCATCTTTATTTATTTCAAATCATACATGCATTCCAAAGAAAAGAACAACTGCCCTTTGCTCTCATCAGTCTTTTACACATTAAAAAAAATGTATCTGAACAAGGAAACTGAAGGAATCTCCCTTCAGCCCCAGTACTCAGGATAATTTTCTTTTTCAAAGTCCTACTTTGCCTCATCTCCAGCTTCAATGAAAATAGAAGCGATCTACTTGAAATTTTTGCCAGAGCAGGTGATTTCCCTGTGAAACTTTGAGCTTTCCAGTGCATGTAAACAAAAAAAAAATCAAATAGATTTCAATTTCTGAGGTTTTGCTAATTTTCTTTGTTTTCTCCAGAAAGTTTAGACATCAATATTTCTTTTTAATTTCATCATGGTAGGCATAGAGCTCTTACTAATTTGTGAGCTGCATACACAGAAGAGTTGTGTTACTGAGAGAAAATCTGCGGTGAAGCAAAGCCAGATGAATACAGAGAGAATGCATTTTGTGTGACACAGTAGATCTCTCTGGCTCCTTTAAGCCTTATCTGATATAGTAGAAGCTAAAAAAGAGTCTGGAGAGGCCATACATGCAAAGTCAAAAAGCTGAAAATCTGATAAACTTACTTTGCCTGAGAAAATGCAAAGGATGAAGGCTATATGTACAGCTGGAAAACAAGCTGGTGAAGCCTATAAAAAAGCCTGTGTAAACTGCAGAACCTCCACTTGCTTCTCTAAATAGATGGCAGGTACAGTCCTGAGAAGCAAAACTTGCTTCTGAAAATCTTTCTAGCTATTACAACTTACATAGGACTCCTACAAAGTCTTACCATTTTACAAGGCTGTTTTCTTTATTTAAAAATATGGAAAAATTGAAAGAGAAATAAACAAATCATAAGGCCCAGAGGCTTTCTGTGAGAGTTCATAATAATGAAATGTGTTTGGTTGGGGTTTTTTTAGTCTTCAACAAGAGCAATAAAACAAACAAACCAACCGCAGAATTATTATTCTCCATTTACCAAGTCTGAGATAGAGTCCCTTTGGCTGATCCAAAGAAACACTTCCCACCTATTTGCTCCTTGGATAAAGTAGAGATGAAGCTTAATCTCCTTCTGTATTGACATTTGCTGTGCCTGCACTTCTGCTCCTCAGTCTGCATCATGCCCTGCACCTTCCTTCTTGCCATGCAGAATCCTGTTTGGAAGGAGTTAGTCAGCATTGATCCTGCTGCCTGTCTCTTGAAGAGCATAAAGTAGTGGCATTCCCATGTAAACAGTCAGCCTCCACACAAAGGCTCCCTTCCAGATTGTGGCAAAAGTAGACACTCCTATAAAGCATTAAAAAATGTATGTAATTAGTCAGTGGCTAGAGAAAATGGCATGGCTAGCTGTAGTTCTCAGCTGGAAGCAGGTCAAAACCATGTCTGTCTTCTCCAAAATCACTCTTTAAACACTGCTAGACAGGAAAAGGAAAACATTTTTTCTCATACTGAAATTGCTGGTGTAAATAATACATTTAAAACCACATTGGCTGGAAGGAGGTTAGGTTTGAAAGAAATTCTTTAGCCTTGTGGCTGGTACTTTCAGTCAGAAAAGCAGGGGAGAGGGAGAAAAGAGCTCACCTCTAGGTTCTGCCAGAGGACTACTTCATAGGTTTTATGCAAGACCTTTGCAAGCAAACACACAACTTTTTTGAATTGGAGTTTAAAATGGGCTCTTTCAACTTGCAAGAACCTCTGCACTTCCAGTATCAAGAGAAGATCAGAGGATGAACACAGTGGTTAAAGTGCAGAGGTTGAGTTGAGGTTTTATAGTGGACTCCCGATCTGGTGGGCTCTGTTTGTCCAAATAAACAGTTTTGACTTTATATTCCTAGATTGTCACTTAGAAGGAGCATTTGTTTGTATTGCTTTTGGAAAGAAAATATTATTTATAAATCCATGTAGTCATATTTTATTCAGATTAATGATCTTTTCAGAAAGGGTCAAGTGCCTATTGCATTGTGAGTGGGGTGCTTGTGTACCAGCAGTCAAACCCTTGCTACTAGCACTGAAGTTAAAAGGTAAGAAGGGGTAGCAAAAGAATTCTTTACAGAAAGTAAGGTAGCACTGAACCAATTGAATTTTACTGAGTGAGAATGTCATACAGCCAGATTTTCTGTAATGCTCCTTGAGCATGAAATCAATGAGGCTGCAATTCTCCAGGGTCACTGGTTTTAAAGTCCCTTGGTGCTCGGGGTGGTAGTGCCAGTCAGGGCGAGCCAAACACAGTGGGTTTGCAGGCTGCTCTGCTGGCTTGCAGCACCATTCACAGCAGTATTCAAAGGGTGAACTGGCTGCACCAGCAGCTTTGCTTTGAGCCTTTCTTCCTTTGGTCACTGTGAAGCAAAGATTTGTGCTTTTCTTTCCTGGACCTAAGTGCCAAAAGAGAGAGATGGTAATTTGTACCGAGTAAGAGTGCCTGTAGCATGTCCCTGGAGGTTTTTTCTGGGAAAAAATATTTCCTTTTCCTGGTCATTCTCTTCATTCAAAAGAATAATTATCTGGGCAATTGTTCACTGTGTACCTGAATCTGGAAGGCGGAAAATGGCATCTATGGAAAATAAAAGTGCATCAGGTGAAAACATCTTGTATATGGAGATATTTTCTCCTTCAAAACAGCTCTATGAGGAATAGCAGCACAGTTGATGTATACCTACCCAACCTTTTCCCCTCTTTAGATATTGTTAATTAAGCTGTTTTCTCTGTTTTGTGTTTTTTTCTTAGCTAGCTTGGTATAAAGTACACAGTAAAATTTTGTTTTGGAGAGTGCAAAAGTTATTTGCCAACTCATGAGTTACCCTGACAGCTACAGGTTGGCTGCATGGAAACATTTGCAGGCTGATAATTGTGCAGTGGTGGCTGCTGCCAAGCAAGGCCTTTAAAAGTACTGTAAGATCCTTTAGCAACTTCTACAGCCACTGTCGGTTTAAATATGAATGTGAAGAAAAATTATAACCAACATAACATGTTGAAGGGGGACTGCAACTCCATCAACAGAACTTTCATTTAGGAGCTGACTTGCCCTAGAATGATTTTTGCACGGTTTTGCTAACATGGATACATAGCTAAGTCTGATATGTAGAAAGGTAATGTAGTCTACTGCACAATTACTACACACAGGTTCTAGTTCTCTAGATGACTTAAAGTTGTTGTGCTTTCCACAGTGCTGGGCAGACTGAGACTGGAAGCTTCACAGAGCATTAGTAAAAACTTCTGTTCATGTAGCAGTCTGAATATGACGGCTTTTATAACTACAAAAAAAATCCAGGTATGTATTGATCTATCAGAAGTTAAAAATATTCTCTATTTTGAAGTATTAGTTATAAGGTATTTTTGTTTACAGATAAAAAAATCAGAGGAGAAGATGCAGTGATACAAAGCATGCATAATTCTGCAGTTAGTGGTGGAACTAAGAATAAGAAAGTATTACACTTACAAATAATGTAATGTTTCACCACAAAGTGTATATACATACAGAAAATTATCTATTAAAAAAAACCCCAAATATTACAGATACTAATTTTCTGAAGACACTCCTTTAATTTGTGGTGGGAAAAGAACCTTTTGTGCAACATTTCCTGTGATAGAAGTTTTAGACGTGATTTTAATAGCAAAATTCAAAAAAACTACAGAACATGGATGCTTATGAATACTCCATACTATCATTTTCATTCTTGGAATTTAAAAATGGAAAGATAAATAAAATAAAATAAATAGGAAACAAAATTAAGAGTTTATGTCAAAATAAAGAAAAACATAATAAATCCATTCTAAACTAATTGGAATAGATTTCTTGCATCTCAGCTTGCTTTGGTTGTATTACTTAACTTATACTCTGTTTATCTTATTTTCTGTTGTAAAACATTCTCCTCCTTCACTGAAAAAGACATGATGTGGGTCTGTTCTGGGTGGTTGAGAGAACTCTGATCCCTTTCAAGACTTTCCTGGATTCATAGCTTTTTGGTCCCACAAGGACTTACTTACTTGATTTACACTCTTTGAGTAGAGGGCACATAGCTTTATCAGCAATATTTGAGAGAACTCCTTAATCATGATGCAGGACCATTCATAGTGGGGAAAAGTTAGTGAATCATGTCATACACGTGCTATTTTAAAAACATGGTTTATGGAATGTTTCCAGATAGCAATTTATAAACAAAAATTCATGAAACTTCTCAGTAAAAAAATTCTATTTATGAGATCTCAGAATACTGAAGTAAATGAACAGTCATGGTATTTGGTGTGTTCAGATATGCTCTAGAACAAAGTATATTTCCCAGTTTTTTCATCTTTCTTAAGGATAAGAACCCTGGTTGCCCATCCGTGAGAGTAAATATATAAAATATTAAGGTGTATACACACTTTTTGAAATAGTAGTATGCAGTTGCAATTTTTTGTCTTGAACTAGCTTTCATAGGATGGGGTACAGTGTATTTAATGAAAAGGGTTGATTTGAATGACAGCTGAATACCACAAAGCAAAGGGCAGCCCTGCATGGGTCATGACTGAAATTGGCTGCTGCTGTGATTTAGTAAGAGCTTTTCAGTTGGGAAGTGGATATTGTAACTCACAAAAGGTAACTTACAGCAACAAATTGAGCTGAATAGAGCTCTGAATTAATTCATGGTTTATTGAGTTCCTCTCTTGTCAGTGATAGCCAACAGTTAACTGAAGTGATTAGTTCAATATTCAGTCACAATGATGTACAGCCAACTTTCCAGCTTACAGAAGTCCTGAAAGGTTTAATTTAAATCCTGGCAAGTACATAATTTAAAAGCAAACTAAAACTAACAAATAGAAGCCACCCAAAATTAGTAGCCTGGGAGAGGTGGGTTCATTATAAGCCAGAGGATGATGTTTTTCATCACAAAACACACAGCCCTTCAGACTTTGCCTTCATACAAGAGGGTTTAGATAGGTCTTGTTACTGCCCAGCATTACTTGATACACCAAGGAAATTCCAAGAGTATTTAACTTCTGAAAATAAATAATAATCAATGGCTAGTATGTGTACCAGTCCTGAAATCAGATTGAGCTGGAAAATTTCATTTTCCTAGCCTAGAGAGAAGACAAGAGTGAGTTAAAATATCAGTAGCTCTTTGCAACATTACCATGATGAATAAGAAGTAAACAGGAGTCCTTATCAAAGGGTAGCTTTACAATGTCAGGATTTATAAATAAAAGCTTAAAGACAAGACCTCATACAGTAAGGGGTCTCAGTCCCATCACAAGTTGTGATGAGGTTCAGCTCTATTTTTCCTTCACCATTTCCAAGTATGGCTGTATATTGGTCCCGAAGAAAAATAGCTGGTTAATTCCTGTGTTCAGTAAAATGAAGGTATATTTGTGTATGTTTTTTCAAGGTCTACCTGCCACTGCTTATCCAGATCGTGCAATGAAGTATGTAAAGTCACACTCTAAAGCACAAAAGTTCCCTTTAAACGCTTAGCAATGTCTCAAAAACATCTCCTTCATAGAAAGCTCCAACTGCAAGAATTTAAACCAGAAGTTCTGACAGAAAATATATGCTCTCCTTAGAGAATGTAAAAAGATTTGAAGAAAAGTTGCCTTTTCATCCTGATTTTAGAAGACTTTGATGTGATGTTACCGGGCCAACCTAAAGGAAATGGGTCCCTGCTTTTGGCTAGAGGCATGACAGTTCTGTGCCTTTTCAAAGGCACAGACAGCACCAATTGTTATTAGGAAGGCTTCCCTGTAACCATTTAACTGAAAGCTTAAGTGATCTTAAAGCAGGGTACTCCATGAAAAAGATCTCAAAGCAAAGCAAGTGGGCAGTAAGGAAACTGAAAAAAACCAAATATGTTCAAGTATATAGGTATTTAAGTCAAAGAAAATCAAAAGCATATTATCTCATATTTGCCTTATTTATTTTAAAATACGTAATAAAGAAGGAAATTATACATGAGCGTCAAATGTAGTC
The DNA here is from genome assembly GCA_013397915.1 of Daphoenositta chrysoptera. Taxonomy (NCBI): domain Eukaryota; kingdom Metazoa; phylum Chordata; class Aves; order Passeriformes; genus Daphoenositta; species Daphoenositta chrysoptera. The sequence continues at coordinate 334,426 of VZRO01006629.1, forward strand.
ACTGGTTTATCTGTGATCCCTGGCATTATTCATTAAGTGCTGAGGATCAAATTCATCTTTCTTGTAGCACCCTTGATTTTAGTGGAGTTTCACCAGTAAGAGGTTTGGTCTTTATGTAGAGCAGATTGTACATTGTATCTACACATATAAAAGCATCTTTTTCATAATGGCAGCAGTTACCTATGGGTGTTCTGCAACAGATTACCATCCTGTTTCTCCTGGTAATAATAGCAGAAGTGACATTAAAATAACGATAGATAAATAGGTAAAATTGGAAGTTTCCATATAAATCTAATTGGCTGTATTCATACCCACTTGCAATTACAGGACAAAAAGAACCAATACAGAGAGACTCAGCTAATTTTAAAATATTGAATTACTAACACTCATAAAGGCATCCTCTCATGGTCTGTCCACTAAGTTAAAGAATGTCCAAAAAATCAGTGCAAAAAAATAATAAATTCAGAGAAATAATGATGTTCTGCGAGCACTAAAACACACCACAAGTTAATTCAGAGTTATTTGTTAAATTCTTCAAAGCAACATGTCTGGCACAATCAAGCCAAGCTCTCAGGCACGTGATTAACTTGAAGAATGTGACTGGCCTGACTAAACCCTAGGGATTACACATATTCCAAAAGTCATAATCTTCTTAGGTATTTTGTATTGGAAACAGAAGGCTTCTAAATGCACCACATGGAAATTTCGCCCCTCATTTCTACAGAAGATGTGTTATGTTTCACTCCATGTAATTATTTTTTTTTCTTAATTGTGCATAATTACCATTCATGGCCATATCTCTACAGCTGTGTTTCTGCCTGTGCATTTCAGAGGACACTGGGATCACCACATGTCACATCCCACAGCTGGGGAAAACAGGTCTTCACTAGGACCTCGAGGTTTGCCTTGAGGTTGCCATGAGTTGCCTCACCATGGCTGCAAGGCAGAAGATGCACAAGTGACTCTATTGGTGGCTCTCCAAAGATCTGTGTTAAACTTACCTCTGAGCTATGGGTGTAAACCAGTAGGGAATTTAAAGGAGGGAACTCTAGGCTGGTTTAACAGGCATCCTAATCTCTGAAGTTACACAGAATTATTTTTCAGAATCATGAGAGAGACACCATCTAGAATTGTACCAGATGCATCTACACCGCCAGTGTAGTTTGGATCTGGTGCATTTTTTTAAAATTGATTCCTTCTGATGATATCTTTTATGGTGCTTAGGTTCACATTGAAGAGTGTCCAGAAGAACAAATGGTATTTATTATTTTCAGATGACACTTAACAAGAAGGAATGCTTCCAAAGGGAATCTGACTGTGCTTTAGCTGCTGACAGGTGTTCAGTTCACAGGACCACACTAGTCCTATACTGTAGGAGTCCCCCATCCTGCATCTGAGAGACCTACTCCTAGTGCACAGCATTATTTCTTAGTGTAGATATTGTTCAGCATGTCTAAACTACTTCAGTGCTAAGCAGCAGATCTCTTCCAGGCCACAGTAGATGGTGATCTGAACTATTCTTTTTCTATAGTCTAAAGTGTTAACAGAAGAGTCTTTTTAAAGGTAAATATGTGAACAACATTCTAAAACTTTACAGAATAATTCAATCATAAAATATAACTTTCTAGAATTTCTGAAGTCAGAAAAGGGGCAAAGATTTGTTGAATTTTCATACTGTTGTTTAATTGCAGTCTCCTATTAAGTTCATGTTTGTGACTTTTAAAAACTCAGAATCTTCTTCAACAGACGGCCTTGTTTTTATAGTTGTGAAACTAGCTCTATAAAAGGAAGAGGAATGTGCACTCATTTCAACTTTATCTGTTAGCTACAAAGAATGAGTTTAATCATTTCATTAATCAGCCATCTTTATAGATCAAACTATATTCAGTCTTCCCTAAAGATTTTATTCTGTGATCACTATATGAAAAACTAAAATGGTGAGCAGGAAATTGAAACTGTTATTATACAGGAAATAACAGCACTCTGTCAAAATCTACAGAAGAAACATATGTTAAAACTTACTGTCAACATCTAACATATCAGATCAGATAGAGAGAAAGACCAAAATTACAAGAATCATTATAATATCAATTGAGGGCAAAGTTCTGTGTGAAAATAAATCCTTTCCACCTCCATGAAAAGGAGCTGAACAGAGTATCTGATGGAGCAAAGATCCTGTCATAATTTCATATACTGGTGGATCATATGGCAGAAAATTCACTTCCCTCTCCCATCCCTCCAGATTTTGTACAGTCACAACTGTAATATCTAATATATGTAATGAACTCTATGCCTTTGTTATCTATGCCCAGCTTGCAAGAAGTGCTCTAGTGTTCATTACCAGCCAGGGATAAAGTGTTCAAGTGCTGTTTTCTCTAGTACATTCCTGGTACTCTGTATTGGAATTTATTTGCGAATTTAACCATTGTTTGATTAAAGCTGTTAGAAAGTGTTGAGATGGAACAGGAAATCTGTGAAAATACACCATTTTGTGAGATTACTGACAAAGTTTTTGAACTTTTGTAAATGAACTGAGAAAACTGTACTCTGTGATAATCATTCTTGTCTCAGTACCTACCAGTATTTGTTTAAGCTATTTATTGTTAATATAGCAACTCGTCACGTGGGAAAGTGATTTGCATTCTTAGGGCAACCTTTTTATGGCAACAGGTGGAATGAAAAACCTACGGTGATGTGCAGCATTAACCACCAACTAAAACACGTGTTTTCCACATGCATTTCACCTCAGATTTAAAGGGAAATTTGGAACACTGTAACACCTGGGATTTACCAGCCACAGAGCTTCCAGGCAGTTTATAGCTTCTCCTTTCTTAGAACTTGCTAATTACAGCTCCCAGAAGTAAGTTTTAGTCAGAGTGATCCCCAAGATGCTTAATACAGCACAGGCAGAGCAGCAGTGCATTTTTCTGCTGGTGAACACTGTTCAGGCATGACCCAATTTGCTGCAGTCCTGAGCTGTGCAGTTAGCAGGGCCTCAGGTGTGCTTATCATAAGATATCTGATGGGCAATGTTTGAGTAAGTTCCTGTTAAACACTTCTTCTGAGCCCAAGGACCCTTCTCTCCGCACAGATCTTTGGAGCAGTAGACCGTAAGATCCCCAAGTTCTCAGGTTGTCCCATAGAGTTGAGCTAGGCAATATGAAAACAGTAAGCACTACCAAAATAAAAAACCTTGTGCAAAACTAGTTGGAAAACCACCTACAGTAACAGACACAAGACACACCTTCTAATAGCTTCTGACTTCTCTAGTAAGGACCCATCACCAATACTCTTGAACAACAACTATTAAAACCATAATAAACAGATTGTCACCCTTCACCTTTTGCCTTTCCAACGCTTCTTGTTACTTATGAGCTAACTTTTCTTTCTCATCTCTTTAAATAAGATTTTCTACTATAATGAATACAACCATGTTATCTCTACCGTATCAAAACCAAATTCCTTCTTGTTTCTTTTTGCTTCGTTCTCTAGGCCTGAAGTTGGCTCCAACAGCCTTGTCGAGACATCTAATTCCTATATGTGATACAATCCAAAATTTGAGAGTAAGCCTAGAACATTAACTTGTTCCATGAGTTGTGGACTAGACTTTGTTTTAGAGTATTAGTGTTGTGCTATTTGCAAACTGAAAATCTGAGCACCTCTTGGTTAGAATTAATGTGCAAAAAGCATATTCAAATGTAATTGTTATAGATCCAAGCAGACCAGATCTTTGAAATTCAGGAAAAGTAATCAGAGTTGTTGCAAAAAGTACTTTTTCTACTCATACTATGGAAGGCTTCAATAAATGTTGGAAGAGGAAAAAAGAAGAGGAAAAAAAGACAAAACATGCTGTGACTCCTGAGAGACCCTCCTTCCCCTCTTCTAAATCTGCAGGATCCCTGAAGACCTGAAATGACAAAGTAACTCTGAATGGTTTGGGTCAATCCCAGCTTGAGGTTTTGGTGGCCTACTTTAGTGGTGGGACACTACAGGCACAGCTATCAAGTGGCTGTGCTTGTGCTCTTCCCTGACACCAGAGTAAGACTGTTCCAGTCTACCTGGCATCTATATTGGTAACATCAGTCATTGTATTTATTAGTTACTTCAGGTAAAAGAAATGGAAATGATGTATTTCTCAGCTCCATTTCTGCTAGCATTTTCTATCTACCAGTTGAATAAGGTTGCTAGCCTTAGAGGCTAGAGTGTGATACAGAGACATGGAAAGGAAATAGGAAAAAATATTTTAAGTAGAAGCCCTTCCACACTAAAGAAGAGATATTTAGGTTCTGCCCTATATGGTTGAATTTACAGCCACAGCATGGACCCAATGTTATTTAGCAAACCATATTACTCTACCATACAAAACAAATTTTTTTTTAATTTGTACAAATTTTCAGAATATTTGCAACAATAATCTTGCTGCAAGAAATTAGCTTGTACATGTTGATAAAACTTGGAGAATCAAATTTTGCTTTGCTGAACAAGTCTATAGTGACTTGCAATAACTTACATTGAAAAAAAGAAAATGTGGCATTGATTTCACCTTGAACACAACATCCACGGGAGAGATGTCTGCTGTTACACACTGGACCGTAGAAAATTACAGTATTATCAATACCATGTTTCTTTTGGCTCACTCCTGGAATACCTCTCTAATTCTGACATGTGATACACTATGTCACCTCCATGTCTGGTAGACTTACTCCTTTCATCTAGCTTTCAAGGTAGGGGACCTAAACTCAAGTTCTTTTTTTTTTTTTTTCAGTCTGGTAAAGGCATTCTCTGGCTGAGCTATAATAAAAAGCAGTGGTTTGCACAACACTGAAGTAAGCAGTCATAAAAAGAAAACTGGAATTCACAAAATCGGCTGGAGTTGATGTTCATTCATTCTTGAATGCAGTCTGTGCAAAAATGAAATTCACTATCTTTGGATTGACTGTTGTGATATACACCAAGCTCTAGCTCTTCAGAGTTTGACCACCTTGAGTGATATATGTTAATGATTTGCTTTAGCATTGCACCTAATATGAATCTTGCTGTCATTTATGAAGGGAATAAAAGTTTTATTTGTTAATGAAATATGATGTGGTCTTTCTGGTGCTCTATTTAAACATCACCTAGGAGTAGATCATGTTTTTAGAAGTCAGGAGTAGCCCCAGGCCCTCCATAATTCTAATTGATGCAAATGAGGAAAATAATGAAAGCTTGTGTGTGCTGACCCTGTTATACAGAATGGTTTCACCTCAGTTAATCAAAGAACCTTTAGAGATGTTGCAAGCATCTGGCCTGAATAGAGAGCTCTTCAGTCTCTGATACTAAACTGGCTGCATTCAGATGAGATACTGTGCCCAGATTTTCAGCAAAACAGCTTATTTTCTATGTGCTGACATGTTGAAAACAAAGTACCGTGGAAATAACATGAAAACAAAACTAAACTCCTCTCCCCAGAAAACATCGTATTTGATATTGGATGAAAATGAGATGAATGGATAAATCTGAGAAATAACTCCTCCACTTGGGATGTTTGTGTACCTTCTAAGAAGCTGAAAGCACAGATAAATTTTCATTTTGTATTTGAAATGCCAAACATCAGTTTTGACGATATTAATACTATATAGAGCAAAAACTAGGAATAACACTTCCTTTTCAGTCACTATCTTCATAAAACTGACATTTTTAAAAGCTAATACGGTTCAGAATTATTATTTATTTTTCCCCTGTAGTAGCTGATTATAGTATTTTTCTGGAAACATAGATACTCTAGTAGCATGTTACCTTTGTCATATCTGATACGTGTACTTTCCATAAAATGACCTTCATGCTATGCAGCCAATATTGTTTGCAAGTAAAACCTGAAGACAAATGAAGGTCTGTAATAACACACTGGAAGGTTATGTTTATTGATTACAAGATTGAATATTTTCACGGTGATATTCCTTTCTCATAAAAATGAAGCATGAAGACTGTTTTGTTGTTTTGTTTTTTTTTACAACTAGAAGTATTTACAGTTGTTTTACAGAAGTGGTTATTTAATTTTTTAGTGGGTTCATAGACTGTTCAGGATCAAAGCAGTAATTCTAAGTACCGGTTGTGTACAGAATGAATTAAAAAAAGAAAAAACAAAAAAGCAAGGCTTGGGGAGAAGGTCCACCCATATGCTGCTCATACAAATTTAAAAGCCTAGCTTCTTGAATGCTAAACAGTAGATAATGAAATTTCTATAAGTTTAATGTCTTTCAAATGTGTAAACATAGGTTTGTTTGTGCAAATTGTGAAAGGTGGTTTAAAACAAGAAAAGAGGGAGGACAGGAAAAGTACAAGGGTGTGGTGAAGATTTACAATGAGAAAAGCAAAAGAATGACAGGATAATATTCTGATTAAAAAGCAAGGGACCAGAGAAGCTGTTTAATACTCACTGTAAATGGTTTTGTTTCTCAGGCACAATTGCTTCTTAATATCAGCACAATTCTACAAACAATATGTTATTTTCTCTGAGCACCCCTTCCCTCGAAAAAGTCTGTCCTAAAGTAAGCAAAAAATCTGTTTTCATACTGATTTATAGGAACTTGCATCCATTTTTTTTTAAATTTGTCTTCCTTTTTTGAAGAAATTCCTGCAAATACAAGGTTGAAACAACCTGAAGGCTGAGGTGAAAAAGCCAGATGGGCAGAAAGTAGCACTTTCATGCACTTTCCCAGGCCTGTCAAAATGGTCCCTGCATTAGCCTGAAGGTAGCACTATAAATCTTTACATATCAGCAAAGATTAAAACTAGAGGAGAACCATCCTTTCCTATTGAAACTAAAATAAAATGCAAAGCTGAGTAGGGAAGCCAAGCAAGGTTTGCAGGAAAGCCCTGCTGGGCTGAACTCCTCTGTGTATCTCTTTCTGACATTTGCTTGTGCCATTCTGGAAGAGAAATGAGAGGACTGTACCTAATTAACCCTTATCTTTCCTGTTCTCTCTGTTACTGAAGACTGCTTTCCTAAAGCTATAAGGTGTTTTCTGACTAAGAGAAAGCAGAGAACTTGAGAAGCAAGAGATAATCTACTCTTCATCAACAGGAAACTATGTCCTCAGAACAAGGAAGAATTACAAATTTTGACTTGAAAAAAACAAAGATTTTGATTATATTTTTGCAAGGGATTTAAACTTCCCTTGGATCACTTACCTGAGATATCATTACAATTGTTTTCACTATGGTCAATTTTTCAATGTAAATTGAAGAAAAGAAAGTCATCACTTGCACAGTACAGAGGCTTTTTAACTGTATTGTAGGCTATGTTTTATAAAACATACTAAGTAACAAAATAGAAATGACCAGTAACAGCCTTCTTGCTTCCATTCCTTAATTGAAAAAAATAAGGAAATATTTTTCTAATATACTTTTTAAAATTGTGTCTGCAAATGGCTTTTCATTTTGTAGAAGCTGTAGGATGAATGGACACCCATGAAGAAATTCTAGCTTATAAATACAGCACAGCAGAAAAGTTGACTGGGTTTCTGATTTCTCCACTGACCTTTGAGTGCAATTGCCATATTAATACATGACATTAATATTGACAAAGGTCCCAGGAGGCAATTTTGACCCTGAGTGAAAGCAAGGACTATTCCCTGAGGGGAAAAGAGAATGGCAACTTGAGAAGGTGAAGTGCAGAGAGATGTTGGAAGTGGAGTGATGTGATGGGTCAGGAGGTGCCTGCAGGCAATCCAGGTCCTGATTTCTCAATCTGACCAAGGTAAGGAAGAAGGAGCGGGGCAGTTTTTCCACACAACTCTCCTTTACCTAGCACAGACATTTTATGACACTTCTCGTTTGGAGCAAGTCACAGTAGTTAATAATTTATAACAGAAGTAGATGACATAGCAAAAGACTCCTTGGGCTTACAGTACCATGCTTCCCTCACAAGAGTAGTGTTCTATTCAAATAAATTCAATGCTTCCTGTGAGAGCCCAAATCAACAGCTTTGTACTTCCTGGATAACATGGATCAGTTGCTACGGGCTACTTCACCTTTCACTCAGTGCATTGGTTGCTGCACATTTCCGTGGTTTTTTAGATAATCCACATAAATTTGAAGGATCTCTCTCCTCTCTTCAAAGGGTTAAGCTTAATTCCTAGCTACATGCACTGTCACAGAGGCACATTAAAATTAAGATAAGAGCTGTTCAAAGTCAAAATAAACAAAACATTTTCAGGCAGGAAGAAAGCTTTAATCTAAGCCTCTGAAATACTACAGGTCATTAAATCACAGTTAAAACAAGATCATAATTTACTACTCTAAAGTCTTCCTTAAACAGAATTATGATTTGCATCACACTACATAAAACTCCCACTTTTTGCTTTTTTATATAATAGAGCTGTCATATGAGATGTTTGTTTTGGACAAAAACATGCTTGGGCTTGATTTCAGCAATTCATTCTGATCCAGTCTCCTATATTTGCTGCATTATTTTTTTCAGTTAAGGCAGCACAAATCTTGTGTCTGGTGCTGCTGCATGTTTGCTTTCAGGAGGTCTGTATCATTCTTTCTGTTTAGGTAGGAAATACAAAGAAGAGGACACATGACATTGGGTGAAAGAAGAAGAAAGTAGACAAAATATAAAGAATATTCATTTGACTGTATAATATGTGCTAATATTTTGCATTTACAATATCTGATAACTAGCACTTATGATACATCATTCTATATCGATAAAAGGAAGATTTTCTTCTGTTTTTTCCAAAGAACTATGAAGATTTTCTTCTGCTTTTTCCAAATCTGCTTTTTCCAAAGAACTATGCTTTCTGGTGTTTTTAATAAGCCTGAACTGAAAGATCTATAATATTACTTTTCACACCACCCAATGACCGCATTAAAGTACTACCTTGTTTTCTTAGTATAAATTTGTGAGTAGGAAAAATAAATCAATACAAATAAATAACAATAATAAGAGAGTCTCTTTAATTTCTGCTTATATGAAAGAACACCATGCTGTATTATTGAAGACCCATAGACTTCTGTGTTTTCACGAGAATACTTCAGGGATTTTGGTTTTCTCACCCTCTACAAATTGTATTCACCAGTTTTTTCAAATGTGGCTATACTAAATTTACAGCTGAACTTATTTGTGTTTTCTCTTATCATTGTTTTCTTGCTATCTGAGTCAAAGCACACCTCACTCCTTACTGCATTCCCTGGAGCAAAGTGAGAGATAGACACAACTTTGATAGATGATATCTCGACAGCAAGTGTGCAGGACCTGTTGTAGTTATACTTGATATACTTGTTGACATTTTTGTACAGGGATAACTTGATCCTTCCATCACAGCATCTGAAATCCCTCTACATACAAAAACTTTGGTTTAAATTAATGTTTAGGCTGATTTGTTTTTCTTAGTATCAATGCACTACAGTGAAGGAAGTTTCCAGTCTATTTCATTCTAAGAGCAAAACAGCTGTGATTTAAATATTTGCCACTGTGATAGTCAAACTTTTTTTCAGACCAGGTCTGCCAACTGACATTTTTCCCAAGACTACTGAAATATCAAGAGGTGTTAAAACTTCCTTGGTGTTGATCCCACCCAGGCAAGCTCATTATAGAATTAGGAACAGAAATGTTAGGAAATAAAGGCTCTTCTCTTACATATATCTTGAGATGTCTAATTACTAAATAACAGTGTAAGAATGAACAATGCCATCTGAATTTTTCATGATAGCAAAAACATATCATGATACAACCATGTGTAATGATACTATTAAATCAAATATTATGATAGGCTAATAAATGAATAGCAGGGAGAAATAAAAGTATTGTGTAACGTCCTGTTTTATAACATTCTTGCTGTAGTATATCCATTGCAAGGATGGGTTTGGATGAGTCCAAAGGTAGCTTGTCAGTGGAAGCTCAGCTGGCAAGAGGCAAGGGGCAATATGAGCCTGTGAAGATGCAGCTGTAGACTGACACGAGTCATTCAGATGCCCTGCTGCCTTGCCAAGTGTATTGCCCATCACTATTACAGAGTCATGTTTCTCTCCCCTTGCTGTCTTTCCAGCTCATGAATCTTTCATTCCTGTGTGCACAGTGAGCTGAGCTTTAGCAGGAGCATTGAGGGCGTGAGAGGACAACAAACTATTTTACACAAAACACTCATCATATCATTGTGGTGGTTTAATTAAAATGTTTGTGACATTTATGATTAACCCAATTGATTTAGGTTAGATCTCTTCTCAACCTGACCCCAGTGTCAGGGCTCTCAGAGGGCTGAAGGACTTCACTGCATTTTTTCCTTCCATACAATTGTTAAAGGGCAAGGGCACACAGAGTCTCACCCAATGCTTGCCACATAATCAGGTTCTCTGCTAATGACAGAGAGACTACATCATTATCATAGTTGGGGTTTATAACAAAGAATAAAGATTTCCTGACTTACAGTTCTTAAGACATGCCTTTCCTCTTTTTAAGACATTTTGTTTTTGTCCAAGTAACTGCGGCAGTATTTAAGCTAATAAATTCAACCAGAATAAAATAGCAGTAGTATCATAGCAGGGCACTGTTAGACAAATGATTGAAAGGTAGCAAAAATTCACCAAAAGAGCCACCCACTGGTCAATCTCCACTCCCATTAATTCACAGATTAGTAGATATACTGAAATATTTAACTTAATCTAATGTGAAAATGTATATCATCTAATATCTACCATTTTTTTTCACCTGCAATTGAATTCACTAGGGCATTTCTCAAAGCCCTGGTTATTTCTCCACGCAGATCACTGGAGCAGCTCATTAACTCCAAAAGTGGGTTTTGCATGTCTGATACAAGAGATTTCATCTCACTTTGGTCCTTAACCTTTCTGAAGCTTGGCTATACAGTAGAGACACTCTCAACTACCTGGGATTAGCTCAGTTGGTCAGAGCATGGTGCTAATGACAGCAAGGTCATGTGTTTGGTCCCTGTATGGGCCATTCACTTAAGAGTTGGACTCGATGATTCTCGCGGGTCCATTTCAACTCAGAATGTTCTGTGAAACAAATACTTCCTTTTCATGTAAAGTTAGGATAATTTTTCCACAAGCTATTGCTATGTTCATATATTTTGTTCATCACTCTACTGATGAGAACCATGACATATCAAAATACTATGCATTTAGCAAATAAATGAAAGCTTTCTATAAATGTATTAAATCTTATCCTTCAACTCCTCCCTTTAACCTCTCCTGAAATTCCATTAAAAATCACAACTGCTAAAGCAAACAGTTTAATTAAATGGCTATCAGCTGAACACTAATTTTCAAGAAACCATTGGTTTATTCTTTACACAGCAATTGCCTAATCCCTACTGACTCTTTTATATGAACTAGCAATTGATGCTGCTACTGCTGTTCAGAGGCTTGCTAATGTTATCTTTTGATCATGCATTTTAGGATTTGTTTTCTGGTTGCATGGCTGGTGTACACTTTCCAGAATTTTTGGTGCCAAAAAATAATAAAAGAAGGTAATTACTTATACTCAAGATCTCTCTGTTATTTTTTAAGGCTTTACAAATACATCTCAATAGAATTGACCAAATAAATATGGTTTCATAAACTGAGCAATCAGGTACATAAAAACCAGCTGCTACAGAACAGGCAGCAAACAAAAAGTACATTAGATAGAAATTAAAAATTCTCATGAAAATAATGTACAAATTAAGAATGTCAGTATAATAGAGAACAAACTGAGAAGAGAGGTGACAAGAAGGGAAAGAGAGGGGGAGGGAGGATGGGGGAGGAAGGCTTGTCACTGGCTGGAGTTAAAAAAGAGTGTAGGGTTACTCCAGGGTGCCTTTGCTAATAATGACAAGATCGTTTGCTTCTCGCATCTGTAGGAAAAAAATGAGAGGAGAAGATGGAAAAGAGGTCCTGGGATGTACCAGCTGTTGATGTTGGTCCTCCCTGCTGAGCGCAGAGCATTGTGCCCCTACCGGAAGGCATCGCAATCTGTTGACATCTCCAGCTCTCTGCCACTTCGGGACACTCAGCTGAATCTAAGGCGACGATCATCTGGCTGAGTGAACAAAAATCAGTGCCTACAGTGAAAAAGCAGGAATAACACACAAAGCAGATGGCTGCAGGCCTGCTCATTCCTGTTTCTGGAGCTGTTTACACTCTTAAGTGACTAATTTTGACATGTTATACTACTAATGAAGTTTTTTGGTTTGACCCAGTAAACTGCATGTAGTGCAGTCTGGGACCACTCTAATTTGATGTCTGCAGCCCAGTGCTATTTCTGATCTACAGAAAGTCAATTAAAATCATGGTGAGTGAGCAATCAAAGCTGAATTTCAGAATGACAGCTTTCTCCCATATACAACACTCAAAGCCTACAGTTTTACATTTTCTTAGCTAAAATATCTTGAACATTTGTAACATCAATCTTTAGTATTTGTTCTTCTGGGACTGAGATCAGAACCATGGCACAGAAGATTCCCAGGTTTCCAAGAAAATCATCACCATCCAGAAATATAAAGTTTTCTCCAGACTTTCCTATATCATCATGCTGACCTGTAAACTGCAAGAGAGTATTCTCTGAGGAAAACGTTAATATTCCAAAAGTACAATTCAAAAAAATATTTTTTAGTTTACTGCCTAACTCTTGCTCCCAGACGTGAAGGCTGTTGGGATTACATTGACTGAAGTACAAAATCTAGAACTGAAACACAGTGTCAAAACTTTAAATATTTCAAGCCAATTTGGAATTTAGTAAAATGTCATGGAAAAGCTTGATTAAAAACTTATTTCATCCCAATCCAGTATTTTTATTTTTTTCATCTCAGAAGACCATGAAGGATATTAACCATTAGAATCTCAGATATCTGACAGCTATTGAAATTGAAAAATAAGACAACCACCTGGCCTAGTCTTTAGATATCTCCTCTGCCTGTATCTTAAAGTTATTCACAGTCTCAAAGTGATGGTTCCATAGGCACTGAGGATCAGTCAATTATTATCCCTCTAAGTAGTTAAAACTAAAAATCAAACTTATCAGCAAACAGTTTAAGGCTATTCTGGGGCTGTTATGGACAAACAATCTAATAATAGTAAAGCTTGAATGACATTCTTTGTTAAGTCAAAGACTAAAGAGTCTGCCTAGTCTGGAAGTATTTTCCAAAGGTCTTGAATTAATATGAACCAAGAAGCAACAGCAATTGTTTTGATGAGTCCAGATGTGGACTTACTTTTAGCACCACTGGCTGCAATAGCTAATTCCTTAACATTCCTCAGCTTCGTGGCTGCTGGGGCTTTTCCATTTTAACCAGGGCCATACCAGTTCAGCCACATCCCAGTGGCTAAGTTATTCACGGTGGAGGTATGGGGGTTTTATTTACCATGTGCTATTCACTGTCATTTCAGATCTGGTTTATCTAAGTGGTCTATTATTGTAGCCTCTCCAGCTAATGAGAGAAGAGTGTATATTGATTTCTATTTTTGTCCTATCTTTAGGAAAAATTCCTGTTTTGTGGAAGTGATCTGATAAAAGGTGACCTGTGAGTGGTCTCAGTACCAGTACAAAACATTGGGCTGCTAAAATGGCACAACCTCTAACACTGTGACTGATCCCCACCTCAACACCTCCCTTAGGCCCTGGGACCCACAGCACAAGGAGGACATCGACCTGTTGGATGCACACAGGAGCCCGTGAAGATGATCAGAGGACTGGTGCACCTCTCCTGTGAAGACAAACTGAGAGGGCTGGGGCTGTTCAGCCTGGAAAAGAGAAGGCTCCAAGGAGAACTTACAGCACCTTTCAGTACCTAAAGGGGCTACAAGAGAGTTGGAGAGGGACTTTCTACAAGGGCCTGTACACAGAACAAGAGGGAATGGCTTTAAACTGAAAGAGGTCAGTTTTGGGTTAGGTATTAGGAAGAAGTTCTATACTGTGAGGGTGGTGAGGCACTAGAACAGGCTGTCCAGAAAAGCTGTGGGGTCCCACCCCTGGAAGTGTTCAAGGTCAGGTTAGATGGGGCTTTGAGTAAACTAGTATAAAAGAAGTTATCCCTGCCCATGTAAGACCCAAAGGTCTTAATGCAATCTTCAGTCAAGTGTATAATGCTGACAGAGATATTTCTCTTGTGTTATGAAATGTACTAAAAACAGTAAACAAAGTATTTATCTGTCAATATTTGCATAAAACTTTTTAATTAATATGGTTTTCTTTAATTGTCTCATTTCTTCCCTTTCTGTCAGTCAGCTAAAAAAACCCCAAAACATTTGTGTAGTGCTCACCAGTATATAATTATCCAAACTTTACTTAACATGGGAACTTTAAGATCTCCTCACTTAAACCAATGCATATTTTGATTCTTCACATCCTTCCTTTGATCAGGAAGACAACTCTGAAGAAACCCTGTTTCTTCATTTAGACCTCCAAAGAACAGAGCAAGAGAAAATAAACCAACACCACAAGCCTCCATTTTTAAATTATTTCTCATTTCTGAGGCTCAGAGGAAGGCAATGACTGCCTTCTGCCACCACTCAGGCATTTCTAATTTTCTGACTTCTGAGCAAAGTAGCAGTTGATTCATGCACTTGATTCATCCTCCTTCCACCATTTTAATCTGCCTTGTCCTTGTACTGCCCACCCATCTGCAGAACTTGACTTTAACAATCAAAAAGTTTTAGTTATCCATAAGGTAACTTACGATCTATAAGATTAAGGAAATAATCATAAATTTCCACTGTCTCACGTAATGAGTTCCACTACTCTAGTAAGACATTTTTTCGTGTTAGGACATTTTGCAGTGAATTTGCAATCATTCATCACATCTACAAAAGGCCCCAAAAAAACATAGGAGACAGGGACTTTTTGCATCAAATATTGAAAATACCAGATCTTCTCCTGTCACTATTCATATATTAACAGAGCACAAGCAGTGGAATAAAGACAGGATTAAGTTTACCAGTGACTGGTACCATCTAAGGATGATATTGGTGCCACATCTGTTTGCAAAGCAGCATCACTATAAAGGTTTCAATGTCTCCCTAAAGAAGAAACTGAATTTTCTTTTGCATTTTCCAGAAACAATGCCTAATGACAGAAGTTTTAGCTCAAGTTAGCTAAATGGGATAAAATTCCCAGACCTGATCAGATAGGAACTTTCTGATGAGCTGCCAAATATATATGAAGAATGAAGTTCCCATCTTTCCCAACAGGTTTATCACAATCTGTTCATTTATGTGAAAATTTCAAAGTGCCTCATCTTCTGTAGAACTTTACCTCCAATTATCCAGATCAAGGTAATAACTTGACCTTATTTTAGTTTTCACTGGGAGCAGAAGTGAAAAGTTAAAGATGGGAAACTCTTATAGTATATGAACTGAAAACAGTGTCAGGAGTGATATTTGCTGGGCTTCTGCAATCCTGTGTGGGCTTAACAGCTTTTAGAGGACCTTTCAGCCTTAGGGTTTATCTAACTTCCTCTGGAGGTGGAGCTGGCCATGAATTGTTCCCAAAGAGGAGAATTAGGGATATTTGTTTTTAAATATGTTTCATAATTGTGTTTGATGTTGTCCAATGCTTGACACTGTGTAGATATTAATTAAGTGTAAAAAAATATTTCCTCTATTTTGTTCAGGGGAAAAAAAATCAAGCCTGGTAGGTTTCACAATCAAAATTATAATCTTTCTCAAGCATGCAAATTAACAATTAGAACATCTCAACAATGGAATTCCACTAATCCCTCCACAGGAGAAAATTGGTTATCTGCCTACAGCACCAATTAACCAAACAAAAGCTGTTTAAAGCAGAAAAATAGACAGAAAATTTACCAGGATTGAATTGTTTTACATCCCAGATAGATATTCCCTCCCACTGTGGAGCTGGATCTAGGGCGGGGGCTTGTGTGTGTGGGTGCAAGCTGCTGAAAAACGTGTTGGGTTGAGGCCAGCAGGAACTGAAGTTCATTGTTTTAGGAGGTAGAGTGTGGTCATTGCAAACTGAATTCCCACATCCCACCCTGCCTGTGGACTTCAGCACAAGACGATAATAAAATCACAGCCCTCTGCAGCATTTCTTGTGCTTTCTTTTTCAATGCTCTTACTATCCAGGGCTGAAGATAATGAACTAGCTGGACTATTGGTATCATTCAGCTTTCCATTTCCTTAGTGCAAATATTTTTGTTTACTACCTAATTTTATCTCATGCGATGGTTCTGGAAATCTCTGTATAACAGCACCAGCTAGCTACCCCTGACACCCCAACAATAACAGAGTTGCTCAAAGTTCAAAAAATAACTTTCATAGATCACTATGTCATATTTGGCTAACATAACCATTGCCAAAAAAAAATTGTATTATCTCTGGGTGTGGCCAATCTCAGTACTAACATGTTTAAATTTTGACCTACCTGAGGGGAACACCCAAATCATTGAAGCAGGTGATGCTGGGAAGAGGCGTGTGAAAAAAACCTCTGCACTTACAGAAACGCTGCACAACTTGGCTGTCTTCCAGTTTCATAAAATAAGGGAAAGATCATTCGTGCAGGTGTAATATAACTCATTTTGGCTGGATGTAAAAATAAAACTTTCATTCAGAAAGCATTACTTGCTCTAACATGATTTTGCTTGGGGTTGGAGTGCAACAGGGATAAGTTGTTAGCATTCTGGAACAAGCCTACATGAACAAAAAAAAAAAAAAAAGCTGGAACATTTCTTAAAAATAAAAGATTGCAATAATTAAATGTACCTTTCAAAAGATTTTTTAAATCGAACACAAAAGAAGTTGAAAAAAAAAAAGAGACGATAAACTGACAGTTCTGGAAATTGAAACCTTCCATCTGTGGAATGAATAAAAAGGAAAAAAATGGCTATGGATCTTGTCCTTCCTCCTTCTTGTCCCCTCAGAATGCCTCCAACTGACCTAGTTGGGCTGTCTTTACCTCTTATCAAAGTAAAATAAAAATATTTCTCTTTCACTTTTTCTTTTTTCAGCAAGACATTTTTGTTACAACTGTACCTATGACACGTACGTGCAATTTATATCTTGGTTTTTGTGAATTTACAGCTAATACCTCCATAGTAAATGACTGTCTTTTGCAAAAGAATTTATTTAATGTAACTACAGAGTCCAGAGTCTTCTAGGTACACTATTTATCTCCTGGGCAATATGATTCAAACTCATGTAAAGTGAACAGTAACATTGCAAGTTGTGGGTAATAAAATTTTAGAGACTCAGAGGATTTCCTTTGCCTTCATAACCACACTCTCAGCTTTTAAAGTGCCAAAGTTCATTAATCGATCCTAGTTATAATATCTTGCATGAACTGGAAAGTCAGGCTTGCTGGAACAGGATGTTTATTTACCAATCTGTTTTAATAGAGCAGGTTACTTTTGGTTGTAAGTTGCACAAACTAAGCTGTGCATGAAAGCAAGCCCTTGAAGGATGAAGCTCAGTTCACCCTGACTCGATCTGAGATGACCCACCCACCAGCCATATTATTGCTTGTCTTGAAATATTGTTAATTTGTTTATTCGTCTGGTGTTTCCCCCTCCCACACTCCCCAATCCACTTGTGTTTTGCAATAGTGGGTGCATCGTTATGTATTTCTAGAGGAAGTCCAGCTGAAATGTCTACAACTAAATCTTACAGTTAAAATTCCATTAAACAATGAGATGCATTTAGGAAGCCAGAGAGAGAAAACACATTTAATAACCTAGAGGCTGGGTGCAACTTCATGTTGCTTCAAAGTAGTTCCTATTTTAAATCCTAGTATCGCTTGAGGCCAAAAACTGACTTTATTACATTTCAAAATGAAAAAAAAAAAAAAAAACGACCAACCCATGCACCTGCTTTTGTAACAGACTTTTTAAAAAAATACTGACACTTAAAGAAGGAATATATTTTGTAGATAATATATGTCACTGGTTTAACAACAATAACATGAAAATTCATTGTCTGAAAAACAAAGCATTGAGGTTCAACCTATGTTCGTTCACTGAAATAACAGTATTTTAAAAGTGGCTATAACTCTACACTATAAAGTGGAACATTTAGGTTATCATTCTGGCACTGTCTGACCTGCTCTGTCACTTCAAGACAGATCCCCAAAAGTACTTGATTATTTAAATACAAACCATACAAATTTTAAGTGTCTATGAACCATACAGGTCTGAAAGAAATGCAGTCAAGAACATAAAGCCACATTCATGTCAGATTTAAACTTTTAATTGCATGACCTTTAAAACTATTCCAAACTTAACCCACCTTTTTTTACAGTAATTTCATGATGAAAGTAATCTGACAGGTGTCTGACAGGTGACTATACACTTCTGCCCCATGAAAGATTGCAAAGCTGAGCCAAAACAGGACCAGAGGATTCTCATTTAGTTTCCAGAAAACTTATCCTTCAGGATAAAATGGTTTATAGGTGCAAAGAACAAATGAAAGTTTTTCTGTCTTTTCTATGCTGCACAACCTGAGGGCTGGCAGAAATTATGAGTCTTTTCTATTTCCTAAAAGAATGGGAACAATTGAGGCTTTATGTACCAGTGAAACTCTGGTAAAAGACAACCAAATATTCTCATTTCCCTTGTTAGTAAATTATACTGTAGTTTCCATATGGCTTTTTTCAGAATGAAAATAATTTAGAAAACTTTGAGCAATTAGATTCAAACTTTTCTAAGGGTCAGAATGTGATACAAATGTAAGCAAAGGAATATTTATTTGAGAACTCTTATGAAATGTGATCTGTGAGAATCAAATAAGATAACTATATTATATGACACAAACATATTTAAATATAGACATCTTTTAAACAGAAATCGCATTTCTGTTAGAATATTTATCCTTCCAGAAAAAATTCACAATGCATTTAAAGAAGTCCAGGATGCTCCTACAAACTCTGAACAAAATCCACATAATTTAGGCTACTTTTTTTCTCCATTTTATGTGTCTAGAACAACAGTAGTATCAGCCAGCCATACTTCAGCTTATACATTTGATAAAGCCTCTGTGAGAAGACAGGCAAAGGGTAAAATAATGGAAGCAAAGTTGTGACCAGCTGTGAGCTGGCACAGGGTTCAGCTTCTATGCAGAATGGCCACTCCACAACATTGCACAGTCTTGCAAGATGAAAGATGTTAACAGTGGTTGTGGTCATGCAGTAGTTGCAAAGGTTCTGAGGGGAAGGATGCTATTAATTTTTTTAATTTAATCTGACAATTTATTTTAGCTAGAGGAAATATTGACCACTACTTTTTAAAATTTCTTTTTGTAATATTTAATGTTGCTCTTCCAGCAAGCACACAGTTAAATTGACAGGACTTCATTTGTAATCCACAGAACAATAGATGACCTGAGTAAAACTGTGCACTATCCTCCAGATGTTGTGTGCACTGAAACACCTGGAAGAGCCACGGGAGAGAAGCAAGAATGACCGCTGCATTTGCTAAAGTAGCAGCTGTATGTTCAGCAGGCAGAACACATTGCCCTACCTTCAGCACCTATCATTTCCATGCTTTCTGAATTTATTAAACCCTTGACTTCGCCCATCATACAGCTACTGGCATGTTCTGTTTCCCACGGAAAAAATCTTAGTGGTTCTCCCTTCCCTCAAGGTAAAACACTGTGAAACTGTAAATACAGATTTTAGTGCTTGATTTAGTGTTTATCTGACTTCAGATGTGGACCTAAATGCTTTGCTGGGTTCACACTTTGTCTTGCCTCAATGCCATGCCTCTGTCAACCTCCAGTTTCATATGAGGGCATGAGAAAAATAACACAGCTATATTGCACCACAGACTGTCTACAAGAATTTTCTTAAAATCTTACAGGTTTTTTGTTAAACATTTTTACAGTGACATGGTCCCACAATTTCACCTTGAATTTGCTTCATTTAGTGCAGAGTTTGCAATATATTTTTTCTTACTTTTAAGAAGTTGGGTGACAGAATGCATATTTTTTCATAACTATTATATAAACACTTTCCTTATGTTTTTCTGAGAAAACACTCACATAGCTCTGAGTTGTGCTGGATCCCCCAGCTCTCAAGAAACAAACCTCTTTCTTGGTCCTCCAAATATTCCATATTTTGTTATTAGTGTGCATTTAACAAAAGAATTGTAGAAAGACACCCGGACCACAAGAGAAAAAATCAAGTCGGTAATAGCTAAGTAATATTGAGTGAATAATAAATGCATGATCATCTTTTCCACTGACACTTGTGGTCATTAGAATTCCCTCTGTTTACCAATGGATGTGAGAAGGAAAATGAGCCTTCAGAAATTTAGAATTAAGTGACAGTCATGTTTTCTATTCCCAGGGCATTTACCACCCCAGTTTTTGCCCTATTCAGGTATGTTCAAAGACTGTATTCTATTCAGGTAGTCTCATTGAAATTTGTACTTTTCAGCATAAGGCTGTTAGAATTCAGTCTCCATTTAGTGGATTTATTATGTCCTGTTGAACAACTTGCCACTAAAATGACAACACCACAGAGACACTAATTACTGAGCTTTTCAAAATACAGAGTATCAACTTAGGAGTTTCTTTGAACCCAAAATGTTCTAAACCAAGGTAAAATTCTGCAAACAAACAGAGGAAAACTTTGGGGTAGAAGCAATTTCCATTTCATCTTTACAGAAAAAATCTCTCCCCTTTTTTTTTTTCTATAAACTTTCTTTACCTTTACAGCAGCAATTCTGTGGCTAATCTTAAGTCATACATATGCACTTTGATCTTCTCACACATGCAACCTGAGAGAAACCCTGGCTACCATGTAGATCTGCTCCCTTGTCTTAGGCAGTAGCCTAAATTTGGGTGTCCTTCCTCTACCTGGCTAAAAATTTTCAGAGAATCTGTGGGACCATTCTTGTCTGTGAAACATTTATGCTTCCTTCAGACCTGCTCAATATAGGCAAACAAAGTATTGCCACAGCAAGTAGGCAAGAGCAAAGATTTACAAAAGAGAGAAGATTTGCTTCTCTATCTTTAAATATGCTTAATTTTTTAAATACATAAGTTTTCACACTTTTTCAGTTTGACTGCGAAACCAATATATGTATGAATATGTGTTGGAAGAGTTTTTGGCATCCCATCAGAGAAATTATTTGGAATCCACAGCAGCTTCATCCAAAAGGCCAGTAACTGAACAAAAACTGGGAATGAACAGAACTTTTCTCCAGAGAATCGTTACCCTCCAGGTGTTATTTTGAGTGTTAATAGATGAAGACAAAAAACCTGCTGCTCATGTCCTACAGCTCTTGTCCAGGCTAAACCTAACCTGTAGCCAGAAGGAGGTCTGGTGGATTATCAGTTAGCTATCTTTGGCAAGATTCAAATTAAGTTATAAATATATGAAAAGAAAAAAAAAATCCTAAAATCTTTACATTTTTGTCTCTTTCTTTGTTTCTTCTTTTTTTTTTTTTTTTAAATTGAATGAGGTATGTTTTTTTGACTAGAAAGGCACATACATACTTGAGCAATGTTTTATGCAATAACTGAGCTAATGTTTCACACAAATTTAGAAGAACATCTAGATTTCTAGCATTTAGCTTACACAACTTCACATCGTTTTCATTTGCAGAGCAGTTTGTAGAAATATCCCCAGCAGAGGGAGTGGCTCATCCTTTTGAGATGAAGCCTGAAATATTAGCAAAAGCAATTTTCACTTCTGCTTTAAACATGAAAAATAGTGTTAAAGAGAGTAATTTCCTTAAATGTCTATTTTAAAAAGCATTTTTACTCTGTTACCTGTATGAAAGAAGAGCATGATGGTGTGTCTTCATGAAGCAAATAAAGAGACAATAAAAAGTTCAATTACTATAGTAAGTTTCATACTTATATTTTCTTATATACTTAAAAACTTCTATTTTCTCTGCTTTGTACCTCACATTTTCATTGCATTTAATTGCATACAGAGTAGACATAAGATGCCTGAATAACAGAATTTTAAGCTCACTTATCTTGATAGTATGTAGTTATTTAGATCTACTTTTCAAACAAATGCATAAGGAGATGAATTGAAAATCACTGGAAAATTACATCTTCAGGCCCAGCCTTTCTGGATATAAATCAGTATTGACAGATGAGTTTAAGTGGACTTATTCTGATTTACAACTGTTGAGTATTTAAGATAGGAACTTTAAATAAGATGGATCATTTATTAAAAAAAAAAAAAGGAAAAGAAAAAAAACCTTAAAATGAAAAGCAAGTTTTAGTTGGTTTGTAATTCATTCTTTGCAGCACTGTTAAAACTGATGTCAATAGCACAACACGGGAAAGCCTAGTTGCCTAAAAGTTCAAGGTGTGACTACCACAGTTATGTTTAAGCCAAAGAACATTCCCTGGTAGTTTTCAACACCCAACTTCATGGCCACCATTTCCCCCTTAATTTTAACATCATAAGGGTAGCTTACTATTTCTTCTGATCCTGGAAACCCACTTAGTAAATCAGCACCTTGGTATTTAATATCAGCACTCTGCTGCACCCCTGTGTAACCATTTAGGTCCCATTCTGGTGTGGTGACTTAAGGAGACAGGGTCCACTAGCCAGAGAGTTACCCCTCAGAGGAAGCCAGAGATTTTCCCAGTGTAAAATGCATTTTAGCTGGTG
Organism: Daphoenositta chrysoptera; assembly: GCA_013397915.1. NCBI lineage: Eukaryota > Metazoa > Chordata > Aves > Passeriformes > Daphoenositta > Daphoenositta chrysoptera. The sequence goes on from VZRO01006629.1 coordinate 356,993, forward strand.
ATTCAGGAGTCTTCTGAATCATTTCCCTCAGGGAAACAAGAAGGAGCACATAGAGTCAATAGATGTTGAGAAATTTCATTGTGCTCAGTTTGCAAAGGGTCTGGTTGCAGCTAATTTACACTGAGCACCCTAAAACCACTTTAGGATAGGGATCTATCTTGGGGATCAGTCCCCAGTTCCAAGGGCCCCAAAAGTCCATCAATCAGTCAGAAATATAGTTTTCATGGCAACCAGCTGTTTTTCCAAACACTCAGCTCTGGGCATCTGGAAAAATAGTTATGTAAATTCTTCCATAAATCATCCCTATGATCACTACATCCAATACTGCTCAGTTAATCTCCACAATGCATTGGGTTCAGTGCATATGTTCAGAGTGACATTATATCCCACTGCCATTAGCCTGAGCTGGGAGATTGATTGATCTGTGTGGGAATACAAGGGCTCCTTGAGAGTATTGCCTCAAACAGGGTCAGCAGAACAGCCACCTTGGGCTTCCGGAGGGCAGACTTTGGCCTGTTTGGGAGACTGGTTAACAGAATGCCTTGGGAGACCGTCCTGAAGGACAAAGAAGTCCAGGAATGTTGGATGTCCTTCCAGAAGGAAATCTTAAAGGTGCAGAAGCAGTGTTTGAGTCACCGTCCCTGGGGGAGTTTTAGAGATGTATAGATGCGGCACTTAGGGACATGGTTAGTAGAGGACTTGTGAGTGCTGGGTTAATGGTTGGACTTGATGATCTCAGAGGTCTTTTCCAACCTCAATGATTCTAGTATTCTATGAAAAAAATCCTAATATTACTTGTTCCATTTATTTATTAAAGTATAACTTATCACAACAAGGTTTCAAACCACAACCCACACACTGACAAGGCACATAAGGCATAGAGAGAGAGATAGTAAACACAGAGAATCTTTATACAGCGATAAAGGAAACTGATCCTGGATATTTCCTCAGTCTGCTGTATTAGAAATATTGCATTTGCTCAAAAGTCTTCTAATGGGTTGGTCCTTTAATTGTATATTATAAGCAATCCCATCCCTCTGTGAGGAATGTTTTGTGAGTTTGGCTTGATGAAATTACTTAAAATTGTATTTTCAATATTTTTTAAACCATTTTTCCTAAAGCAATGGGATTAAGATTATAGTGCCTTTATCCACAATGGATAAATATTATCTAGATTTTTAAGAGTTTTCAAAAAGACTTTGATCCATTTAAGTAATTAAAATTAACCCTATTGGGGAAACCACTTAAGTGAGAATGTTAGCTGCTTGTTCTTAGTATCCCTGTGGGATTAATATGGCTACATCAGGAAGCATGTAAAGTGCACTGTGGTTGGAAAGGAAAATACTGGCTGGAAACAGTGAAGATATTAGGAGTCAACGCCTGGGTTATAACTGACAAAAATGAGATCAAAAAAGAGGAAACTCTCAATAATAACAACATTTTTGTTTCCACAGACCTGAGGCCACTCTTCATGACTGGCTTTCTGGCTGTCAGTAGTGGATGTTTATAACACTCAAACAAAGACTCTCTAGCCCACCACTAATTTTGCACATGTAAAGAGAAAATTGAGTCATGCTCACCTTCCCCATGTTCCTCTCCCTCTCCTCATCCAGACAATATTGAGAAGTTGCAAGAACCTCCATGCCCCAAAGAACATCTGGAGAGGGATTCTGCTATGATAAACGAAATAAGAAAAAATATAAATCTGTCTCTAAGACACTTTATACCCTATGTTCTCAACTGGTACTCTAGTGCACAGGACAGGAATGTGAGCTTTACAGACTCTAGCACATACACAAAGATGTAAATAAAACATAAAAGAAATTTACATACACCTTTCCAAATTCAAGACATTAAGAAAAATTGTACTAAAATCCATCGACCACCTTGGTGTATGTGTTTTTCATTCTAAAACCTGAACTGATTCTTCAGCTCCTGTCCCCTAGAGATATGCCATTTCCTTTCAAACCCTTCAAGATCCATGTTTCTTCTCCCAACTTCGTGGAGCTATTCTCATTCCTCCTGACCATAATATAAGAGATATTCAGATATCTTTGCTTTATATTTGCCATTTTGAGTTATAGAAGGGAGAAGAAAGATGGACATCAATCTCTTCATTACAAAATTTATGCCCAAAAGAGCCAGATTTTTCAAATATGTTAAAAATTCTCTGCAGAAGTGAGAGGACAGCCTTTTCAAGTGACCAAGTTTCAGAGGAGTTTATGTAGTTTTCCAGGTTGGGTTTTTTTGGTTTTTTTTTTGTTTGTTTTTTTAAAGGACAATACATAATTTGCCTATCTTAATAGTAATTTTGTGCTACAACAAGCACAGAAATTTATAGCTTGCTCTGAGAGCACTGAACAAATGCAAGTCTGAGCAGGTGCCATTGATGCCACAGACAACCATCTCTTAAGGCAAATGCTTACTGAAAAACAAAAGCATCAGAGATTTTCTTCTTGGGTCTGGAAGTCAGAAGAGCTGTTTTATACTGAAGAGTTGTGGCAGATTCTGGGATCAGCCATACATTCTGGGTAACAATATCAATACCCTTTCTGCTCTGGAAATAAGGATGAAAATTCTGTGAAAGGCAACCTTAAGGAACAATAATTTTGATGCTATTGACTGATAACAGTTTGACACTGATGCTTCTCATTGATTTTGGTCAGACAGGGATACGATATTTGGGAAGGTGGTCTGCAAAATTCCCAGTGCTTTAACGTGTATACAAAATGCAGCCACTGAAACACAGCTGTGTGCTGCCAGCACCTAGAAAACTTGACCATCTTTTAGTGCAGTGATGGAGAGAGATCTCCATGGACCATGAGGAGTGCAGCAGTAGCCAGCATAACCTAATACCTTTGGCAAGCTTCCCAAGGACTCCATGAGATAGATATACTCCTCTCCAGAGCTTCTCCTGCAGGACTCCAAATTTGCGAGTGCTATTTTTGTCAGTTTCACCAAACTCTTCCCTTCCTCTACCTCCTATTTATTCAGAAGTGCTTCCAAAAGCCTGCAGGGTTTTTCTGCACCTGAACAGCACTATGGCATCCTGCAGAGAGCCTGCTAAGCAGGGAGGAAGTCACTGAGCTTAAGACTCTTAAAATGGCCACCATTTCTGAGTGGGGTAGATATATAGGCACCACCTGTTCTCTTGCTCTCAGCTGGGAGCTCTTGAACAACGTTGTTAAGGAACTTGGAACCAAAGGACAAGACAAGTTGTCAGCTTCTCACATGTGATTTTATGGCTTGGGCCTGGATCTACAGCTACAGTTGCAATCAAAGCATTTTGAGGTCTTCCAAAATATTACAACGTGTCCTCTTAGTCCTTAAACAAAACTCAAACACACACTTCAGGTTGATTTTATCTCCAGTCCACCAGAGTATTTGAACTCAAAACCAGATTTTGCTGAACATGCATATGTAACCATAAGAGCTAAAATTTCCTACTAATGTACAAAGGTATCTGTTTTCATCACCTTTAAACATTCTGACCTTCAAATATGGAAATTTTTTTACCATTTAAGGAAGAATGGATACATGGAGCTTTCTTCCATGGTGCGTCCTTTCAAGTTCTGTGATGATTTTCCCAAGCAGAACCACATAAACTCAAATTTCATAGTCAAAAAGAGGGCAGGTTGAACTTTATTACCAATTACAATACCTTTGATGACTCCACAGTAGTCACAGATAAAATCAGGTTAGGGAAAACAAGTTCACATCTTTTGAACTGGGAAGAACATAACAATTACTTACTAAACAATTAAAAATTATTAATTATACCACTGAATGTAGGCCTTGAAGGGCCTAAAGAATATGCACTGCTTGCACTTGTATATGCTCATTAATCACAGTCTGTTACTGTAATTTTAATGAATGTTTATCTTATTTTCTTTGTGTAATCCAATTACTTTTGTTTTTTTAACCATCGTCAGGGATCTCTTTGTTTCCGGCATCCTGCCAATCAGCCCCCTTTAGATGTGAACAATTCAATTCATTATCATTAGGTTTCTCTTTTTAATCCCACTTCTGGGTGAACCATTGAAAGAAAATCCAGGAACAGAAGTCCTTGCACAGCAGGGGGAATGAAATGTGTTCTGAACACCTGAGCAATTATGTGCAACAGTTCTCCAGAATGGTAGTCTAATGTCTTTCTAAACTTGTACCACATTAACAATTAGATCATCTGTCATTTCTGCTTTAGTATTAAATTAATTGCAAATTGACTTTAGGATTGAGAAAAAAAAAATAGACTGCTGGAGTGAATCTAAGCATTTTGTGTTTGTTTATGTTTTAATTGGCACGTTGCACCTGTCCAAATAATTTCTATGATGCAGATGCCATTACTGCAATCCCAGTTGATTATGACAGCCCCTTATAGTAAAGACAGGAAAAATCAACCCACCAGATTACCTGATTTAGTGAACAATGTATTTCTAAAACCTGCAGAAGTTTTCACAAAACATACATATAATTACGAACCCAGAGTAGAAGACCAGCAAACAAACACCAGCTTGTTACTTCTAGCAAGAAATATAGGATGGTGAGTACTTAATCATAAAGGCAAGTATTTAAAAGCATAAATAAAATTACAAAAGTATTTTAGTAAATCAGAGTCTAGAAGAACTGCGTGAATGAGGCAATTGAGAAGTGTAAGAGTATGGCCAAGGTTTCTTTGTTAACAGAGATAAAGGAAGAAAAGATAAGCAGCACCACCAGCTTTGTAGGCTCAGATACTGGAAAGAGAAGAGGTGCACTGCCAGGCTGCTAAACTAGATCCACTTCCCTGCCCTGATGATATGGCCACACAAGTTCTGGCGCTGTCACTTGGCCCAGGGTTCACAGCACTGAACACCATGGCTTTGGTGCTACAGTGCTTGTTCATACAGTCAAGATGGCAGGGAGCATCACCCAGTGACACAGCAAAGGCCTGACAGACTAAACAAGGAAGGTCACAGCTGGTGGAAAAGCCAAACCGGCTTTTCTTCTCAGGCTGATGTATGCTTTCCTTCAGAGCATTCTCTTCTTAAACTTGTTTTCTGCTTAAAAGAAAGTCAGATTATATAAAAAGCTTTATGGGACAAAAATATGGTAATACCAGAAATTTCCTGCAACACTGCAAGACAAAGTATTTTAGCCTATCAACCAGAGAGTCTTGAGCTGGAAATCATAATTTATTCCTTGCTTTAGGCTCAGACATTTTTCTGACTGACACTGGCCAACATTCTAACTGCTAGCATGCTACCTGGTGTGGCTTAAGTAGCTGTAATGTCCCTCTTGATATATGGAGAAATATATGGGGTTTATTGCTATGTCTTTTAGTCAACATCTTCTGAGAGAGCAAAGGGGGGAGGTTTAGAAATAACATGATGCCATTGCCTGGCAAAGACAATGGGCATTTACTCATTTGGATTGGAAGGCTGTAGAAGCCTTATCCATCTCAGTTTGCTTGACTTCTACTACCACTCAGAGACAACAAATCTGTTGACAGAGCGGTAAATCTAGATAGCAGATAACCAATCAGATAGCAAGACAGCCTGTCTTCTAAAACTTATGGGAGGCACATTGGCAGCTGGGTGTTCAGTCTTGGGAACTGGGAGGTAGTTCTGCTTCAGAAATTCTGGTGAATTCAGCTTCTTGATGGTCAGTATTTCACAAATGTGTAGGGTTTCAATAAAGAACTTTTGATAAAGTTCTTTATTCATGTCTGGTAATCCACTTGACCAGGCAATTATTATTCCTACAAACAATACACTCTTGGTCTTTCAAAATGTACTTGACTTAACTCCCCTTATCTCTATTCTGTCTCAGGGAACCTCAAATCAAACAATGGTACTACTCATAACTTTTTTTGCTTCAGTCAGAGGTAGTTTATGCCAATAGTTTTTCACGTCACATATAAGTTATTCGGTCTACAGCTGAGGTGATGAGGCAAAGACAGATGGACCCCTCAACATTCTCCAGAGTACTCTTGTGAATTATAATTTCACATATTTCTTTGCAATAGAAAACCATCAAATTATGTTTTCCTACCTCCTATATGATATCAGAGACTCTTCAGTGTGTTATGAGAGAGACCATATAGTTGAACCAAAAGAAGGCAGGAAATAACGCAGGATTCCCTCTGCCTCTGCCACTCTTGTTTTTGGCTCCACATCACTTCATGTTTTGCTAACATCTGGGGTAAGCTGCCTGTACCTATTGGCAGCAGGTTAGGAAAGGTACTTTTTACATGAACTGGAAAAGAACTAAGATGGTCCGGAGTCCTTGTAGAAGATCAGAAGCAGTGAGACTGGGACACATGACCATAGTGTTTTCTTATATCCAGCTGAAGAGAAGAGGAAGAAGTTCCTAACCTGATGGCTTGGTTTGTGTGCCACACTTTGGGTTCATGTTTCTTGGTCCATCTGACCAACTTTCCCATTCTGTGAAGCATAATGGTCAGTGCTTACCAGTCAGTTATCTGTACTAATTGTTATCCCCATCCCTCTGTTGTCACTCAGAGTGAAGGACCTTTCAATCTCTCAGGTCACTGGTTCCACCTGCACTGCTTGCCACTTTGTGCCAGCTGTAGGCACTTTCTATGGCAAATGTGCCCTGTTTGACCTTTTCACCACTTCCTTCTTCTTTGGGGAGTGAGGAAAGGCACTTCATTGTTGTTTTCTCCTAAAAAATGCAGAAAATCCGATGTAGTTAGCAGTTTCTGGTTGCCATAATCTAATTAACTCATTTAAATAAGGACTTATTTTTTAAAACAATGCATGGACCATGGTTTTTTTTACTCCACACCTGACATTCCCTCCTGTTGAAGAGTAAAAATTATTTTGCTTTTCATTGAGTATAAAAGTAATTCAGTGGGAGATTCCTCATCAGGATGGATTATGCATGACAGGAAAGTCAAAGGCCAGGGAGCAGATAGGAAAAAAACCAAATTGGTGCCCTCAATGGATTAAGGAACAAGCCTTTGTGAAATATACCTGTTTCAGCAAAAATGATAGGTAGGTGTTTTTGCAAACTGTAACTTCTACTGATTATGGGAAGTATCTAAGGAAAGGAACACACAAAGTGTTCTCCAAACATATCACACCCACTGATCCCAAGACTTCCATACTAAAACTGGAGTCAGGCCAGATGAGAAAGAAATTATAAACAGGGTGGTCAGGGAACTGTTTTTTGAGCATGACACTTTCATAAGGATAAACAAGCCAAGACAGAACAGAGTTGATTGTTTTCTCCCCAGATGCAGTAATGTGCATCTGGGAAAAATAAATTGTCCCAACCACAGAGCAACAACTGGAAAAAGTGTAAAAAGGATTAGCTTTTATCACAGTTTTTTCAATGAAGAAACAAAAGGGAAGAATAAACAAAGGAATCAAGATGCAGTTTCTTGTGCAACTCCCCTCAACTTCCCAGTCTACCTGGTGTCAACATTCTCCTCACAAGTTTCTAAAATATGAATTTTCTTTTTTGAAGATAACTTTTGAAGATAAGTTTTTTCTTTGTCTTTCTCTGTGAGAGTAAAACTCTCTACATCAGAAACAAGACCTCGTCCGTTTCTTCCAAGGATATAAATATATATATAAAATAAAAAAAAGAACTCACCTCTCCCCTACAAACCTGAAGCTTACTGCCACAGGATGTTTTACATTTCAAAAGTCTGTGCGAGTTAAAATGCAGTTCGACAACTTCATGGGAAAGGAGGATCCTCAAGCACTATGAAATGCAGTAGCTCAGCTTTCCTCTGAAAGCTGGAAATAGAAATGAGCAAGTTCTGCACACTTTGTCCTCCTTTACTCTCTTCTTCAGTGCTGCCCACAGATAATATTGGACGGGAGCTAATGATGCTAATGAACAACTGAGGTGATCCAAATGAGCTGATGTAATGTTAAAGTCTCAAAAAAATAAAAATCAGTTGTAGTAAATACCACCTTGATATTGACAGCTGATTTCATGCATTTTTCCTATTAGTGAAAGATTCTGAAATGCAATGCCTTTTTTGTCTCAGTTCTTAGAAATATATTCAGGATAAACTTTCTGTTTCTGATATTGCAAGGTAAAATGGTTTAACTTCCACTGAAAATAATAAGAATTTTCTAAGCGGCTCTCCTTCTTTACCTCCAGTGTGAGGCCCATGAAAAAAATTAGAAAAAGAAAGGAAAATAATGTCCCATGTCTTTAACAGGTTTATGACCCCACTTAAAGACAGAGTTACAGTAATCTGAGTGTCCAAACTATATATTTACATTCCTGAAGATTTTAGTTAGTTCTCTTCAAGTTTATCCTTAAACGCTTTAATTCTGGAGAATTCATAATAGGTTTCATAAATTGTCAAAAATCTTGATTACTGCAATATTTTACTTCAAGATGTGTTTTTAAAAATCACTATATTTCAAGGTATTTATGAGGAGAGAAATATAAATAAGAGGGAATAAAAATTTTATATTCATGAACCTTTTCAAATGTTTGTGTCTTAGCCCATCTGTTCTTTAGCTTTTCCAAACTTCTTAATATACAATATTTTCTGTGGTGCTTTACAGAAACGGCCGATCATGCAGTATTTGAAGACAGCAGCAAGCCCAATACTGATAGCCAGATGTGTCGTAATCTTGGCTGGGATTAATGGGATTTCAGAACAGTTCTTGACCTCACAGAAGTCAGGTCAGGGAAGGCCAGGTGAAAACAAAAGAGGAGTCCTGCATAAAGAGAGTTGAAACGGTCTATTTGTGAAGGTAATTGCATGAAACCAGGGTTAGGAGGTAGCTGAGCAGAGTAAGGCAGGACTTAATACAGAACACGTGTGTATGAGGAGAGGTACAAGGAAGGGTAGAAAAATGCATTAAGATCGCTTGAAAGTATTGACAAAGAAGAAGAACTGCCTAAAGCAGTGTGTAAGAACCTTCACAGTGTCTTTGGGAAAAGTCCTCTTGCTAAACACAATGTTGCACAAGTGGCACCACTGACGGAAAGAAGGTGAATAAACGGCAAATTTCACAGTGGGAAAAGAGTGAAATCAAGATGCCTCAGTGTCCTGCCGAAAGATCAGCACTTCTCATTTGTATTCTAATGATCTGGAAAAGGAGAGAAGCATGATACCACAAAGTTATTTCAGGTTTATCCTCACAATGATCTCTGAACTCAAATATTTGGAACAAGTTAATCAGGTAAAGTGATCAGGAAAAATGAACTAGAAAATTAAAATCAGCCTTCATGAATAAAATATAATATACATTACGGAAAACTACTCTAATGTTAATGCATTTCTAATTAATTGTATCAGGTCAAGAAAAGATTCATTTTAGTTTGAGTGGCTCAAGAAGATCATAGCTCAAAGTTCAGCAGCGTCAAAGTTACTCAACAAAATGCATGCATATGAATGGCATCAAAAAACACCAAAAATTTGTAGAGTTTTGTTATACTCTGAAGATGGTGTTCACCTATAGCTATATGATCAATTTTATCATGTATGAAAGTAAAGATGTAGCAGAATTAAAGAACTTTGTACTGTTTCTTCAGATGTATGATGCCTGAACTGGAAGAAAATAAAAAGGACATTGTGAACTTCAAGGCAATAATCTGCAATACAGGAATAGTAGTATTTAATCTTCAGAAAAAGCAGAAGGAAAAAAAAGAAATGTACTGAAAATGAAAACAGACACAGAATGAAAATTCCAGTAAGGGTGAAATATTGACAAAAGACACTGAGTGCCCAGAAAAGGACAGCATAAAATGCCTTTGACTGACTTACAAGAAATAGCATTGCTTTTAGACAAAAGTATCTTTTATTGAAAAGTTTTAGCTTCACCTAAAAAAAATCTAACTTGAATAATTTTGAAAGCAATGACTATACTTGAATATTGTAATGGATACAGAGCCATCTACAGCCAGCTAGCAGAGTGGGAAACAGCATATACTACAGAAAAGAAGAGAAACTTAGCTGAATTAATCTCTAAAGAGATATAATTTCATAAATGTAAGCCTACTTAGAGGAATTTAGCACAATAAAAAATCTAACCAAAACCAAGCGATTAGCAGCAGGTTTCTGGTTTAAATTAAAGATGTGAAGATGGAAGGATACTAATAGAGAATTCTTAGTAAATGGAAGGAGTTATTTTGGAAAACAAAGAAAAATACTCTCAGATCTGAAAGTGTTAATATGACTATAAACCTTTGAATCATTTCTACAAATGGAACCAAAAATAAGAAACTACTTTGGAGAGCAGACAGGAACAAATGTTTCGTGATCTGTTGTAGGTAGCTTTAGGGTAGAGAAGGAAATGGATGATATTAAGGACTTTCTCGAAACAGGAAATACAAACTTACTTCTTAAATGTAAAGAAGAAACAAAACAGAACAAATATCCTCAGAAAAATAAGACACACAGAAAACTAATCCAAAGAACAAGATGAGTCACTGAGACACAGGAGCAGAATGTAAAATAAGAAATCACAAGCCCCAAAAGACAGAAGATACCAAGGGGAAAGAAAATTATGGGTTGGGAAACTTCCTACGTTCTCTAACAAAATCAGTGCGCTGTCATAGCTTTACCCAGCTCATTATTTGGTTAAGCAGCCCTTAAAAATCTTTTTCAAAGGAATGGTGTGAATTTCAACATTTATGGAATTTCCACATTTACGGAATTCCACCATTTATGGAAAACAGTAAATGCAAGGAATATAAACTTAAAGTACTCCTTCAAGTTCTGGAGGTGGGGTAAAGTTACAGATTAGTTGGGCATCAAATACTAAAGCTTGACAGTTAGTATGCATGGCAGGATATACAAGAATGACAGCAATATCAAAAAATACCAGAAAGAAACCTAGATTCTAATCACATTTTATTATGTAATGAAACATCATGATCTTTATTCAATGCACTAATTATAAATAAGTTATAAAAATATAATGAGATTCACAGTATCAGAAGCAGAATTATGCCCTGAAAATGAAAAGAATAAGAAAATAAAACGTGATGGATTGGTTAAACACGGCATAGGTTTGTTACAACCATTAGAGGGTTCAACGACCCCAGGAGATGGTTCCATAAGTAAGAGAAAGAACTTTTCTGTTACCACAAACTCACACTGTTCTTAAAAAAATGCCAAGCACAGCCACATTGGTCATCAGGCCATATAAATGGGAAAGGAGTAGGCAATAAATTGATCAGAACAATCTGTTTTTTCTTAAAAGACACACTGACGGATGTAGAACACACTGTGGTCACACTCAAGTCGGAAGCTGTTTAGCAGGGAAACTAACAGTAGCTACTCTGCTTGTCCCCGTGTAAAGTCACCTCCCTCTTTTTTTTTTCCTTAAGATCCTTCATAAATTTTGGGAGGAGGATCAGAAAACTAACCACAATTCATCTGAATATTCAAGAGATGCACAAGACAAAACAGATAAAAATGTTACAATGTTTCTAAAACAAACAGATCTGAATATTGAACCAAGTTAGGATATTAGTTTTTGTCTGCCTTCTGACCTAGTCTAATACGTTCCTGTGGCAGGACTTTATATGCACTGAAATCTTGAGGTGAATCCACCTACATGACCTCTGAAAAGAAGCTCTAGAAAGAGACCAAAAAGCTTCTCATGCTTCTATTAGTGACACTCTTAATAATAATCTTCATAATAATTGTAAGAAGCATTCTTTGAGGGAACTCAAAGCAAGCAGAGAAGACAGAATGGAAATGAAAATGGTTTCTACAAGCAGCTGTCTGTTCTTTTGGTCTTTCTCCTAGACAAGCAATTCAGAGGTGAGTTGCAGCAAGTTCTGCCTTTGTTCCCTCTGGCCCCTGCTACATTATTTTCATCCCTTTAGAAGCCTGCTTGTTTGATCCTTGCTCTTTCCTGTGGTCTCCCCATCTCTCTGCAGGAGCTATATGCTCCCAGATTTATGGGTTTTTTCCACCACACCCTGAGGTCTCCAAACCTTTCTGCTCCAACATATTCATTTGCTCTCAAAGAAAAGAGGCAGTGTATCCCTCCCTCCTCCCCTCCCTCCCAGGATTGCACTTGACCCAGTCATCTAAAGGAGGGTAACAGAAACTGGAAATAAAATCTGCAGAAAGACTTTTCATCACGGAACAGCAGTAAAAATTTTCCGTGGTTACTTCAACATCCATAGACGTCACCGATCTAACTGCGTAGTGTTTTGGCTGGCATTCAGAGCCAAGAAATCAAAACCAAACAATCTATGTGGAGACTGGATAGACCACTGCTGTGTTAGCCTTATAGGTAAAAGGGTTGTGCATGTGTTTTGTGAAATAGATAAGAGAAAGTTATTAAAAGAGATAAGAGGAAGTGATGAAAATCAAACAGAGAAGAAAATATGGTGATGTGTTCCAGATCAATGGTAGGAGGTTGTCAGAGACTGAAATACCACCGTTTATGACTTAAATATTTTCATGAAGGACTTTCAAAACTGTATTACAAAAGCTGCAAAGAATACCACCACACACAATAGGCATTCAGAGTGAGGCCCTGGACCATTCGCTGATGAAGATAAGATAAAGTAACAACTTAGGAAGTGGGGACATTGACAAGAGCACAAGCTTAGCACCTTCGGGGAGCAGATGAAAGCCCCAGGGCTATCGGGCGCCAGGCTCACACAGACCCTCACACCAAAGGGTGGGGGGAGAGAGACTTTGGGTGTTGGAAAGCCCCTGGAGAGAGGCACAGTGACTGCCCATCCTCTGATGTGCAGAGGAGCCCAGCTGAGGGGCCCTCACCCAGGGGTGAAAAGCTTATCCTCAGCAGAAGGGGGTGACATGGCCCATCAAAGGGCTCCCCAGAGGGGTCCCCAGACCCTGCAGCAGAGCACCAGAGATGATGCAACAGACACTCAACGTTGCAAGGAACTGTGTCAAGCTGGCCCCTGCAAGGAGGCACATGGGCGTTCCCACCTGCCCAAAGCATACATTAATCCACGGGATTCCATACTCTTTGGCATGTGTCTGGGTGTGGCCAAGTGTGGCGGGGAGCTCTCACCACCCAGAAGACCAGAGAGGGGAGCAATAAGACATCGCTGGGACCCTCGGATGGGTGATATGCTAACCTAATCCCTGTCACTCTCTCTCTCTCCTCCCACCCCACACGCACTCCTCTTTCTCTATTTCTTTCTTTCTTTCTTCCTTTTCTCTTTCTTCCTCTTTGCCTCTTTTACTTTTAAATAAAATACATCATTTTTTTGGCACCGACCTCTAACCTCGTTTGGTTTTAATCTCATTTTTGGGTATATTTTGAACCTTCTAGGTTCTTTCTGCTTTATGCACAGAGACTTAGTTTTCTTTGCTTTTCTGGGTTTAAACTGGATCGTAACAGAGGTAGACCAAAACAAAGTTTCTTACCTTTAGGAAAATAAAAGGAAAACAAAGCAAGCAAAAAAAGCAGAAGATAACAGAAGATTTTACACAAACTTACATTTCTGAGTTATATAGGGAGTTTCTGTACAAAGGAATGGAGTTTCGTCTTGAAGATTTCAGTTAACCAGAAAAACTAGACAGGGCTGGCTCCTTTTGTTTCTGATGGTTACTCCAAAGAAAGCAGTGAGACAAGTTTTTCATTAAAACAAACAAGCAAATAAAGGACAGATTAATGCAAATAATATAGTAAAGCATGCTTTAAATAATGGGTAGGGCTGGACATTTGTTGGAGGAGGCAGAAAAGCTATTACTAAAATAGGTTTTCTCCCCAAACTCTTTTTCAAATTCACTTCAATAAACGCATGTATATTTACAACCATGTTAAAAGTTTGTCACACTCTTCTTGGAAACTTGCTCTAGAAAGATAAGAAGCACAGCATCACTGAATTCAGTGATTTCAGTGGTCCCTCACCTCTCAAGAATCAGGGAAGTGGGACAGAAATTGTGTCCCTCCTTTATCTTTCTTCATCACTGGGTTGATGAAGAAAGATTAAGGAGGGACACAGGTTTAAAAGTGTAGATGAAGAAGCTTTCACTAGTGTGAAAGTCAAACAGCAAGAAAATATTTTCCTTATATGCAAATTTAGCTCATTTTCGAGGGTAGCAGTTAATGTTTTGATCTCAGTTCCTCAAAAGATCCCCCAGTTGTGACTTGGATCTTCTGATCTTTGCCTTACATCAGTCCGTGGTTTTTTGTGAGTCTATTAATGTTCTCACTGAATTCAATACAGAAAACTAATGCAAAACCCTAAATACTTCTATTGCCCTAACAACATGAAGCTTCTGACATGTAAAACAATCACTTCTATCTATCAATTAATATTTGTCTTCGTGTTCCTTTGAGTTACCTCCAACTTCTCACTATTTCTAGTAACAAAGTGGTTGGAAAAGGATGTAATATTACAGATCAAGTTACCTGAAATGGACAGGCAACAAAGGCCTCTAAGCATACATTTCAAAGCTGTGCTAAACTGTTTATGTCTTGTTGCACATGTTTCAAGTTCCTTCTTTTTCCTAGGTACATATTTATACACATTTTGGATTATTTTTAATCGGATGGATTGCTTTACCTTTGCACTTCTTACATCATCAAGAGTATATTGAAGATGTAAAGGTTTTGTAAAATTATTTTGCATCATTTTCTCTCTTGTTTTACAGGTAAAATGAGAGAGTTTTTTTCAATTTGCTTTGCCATATGTATGCTTAGGTGCTTTTCAGCCCTTTTGCATAGACAATTCAAGAAAACATTGGATACACAACTGAGCCTAACAAGAAATTTCTGTTTGCAAAATTTAGAGAAATTTTAGCAGAAAAATTCTTTATGTAAACCACTATTATTTTCATTTTTAAAAAAAACTATATCTTAGGCATTGTGAATTTACAGTTCTTGTCTATAAGCATAGTGAATTTTAACTTACAGGGACTTATTTATGGCAGTACAAAGCTCCTCTATTTTGGGAAGGTCTGACAGGTTTTTTTTAGTTAGTAAAGACAACAATGCCTGCAGTGCAGAAAGAGCACTAAATGGCTCACTTTGTGATGCTGAGGGGCTGAGTTTGAGCTGTTAATTTTCAGAATTCTTCTAAGGACTCCTGGCCACGATGTAAAACTGAAAGTTCAAAACCTATGTTCCATGGATGAAAAAAAAATGAAAATAAAAGAAACTTTTAATGCTTATTCTTTCCACCTTCAACGGTTTTCTCCTTTTAATTTTCAATTTAGGGATTTTAGATTTTTTCCCCAGTATCTCCAGAATTCATAATTTTAATTCCGTTTCAAAAAGATCACTAATCTGTTTTGTTAATTACTTAGGAGCTTACCTTATTCCAAGTTCTCATACGGTTTTGCTTCTGTGCAATGTGTCTCTCTCTCAGCATTCAAAAATATTTCTCCACTTTTACCAAAAGGAATATAAGCAACAATTAAAAGTCATTTGTTGAAAATTCTATATCTAAAAATAAGATCTTATTGTTATCTCGCATTCCGTAGTTCCCACTACAAATTCTAGTGGTTCCTGGCTGATCAGACAATAAATTAATTGTTGATAACATCTTTGTTAAATATTGCAGGAATTTATGGTTATAGTTGCACAGTTTTGGAAGATTTAATATTTTCCCCACAATAAAAAAGCAAATACTTACTATTTTAAATGCAAAGATACATATGCACATATATATGCATAGTTTTATAAATATTATATGCAAGAATAAATACTTTGGTACTGAATTGGAGTTAAAAAGAGTCTTTGTGATTCAGAAGAATTTTGATGTATTAATTTTAGACGTGACCTTCTTTTGCACATGTTTTTAAATTATTGGTTTTTTCCTAGGCTTTCTACCAAATACCATTGCAGGCAATGATGATAAGACAACTCTTAAACAACAGGCCCAACTCTACAGAGCAAAAGAGGGAAACATCTCTAGCAAAACAGTAAGATATTACTTTCTGTTGACTGACTTTTCCCTAATTGTGTATATTTTACTAGTAAACCACGGGGACAAGGGAGTTAGGAAGGCCCCTCTTCTGCATCCTTACAAAATGAGTTTCTTTTTAAAGTGAAACAGCATTATTGATCAAAGCAAAGGGTAACACCATATGTAAAGAAGAAACAGCTGGCAGTCACCTTTCTGTCATTCACTTACACAGCTCTACACAGACCCACACTTATTAAAAACAGGTCGGATCGGATTCCAGGTTCACCCTGCAAAATTAATGACAACCTTGCAATAAAGTAACAGCATGAATTTGAGCCTTGTAATACAACGTGATTACTAGCGTTTTTATTAGCTGGGTTTGAGCAGCAGGCAAGGCCGGCTGGTATTTGACACACAAACAGGGATGTTACCAGGTGCGCTGCTCTAAAGTGTCACATCAAAGTCACAGCCCTGCTGGCTTGGTTTACACCTGAGCCAATTAGCCTGGGAGATCAGAAGAGGCTGAAAAAGAATACGTCTTCTTATTTTTGTGCTGGAGAGAATCACTTGATCCCAAGTAAGACGATACAAGGGGAACAATGGTAGATAAAGTATGGCAAAGGCGGAAGCGGGCACGAGGCAGGGGAATCGGTGAGAGGCTGTGATAAGAGCACTATCATCAAATAAAAAGCAAAGTGGAAAGTAAAAGTGCCATATGCCTGTCCCTCTCTCAGTGTGTTTGTCAGTCTTTTGTTTGCAACAAAGGGGCTAATTGAAATGAAACAATCTCCAGTCTGTTTGCTGGCACATCAAATATGCTGTAAGATCTGCTGGTTCTTGCTTCTTCTGAATTATTGAAGAAGTATGGCTTCTAGAGAAAAAAATAAAGCGTGGAGGGATCTTCAAAATACACCGCTTTTTGTGGGGGAGACGGATTTTGCTTTTTTAAGTGATCTCTTCTGGCTTTCCCAGATTTAATTTCGAATAATGTAATAAAAGGCCTGTACAAAAGATGGAAGAACCTCAACTGCAGTACTTAACTGGGGTACTCCCATTCCAAATGTCTGAGCCTGAAGCTTCAGATACTTTGAGATGACTTTAGCATGACAAACTCTGTTCTCTGTCTCTTCCTACAGGAAAGCATGTTGTCAGCTGGGAGTTTTGCCCTCTTTTAAATATGCAAACAATTTAAGAAAACAGAAACAAAAACAATTTCAAGGTTGCAAAATCAAAAAGTATGATTTTTTTAACCAGTTTATTTGGCAGTGACATTCTCATTACATAAACATGAAAAGCAAATGTTGCTGTATATTAAGGCCGACATAAAAATATTCAGAATTTAAATAAAAACTGACCTGGTTAAAGTTGAAAAGCTGAAATACTTGAAACAGGTGTTTGCAGATCCTGTGTTTTAGCATTCATTACGTTTTTGGTTTTTTTCCCCAAATCACTCAGAAACCAGATGATAGAAAAGGCTGATATTTCCAGAACTATTTTACATGAGAAGAATTGAGAAACTGTTAATTAAATTAAATTTGATCTCTGTAGAGTATGAATTGCAGGTGAATAACTCCACTTTCTCAAGAGATCTCTACCAGAGCAGATCATCACATTTATTCCCAAAATGTCTTCTTTCCAGCATAGATTTTCAATATTTAATTATACCTATTATTGAGACCAATTGAAGCAATCAGACTTCCAGACCAAGTGACTCTGCAAGGCAGGGCTGAGAAAGAAGTAAAACAGCTTCTTCCTACCCCAAGATAAGAGGGACAGATGAATGTCTCTCATGAAGGGGCAGAATTCTAGTAGTGCATTCTCTTTATCAGGCAGTGGGAGATGATTCAAGGAGCTGAGGCCCAGGGCAGCCCTGAGACAAGGGGATGCCCTGACCCCGGAGACTCACATTGCTCCCAGCAGACACTCTCTGCTCTCAGGAAGGATGGACCACTGTGCCAGTGCACATGGCACAGTGCACAGTCTACAGGGCAAAAAGCAGCAGCCTAGATACTGCTGGGACAGAAAAACTGTGGGGTCGGGCCTTCTCCTATACTGTTTGTGGTTTCCAGGCAAACATTTCAACTTTCTCCACTCTTCCTCGAGTCACCTGAAGAGCAGCAGCAGCTCCTCGGGACTCTCTGAGAAGGGCACTGCAGTCAATGCGTGAGATTTGAGTTCTTAAGCTCACTGACTGCTGGAAAGCTTTATAAAACATGGATGCTTTTGCTATAGCCAGGACAGAGTGAATTACTGTGACTATGATCATATCTCAAAAGTGCCTCTTTTTTTTTGTATCCTTCATTGCTTAGGCTAGGGATATGTGGAATAGAAAACTCCGCAAAGTCAGCTTCAAGCACCAGGAGAATCTTGTCAGTACGTCATGCCCCTAAAGTGACACGAGTAAATCTTTACCTTCTCAGTCCTTGTGGGTGTGGGCTCCACAGAGATTTGATGACCCAATGCAAAGTATAAATGAGGGGGCTTTATATTGTGCTTAGTAGCACAATTGTTCCCTTAACTTTAGCACAGAAAACTGTCCCTCATCTTAATAGACCTGGAGCCTTTCCTGGAAGGGTTCTAGTTCTTTCAAGATTATTTCCCTCCTTAAGGATTTCTGCCAAAAACCTTAAGGATTCTGTCTGAATATGTTCTCAATTGATGTATGATGCAAGGCTAAATCTAAGTAATATTCTCTGGTGGCTCTAATCACAGCACTTATACAAACTGCATTGTGTAAGAAATGTGAATTCACTCATTTTATTAATTTCAGACAATTAACATCATTTTAATCAAGAGCTTAATCAATTCTTCTAGTATATAGAAATGATCACATATACATGTGAAATTATCTTGCTTCTTTTTTTACTACTTGCACTTTGTAAAGCACCTTATGCATTTGTAAATTCTTGATTAGAAGTCTTTAAAAATAATTTATCATGATCTTGTCTCAAACTGAAAATACAATCAAAAATGGCAAGGATAATTTTTTCTTCACAGATTTTTAAAGTGCATTTTTTTTTTAAATTTATATTTTGGAAACATTTGGCTGTTTCACTCTCTCCCAACAAAATCTTACTATCACATATGAACATGCATGCTTTTGTTCCCTCCAGCAAATTTTCATTCATTGGCCACAGTCATCCAAATATGACAGAGGAGTAGATTTGTTGGAGAGAATAACTCCTACAAGCCTTGTCAAAATAGACATTGTTAGACATTTATTATTGTCCCCACTGAAGAAAAGGCTCACGTGGAGAGAATCCACACAGAAGGGAATCCAGTAAAAACTCCCACTGTGGGAAAACTTCAATCACATTTCCAATCAGAGATTGCACCTTCTTAAATGCCAACTTCATCAATCTTTGGTACAAAAAAATGAGTGTCCATGCTTTTTATGTGCAGAGAACTAATTCCATACTTTTTTTTCCTCTCCAGGCTGTTACTAAATTTCCCTTTGTTATTTCAGCTTTTTCAATTGCATACAGAAGAAAAGGGTGAGAGGAGATAGGAGTCATGGGGGAAAACAAATTATGAAAAAAAAGAGCATGTCCTCCAAACATACATTAGAATGGGAACTGCAAAAACTTCACTGGTAAGTGTAGAAGTTTTCAACTGTTTGAAGTTCGTGATTCTTTTAGTCATTATCCAAAAGTATCCGGGCAGCTCCAAGAATATATTTCTCACTCATTTTAATATTGTATTGTTCACAGTACTTTTATATAGAACGTTAACTCTCCTTTCTGCAAGCAGCTTGCTCCATTCTACTGAAACAGTTTAATTTCTTAGTGCTAAAGACTAGTTTTTCTAGCATTATTACCATTATCTTAAAACTGAGTCTTTGCTGATTACTGAAAGTTATGATGTTTTAAATTATTTCACTTTATATGTATCAACATATGCTATAGAATATTTTTTAAATTAAAGACAAAATATAATATATATTATACTACTGCTCAAGTACATTTTTTTCAATATAATCTAAATGAAGAGGGAATGTAAACAGCAAGATCAGGTTGGCTGGAGTCAGTACCCTCCCAACAAATCAATTAATGCTCCTCTACTCCCCTTAATGCTTTTAAATTAGATTAACAGAATGCCGACCCTCCTTTAATAAAGCCTAGTTTCGCCCTGTGGTGTGCATCTAGATACTAATATCAAAGAAACAAGTCTGACAAAGGGAGGATAAAACTTACCAGTAGGCCCTGGTTCCCTGCTATTAGGATAATTGCTCAGGCTGTAGAGTTGGTAAATTATGTTAAATATGCAGACTTTTTTTTCTTTTACTGACTATGTATGGGAAGCACTCACTGCAAGAAACTTTTGTGTATTCTCTGACTGTTCCATTTTAAAGAACTCAAAGTTGGAACTAAACAATAAACAGACTATTTTCAATGTGAAAATTGGAAGTAGGAAGAAAAACACTATATGCAGCCAGTTGTCTATTGTAGCTATTTCTAAACTGTCCTGTTTCTAAGGACATCAAAAACCTCAGAAGCTGAAATAACATAAAGAAGACCCAACAAACAGCTGAAAATAAGCAGCTCCAACATATATAAGTGACTACAATGTTCATACTATGTACAGCATAAAGCATGACAGATTAAGTTTCTGAAAACAATGTGATGAGATTTGAAGAAAAAACAATATAGAAGTAAAATACCAAGTCCAGGAACTCAAGAATTGCAGTACTGCTAACACTCTTTTAGCATCTCTGCACCCATGTAAATAAAACAGTAATTTTTTTACCTGCTTTACCATGCATTTTCCAAAAGCTTTTCCCTAGAAACATTCTTCCAGCACAAACTGGGACTTTGTCCACTGAACTGAACTTGTGCCCATGTCACACTGGAGTCTCTGCCACTATGTTTCTATGGAGTTTTTTTTCCTTGGTATAAACATTCTCTCTAGTGTTGACTTACTTATGATGATCAGGAGGTTTTGGTGAAAAATCCATCCTCTCCTCAGTTACTTGCAGAGGGGACTAGGGAGAATGTAAAAATTCTAGTCACAAGCTTCTTCTCACGTTTTCAAAAATATGGTAAATGAGCTAAGAGATATTTTTCATTTGTAACTTAGAGTGAAGGGTGATTATAAGCTGTGCAGTCCAGACTTATGTACCCAGAAAGATTTGGGGATTTGTTCTTTTCTCAGTTGGAGATCTAGTTTACACGGACAAATGAGCCTTTCACATGAAAAATCAAGACACAGAAAAAAATGTATTGCTGAAAATGGAGCTATGTATACTCAGCTTAAATTAGGTGTGTTTTTCACGTCACTGAAAAGACAATCAAAATGGTGCCTTTAAACAGATGTTTCTATCCACTTTCACACACCTTTAAAAGTAACTGACTGGTAGGCAGCCTCAAGCTATTTGTCATACTAAAGAGGCTGATGAAAGGGAACACAAAGCAATGGAGCTCCCCCAAATTCCTCTAATGGCTTTCAGAGACTTCCCTGCTATTAACACTAGTACTGGCTGCCTGCTGAGATAAATATTGAGTATATGGGACCATTAACCCCATACACTCCCAGCCTGGATTCATCTCACCAAACTTTGAATGTTTAATGACAGGGTCTCAGTTAGGAATCTCATCAGCCATGCTTCCCCTACAGTCAACAGATAGACATTCTTACCCTTCTAAAAATTAATCACGTCTTAAGTGGGCTCAAACACTGAGTTTGAGTCCCTTGAGTCCAGTCTCTTCTCCCTGAGCCAAGGGAGCCAAGGATCCTGGGCTGTGTTCACTAGTGTAGACAGCACTCCACCTCATTCTGCCACCTCAGGAATACATCAGGCTACAGCCTCTGGTGTTTTGTGCTGCTGTCTTCTTTGCACACTTCAACATGAGTTTTCCTTCTCTCTGAAGCTTCATACTTCCTGCACTGGAAGTTCATCTCCATGACCAAAGTATCACCTGTTCTTCACAAAGCTGTTCTTTATTGCTGTTTTAGTGCAGCTTTATTTTCCCCTTTGGTAGCATTTTCAGCCTTCAGATCGGCATTAACTGTTCCCTGCTGGGTGCTGCTGTCAGCCCCCTGGTGAGCACCTTACTTGAACCTTCTGCATTGTTCTTGAGAGGATTCTGGCTATCTCCACTGACTAGGTTTGAGGACTTCCAGGGAAATTTAATTGCTGAGTGCAATGTGCTGGGCTGTTGTATTAATTATTTGGCCCCTTACTCTCTGTGCAGGATTCAGAGAAACATGCTGTCCATTTCTGAATTCATGACCACGTAATTTAACTGTTGGTTCATACTGCCTGTGGCATATCTGTATTTGCACGCCCTGAGTACAAGTCTATTAGCTCCTTGCACTATTAACTATGACCTGCTAAGTTAACTTGATGATGATGGTCAATGTTGTTCTCAAAAAGAATAAAATGAGAGAATTATTCCAGTGGAATATGTCTGACAGCATCTCAATAAGCATCCTGCATTTCCTCCTTAAGCAATCTATGAAAGATGATGAAATGATGAAATGATGAAATTTTTTGAGGTGGATAGATTTTAAACAGTCATACATAAACTTATTGTCAGCAGGCTCTGACACCAGCACTGGGAGGATTTGTTGTTCCTTACTCTGAGCTAAGAGTCAAGTAATCTTCACTTGTAAAATGGTATCACACTTTATCAGTAATTATTTAGGATCACTCAGAAGATAAATGGCAGACATTCAGGTGGGGTATGAAAAAAAAAAGACAGGGTTTCCAGTGCATGTTCTGCTACAATATCTTAGCCCTATTTTAAAAATTCTTGGAAAACCAGCCCTAAGAAAAAGATTTATACAAGCCACTTCTTTAGCTACAAAGACTAAAAGTGAAGATGAATTTTAGCATTCTCCTGATGTCCTTGAATCCTGGTCTTCCCTTTAGGGTTTTCTGTGTTACAGAGTGAAATGTGGTTAACACAGTCACTAATGCACTTGACTTCCTTATTCCCCTCTGGAACATATTTTACTTCAACAGATGTTTTCAAAATAATTAAATGGTGGTGAGCATGCATTATTGACAATGTCTGATGCCACACTAATGCACTCCACGTTTAAACATTTGTCACCAGCAGGGCTGTGTGTTCAGGAATGTTGTGCTCTTTATAAATAACTTCAGCAAAGTATCTGGATTGTAAATGGGAAAAAAATAGGGAAATTCTGATATCTGCTAAATATTAATAAAGCATGAATGCAACCACCATTCTGTAGCCATGGTGACTGAAGTTTGGCTGTTACCATCTGTATGTTGCTCTTTAAAGTAGAAGGCAAAGCACCTCAAAGACCCTGTCTTCAGACACTGTGAATGAAGGTATTTAGACCCTGAATTGTAAAAGAAAAAGTACGTTTTTGTGAAAAATTTACAATGGTTGCTAAAATTCTCTGATGAAGTGCTAAATATTGATGGAAAAATGTATGGCTGATAGGAATTAAATGGTATTAGATCTTGTCCACATACATTTACAATGAAAATAAGAAATTTTTTTTTTTTATTTTTACTTACATATACAAGAAATGGAAAAGAAAAAGGAAAACGAAAATTATGCAGCCTTTGCCATTACATTATTAGTTTCTCTAAAAACGGAGAAAATATCATTACCATGCTGTAACAAAATTACATTGGGTGTCCAAGCTAAAATAAAGTTAGACTTTTTCTCTTATTAGGATTTAATGATATTATTATAATTAAGCTTCTCATTAATTTTTTCATGCTTTCTATTGAGTTACTGTCCCCTGCAGATTTGGAATGAAATGATCATATAATTACAGCAGTCCATTTTTAAATGAGGATATTTGGAATGTAGGTTTGCACCGAGGGTTTTCTGAAATTATAAATCATGAGTAGAATTACAAGAGTAATTCTTTTTGGTTGAACCTTATAATTAGAAAGAAGTGCAGAAAGAATGTTATACTTAAAATTCATGGATAAAAGTGTCTGATGCCCAAATAGAAGCATAATGAGAGTGAATATACATTTGTAGATATGTACAGGAACATTAAGCACAACTAGTACTGATACTTGCTACTTTTAATATTGCAAAAGCTAAACACTCAAAATTTCCAAATCTTCCCATCCCCACCATGTCCGTAAGTGAAACTCTGAAGCTACAATATACCAGGGATTATAACATTTTTCTTGTGGTTCTTGCAGTTATGATTCTGCTGCAGTTAATGTGTGAGAAGAGAACAATTTTTTAAAAGTAAAATCCCAAAGAAAGTAGGAATACTTGTTAATAATTATTATGTAAGGTTAATAGATAACAGATAATGGATTTTTCTGTCAGGCATATGTAATAAAGTACTATTTCCCTGTATATACACATTATGAATCACTCAGAAACAGAAGAAATTAAAAATTAAACACATGGACAAAGTAAATGAACTCTATATTATGCCTCAGATGACAGTAAGACAAAGAAAAAACTCCAAATAAAATTTTTCCTGAAAAACTACAGAAAACAAAAGGCAAATGTCAATTCTCTTGACTTAAAATAATGCCTTTTTATGACACTCCTGAAGAAAAGAGTCAGTGTTGGAAGAATGTGTTCAAAGCATCATCACAGTAACAACTAATGTAATAGACTAACGATTCTTAATTAAAAAGTAGTCTATATTAAATTCACATAGGCCATATCAGACTTCAATCAGTACCTAGTTTGTATAGAAACCTATGGAAAGATAATAATTGATATAAGCTGATACAGAAAAGGTCCGTAAAGTGACAGGAGTACAAGTCACCACTTTCTTTGCCAACCATCTCTGAAAATATCAAGAGTGTTCATGTTGATTTCACAGGAAAATTCAAAGAGAATTCTTTCCCTAAGAGACAGATTAAATCAGCTCAAGTTTATTCCTAAAATGAAAAGTAGTGGAAAAAATGAGGAAGAAGGGAATATGCAGGAACAACTTAAAACAGCCATGAAGGAATTAGGTCAAAACACCACTACAGTATCTGAAAATAAATGAAAATAACAGTATTGCAGCATTTGAGAAAATGAAACTCTTTAAACAAAACCAAAGACTAATCACTAGGTATTTGAAGAGGAACTGGAAGTAGATATACAACTTACAAACAATACAAAAATTATTGAACCTGAAGCAGTACCTGTGGAGGAGGAATGGTCGTGGCAGAAGCATGCATTGTATTGTGACTGTGCCTCACACCTTCTCTATGAGCAAGACTTAAGAGTATTTGTGGGTTTCTTTCATGTCAATGAGTGATAGGACCAGACAGTCAGAGGTGTGTGATGTGATATGTGTATAGCAAATATAAATATATTTCAGGTTTAAAGTTCAGAAAACTTATCAGTTGCATGCCAAATGTTTCAAAATTCATGCCAAAGTTTGGAAATGCTGAGAATAGAAAAAACACACACAGAAAAAAATTTAATAAAAGTCACAAAGTATTTTCCAAATTTCCCTTTTTCATCAAAAAGTCCCTTCTTCAGACAGAAGACTCCGGGTCAATTTTCTGTGTCAAGCTATCCTTCTTAGTGGGAGGAAAAGGTTATTTCTGTCATTCAGTTCTAAATGTGACAAAATACACAAAGTCCCAAAAGAGAAGAAGGAGAGGAGAGACCAGGAATATGTGTTTCTGTTGACATTCTCAGAACAGAGGGAAGCTGAGCAGTCAGAGGGATGCCTTTCACCAAGCAGGTCAGTGATACACCTGGTTTGCTGTACCCTGGCTCCCTTGGCTGGGCTGGGTCATTCAGGTGTATTCAGGTTCAGGCAGAACAGATCCAAGCAGCACCAGAGAGCTGGTGTCCTTTGACACAGCAGGTCTCTAGATTAGGTGACAAGATAAGAATCAGATGGAGAAGTCACCAAAAACATTACAGGGAAAGAAAAGGTGTGCAGAAGAATCTTAACAGTTTTTCAGGCTAGTTCAGTGATGGAGGAGATGCTTTAAAAACATTGAGCAATCAGTGTCATAATCGAAAAGGCACGTGCCATAATAAAGCAGAAAACAATGGACTTTCCCTTTTCCTTTGATTTTCACCTTTTTCTAAAAATTCTTGAACAGCAGTAAAGAACAAAACAAAGAGAAATAGATGACAAAATATTGACAATTCATCTTACCATAACAAGTTATTTTTCACTTGCACTTTCTGATCCCACACTCCTGGTTTTATGAGAGAAAATCTCAATAAAGCAGCAAGGTAAAACACATTATAGGCCTCCTGATGTTTTGTTTTTTTTTTTTTCCCATTTAATATTCTAATCCTTTTCTGCTGCCTTTTATATGGTTTTATTTGCAACTGAGGTAAGACTTCTAAGGATATATTAACAGAAGGAATAATTTCAAGTGAGTGTTAGGTGCTCCATTCTTCAAGTACATAAATGAAGATTAATTGATAAATTGATACAAAAGGGTTGGTGTTGCAATTCCAGGTGTATGAGAGATTGGTAGAGACACACTGAGGTGGAGATGGAAAAGTATCAAATACTATACAACTGGTCATAACTCCTTCTGTCCCAGTAGAGTTATACAGGAGTGGTTTCCAGGGAGAGTTACACTTCTTCCTGAGGCTATATACTGACTGTGATTTTATTTGCTTCTTCTCTGTGTCAGAAGTAAAGGATGTCTGTATTTGCATATTATAATGTATATTTTCCTCCTTTTTTTTC
The DNA here is from genome assembly GCA_013397915.1 of Daphoenositta chrysoptera. Lineage (NCBI taxonomy): Eukaryota > Metazoa > Chordata > Aves > Passeriformes > Daphoenositta > Daphoenositta chrysoptera. The sequence goes on from VZRO01006629.1 coordinate 383,441, forward strand.
TTTTTATTTTAGGCTTTCATTGCAATGTTGATTTACAATAGTCAGAACTCCACTTGCATATAAAGCTTACATCTTTTTTCAACAAAGAGCATGAGGTCTTCCTATAAAGAAAAATTAATTTCACAAGAGAAAGGCTAAATAATGGGTCATTCGATAAAAATAGTGTGTTTTCTCTTGAATTCTTTGCTCTTATATCTTAATCATATCCAGCACAGCACACAGTTTTTTTCCTACTGGTTTGTAAAGCAGGCTTATAATTAATTTATAAGCACTTCTAATTAGTAGAGACAAGCAAGCACTGAAAACCCCACATGATGAGAAGGCTCCCCTTTAAATAACTCCAAGTTCTCCAAGTTTGTCAGTAACATACTGCTCTAGCACAAGCTAATTAAAATCACAGTCCACTTGAAAGTTAGGGATAAAAATTAAACAGTGAGAAACGCTAGAAACCAAATATTAGATAACTAGTGTCTGAATTTTGCCAGACCTCAGAGCAGTCCAGGTATTTCTGATTGTCTTGGGATGACTTTATGATGTGTATCCCCTATCACCACTCTATGCCCAGAAGATGAATCCTGTGCCTTTAAGACTGGGTGCAAGAGGAAAGCAAACTTTTCAAAACAATTTCTCAAGGACACACGCAGCTCTCTCTGGGCTCGGCGGCAGAGTGTGGAGGGCAGCGACCTTGCTCTTCAGACAGCTCTCAGCTCCCTTTCTCCAGAGAGAGAGAGTTTTCCTGAGACCTTTTTTGGATTTCTTCCTCCTTCTTCTTTTTGGGACTGTTCTACAACATTGGACAACACCAGGGGAGAACTCCTTTTCCAAGGCCTCCTGGAAGGGGCCCATCGACCCATCTCTGAGGAGGGAAGAGGCCACACCCAAAGAGGACTCTGAATTTTTCCAGGTTTCTCTCCACAGTGAGAGATTTTTGTTATTTAGCCTTGTTATCCTTTTCTCTGTGTTTGTTGAATAAATAGTGTTTATCTCTTTCACTTTCCTTCGAGGAATTTTTTTTCTTTCCCGAACCTGGGTTTGGGGGAAGGGTGGTGGTAACCTGCCTTCCCTCAGAGGATATTTCTCCTCTAATTTGGCCGACCCGGCACACTGATGTATTGCAAAAGATCTGGAAATTTGGTCTTACCCCTGCTCCTGCTGACCTTGGTGGGACTCGCCTCTGTTGTCAGCTGCAGCACATGGCTGGGCTGGACCCACCAGGAGTGCTGGAATGGTTTCCCCAGCCGAGGGGGCTGGAGGGCAGGAGCACACCCACCCGCTGAAGGCAGCAGCACTGCAGGTGTGTTACAGACCTGCTGGCCAGACCTGCGCTCCGCAACCCCTGCACCCCTGCCCGTGCCGTGCCAGGACCAGCACACGCCACCGCTGCCAACTGCAGCTGGAATTTGTTAGCGAGGGAAGTTCAGGGCAGGTGGGAAAGGGCTGCTCATCTTCGAGGGAACATCCCGACATCGGTGCTGATGGGTAAAATGCTAATCACCTGTCACAGGGCTGAAGGAAAACTTTCTCAGCAACGTTGAATCATTAGAGGTGGTGTGAGAGGAGGTCAAACTGGTGCTAAGCAGGCAAAACAAATTGACTTCTCTGAATATGAGCAAGGTGGAAAGGAAGCAAGGGGCAGCAAAAACAATTAGGGATACTGAACTAACTGGCAATGGACAATGTTGTGTCATCCCATTCAACTTGCAAAGACTCAAGGCATCCTAAATTCATTGAGCTGCTAATATGAGGTATAAATATGAATACACATATGACACCAATCTTCAGTTTATCTTTCTGTATTAAACTCTGTGATACCTTCATATGATTTGTTCATGTGCTGGAGGTTTTTTCTCCATGACAACAAATCTTTTGATGTTTGCATTTTTATGAATGGATGGTCAGATTCTAACACAATCAAGAGAGTCTAGGAGATGGGGCTTTTAGCAAATACTTGTGAAAAATATTACAAGAATTGACAAACTTTATACACAAAAAACCACTCTAATTTTTATCTAATTTATAATGATTTCATATTTCTCCGACATTTTTAATGTTTTGTAATGTTCTCAGTCTCACCAGTATAAAGGAATGTCTGTGGTTTACCTCCCATAACTAACCCAGGCAAATACCAGGTTTAGGATGTTTATAACACCGATTTTTGAAATTTCATACTTCTTTTCTTTCTTTCCTCTCTGGTTTTTTTTTGTTTGTTTGTTTGTTTGTTTGTTTTGTTTTGTTTTGTTTTTGTGGTTTTTTTGTTTTTTTTTTTAATTTAGTAGTTCTGTCAGATGATGTCTTTTTGAAGAAAGTTAAGATGAAGCCCTGGCAAAAATTCTGAGACCCTTGGCATGAAAAGAAAAATATTTTGCAGATTTACTTGACCTTTTCCTGGCTCCTGGAGGAATAAAATGTTAGTGATGGTATACCATAAAAAGTTCAGACTTTCTTTTCAGAGCAGCATACTCCGCCTTTCAAGTCAGCATAAGGCTGCACTGAAGTCATTATATACATAGATGTGTGTGTATATATATATTAGATGTCAATTAATAGCTTTTACTGATTCTAATAATAATACCAAAGTTCTTTAGAAACATGCTTACAGTAAAGGAATGTGATCTCTGAGAAGTGTTTTCTTTTGTTTTGATGTCCAGCAACTTTTACAGCCTGCCTGTGGTTGGGGTTTAGGTATTTATGTAAGGTTAAGAAGAGGAGATTCCCTTTTACCTCAGTATTACTAGTCAAGCCAGATGGCTTCACACACTGCAGGGCTACCACTCTCACAAAGCAGCTTCAGAGGTTTGACCACTGTGTGGAACACCATTATAACAAACCCAAATGCACACTGGTGTGCTCCATCTGGATATTCACAGAACCAGAGAATGGTTTGGTTTGGAAGGGACCATAAATATCATCTAGTTACAATCCCACTGCCATGGGCAGGGACATTTTCCACTACACCAGGCTGCATAAAGCCCCATCCAGTCTGGCCCTGAGCATTTCCAGCAATGGAGCATCCAAAACTTCCCTAGAGTAACTTTAGGTTTTTCACAGATTCTTTATTTTCTGAGTATAATAATGCCACTTGGTTACGAAAAAATACTTTCTTATGCAGAAAGTAAAATGTTTTATTTCTGTTTGGTTGAGAGGTGGGAGTTTTGTTGATCTAAAAGAGAATTCAGCTAAACCAACCAAAAGGATTGCATGGATATTTTCACTCATTTTAAACCAGACACATATTTGTTTTCAAGTCACTTCTTGAACAACCATACAAAAATTGAAGAAAAAAGTTCCCACCAGTAATTTAAGCAGAAATAAAACATTAGTACTGTCTTTTTATTAGTCACCCACCTATATGTAAAATCACACTTTTGGATGAAGTCTTTGAGGCTCCTATTTATACAATTTTCGCTAGTGAAGAAAGATGGCAAAAGGACCTCCTCTCTAATAGAAAACTAGCTGACCTTTTTGTGGCAGACTCTTTATTCTGTTTTGGAAATCTGATCTGAGATAGTCTTCTCAATACTCTTATCCTATGACTATCATCCACCCTAGCAGATGTTCTGAAATAAAGTTATATTTTAGTTCCTTGAGAACTGCTAATTGTACTAGCAGTCATGGTGGTCTACCATGCCTCCTGCAATGATCATCCTAAGATTGAAACATATTCATAGTCAATATTTAATTTTGAAAACCAGTTGTACAGATTTTTTCTTTATTTTCCTAAAATATGGGTGGTAAAACACTTATGAAAACCTTCAGTCTTTATCTAATTGGTTTACAAAGCCAACTACACTATTTTTAATCTTTGAAAATGTTTAAAGTACATTATTTTTAAGCAGTGTATTAAAAAGGAAAGTCATCCCACTATTTCAGTTCTTAGCTTAAAACATTGCTCTCCCACTACATGCACCAAGGTTTTCTTACCATAATCACCACTACATGATGTTCAAACCAAAGCACAGACCTCAATTTCTAAAACATTAAACAATTAGGGAAAAATCTAGTTAATTCATGTGATGTTGTCTATAGAAATAGAAAGGATCTTCTCCATTAGCTTCAGAAGCAAGGAGACCAGTACTGTACTAATAACGCAAGTGATTTTTGATCACAGTTGAAACTACAAAATATGTTTCCTAATTCAGCGTGTTAGGTGTGTATTTTGTAGCTGCTTTATGACATTGTATGTGTCATAAAGCTGTGTTATCTTATTGTCATCCATGGGGAAGTTGTAGGTGCAACAGAAAAATAAATACATTTCCTCTTCTTCTTCCTATTCAGAGGAAAAATGATGAGACAATGTGAGAAATGTGAGAAGTAATGCATAACATGCCTCCTAAAAAACTGCAGCAAAGACTCCCAAACTGAACATCTCTGGGTTTGCTCCCCTTGCTGTACTCGTAAAGAAGCATTGATTGAGAGAATTTTGCTAGCTGTCTCTGCCATTTTAACAGCAAAACTTCCTATAGTTCAGCTATCTGCAGCACCCTCCCATGATATCACTGAGAAATAAATTGCCATTGTTCCTGCAAAACAACTGCTTTTCCTGTAAACTGGTGGAAAGACTGTTTAATGAACATTTATGAGCCCATGCGCTGGAGCGATCCCTTTCCCTGGAGCAGCGAGGCTGCCGGGGAGGCTCCCCAAGAGGCGTTCTACCTGAGTGCACTTTGCCAGATTGATGAGCCTCCTTCCGACAGCTGACTTTTTATGTAGAGAATTTGTTTGGCATGCGCAAGCTGCTTACATCAATATATTATTAAAAGGGGAGGAGGGAAGGGGCTGCGGACACTAACTTGTAGCTGTGCTGCAGCTTTTCTAGCTGGGTTTCTGTATAAATGTATACATCTTTTAATCTTGCATTTCTTCTTTATTTTCTTTTCCCCCAGAGAAGCCATTTAGCTGTGCAGTGGCATCTTTCCCCTTCCCAAACGCACATTTGTTCCTCCACAGCTGCCTCGCCCCTCTCATTCTAAGCAGCCCTTCTTTCCCCCCTAAATTCTCAATGGTCCTTAGTACAAACATGAATAGAAAGGTTACTCAGCGGGTTTGCATAGTAAACACAAATGGATATTGTTCTTGACATCTTGTGAACTTGTCTCTCTCCCTTGTATCTTGAGAGAACATAGGACCTTCTGGGCCTGTACGAGCCTTGCTGCATTTTTAATGATAGTCCCTGAAATGCAGGGGAGAAAGATGTTGTCACCTCGGCATATTTTATCCCTGATCAAACATTAGTTGGCAGCTGTTCTAAACTTGTAACGCTGTCTCATCTATGCCGGCTGCTGGTTTGGTGGCAAGAGTGCAAAATCTCACCCAGCTTCTTTTTCACGTCTCTCTAGCCCCCTTACCTATGCCTTGGAGCCCTGCTCTCCTCTCTAGCAACACAAAATCATGTCCAGCAAGTTCCAATGCACAGAGGCAAGACTTAGCAAGGAGACCATTCACTTTGTGAAGTAATACTTACCAAAATCAAGGTAAACATGACAAGACATTAAAACATTTATAAATACTGAATGTATTTTCATATGCACAGATAACAGCAGACATGAAGACAGGTTCAGTATGTTACATGTGAGTGCTTTTTGGTTTTGGTTTTTTCTTCCCTGACTGTTCCGTTTGGTCTAAATACTGTTATTTTAGTTCGGGGGGAGCAGGGGGGAAATGTTGTTTGTTTGTTTGTTTGTTTGTTTTCATAGTTTTTTTTTAAGCATAATAGTTGTTTCTGAGAGAGTATTCCCTGCTAAGAAACCACCAATATGAAGGATTCTGGCAGGTGTTTACAATCTTCCATTAAAAAATAATTGCTTAAGCCATCACCATCACTGCAGACTAACAAAGTTATTTTGATGGTTTTGAAAAAGTGCCATTTCTGTTTTGCCAGTGATTTTTCATGATCTGAAGGTCTTCATTATTAAGCTGGAGCCACATAATTTGAAAGTGTTGCTTGTTAATATTTGAGTGTCATTCAGCAATTCTGCGCTTGCAGGGAGAAGATGAATGCTTTTTTAAATGGTATTTTTCAAGTCAGTGTAAGAAGTAGGATTTATGGAAGCAATCTTTAATCCTCTCGTTACTATTCTAGATTAGAAAAAGGAATATAAAAACTCAGAAATTCCATTTAATATATTTGACATTGACAAAGAATTGTATAACACAGCTTCTCCATTTGAAGCCCCTTTAGTACATAATTATGCATTTTTTTCCCTTGATCCCAAACAAGTAGCACTTGTTCTGCTGTTAGAGACCTTGCTTTGCTATCATCTCTGGAAATGCCCAAGTGGCTTTTGAGCATTACATTGACATCTTCTACAACATGTTACCAGTGACCACTGATTACAATTAGTAAATGTCTGCTCTAACAAATTAAATGCAACTGTGTGCCCACGTGGCCAATGGACATAAGTCCATTTTTTATTCAAGAGTATTCAATACAGATGAGATTGCTGGAGACACCTTAAAGACCCTGATACAATTGTAATCTTCTTTGTAAAAATATCAAGATGTTGTAGAAAAATAATTTTCCTGCATAGGCCAATGAAATGTTATGCAAGTTTAGAAATCCAGGGAGGATATTCTGAGATTATTAATTGCTTTGGTCAAAATTTAAATCATTTTTAGCATTATGCTTTTTTCTCCTTACTGCATTGGGGGGGAGCTGGTGGGGTGGGGGAAAGACTTTGCAGTACTTGAAAAGGTAAAGAAGGGCAACAAGGCTAATCCAGGATTAAAGAAAATGAGCTCTGAGGACAGTCAGAGATATCTTTAAACCATATGGCCCAGAGGGAAGATATTTAAAGTGGGGATCTCTTGGAAGTGTACACACTGCCAATACAAGGTTATTTTTTTCTGGATTTGTACATAGGTAAGACATATATAAATGCAAATAGGAAAAAGGTAGTTAAGGGATTCGCAAAAATCTAGTATGCCTGGGATCACAAATAGTGCACTGCAAAGTAAAGTGAAGTACAGTGCTCAAAAAAGGTCTTTGCTGAAGAAAGCCAGGCCAGAGCTATAAAAATTTGACAAACAACAAACATTCCCTCTGATTTGTTTCTCAAATACTGTGAAATCATCATGATTTTATTTACAAGATCATGGCAAAATCTTCTTACGAGACACTGTGGACAGAAAGCTGGTGTTCACTCTGAAAGGAAAGATGTTGTAAATCAATTGCAAATAACATCTAACTTGACTCAATTAGCAAATGAATTATGAAAATATTTTTCTCCTACTGTAGTTTTGTTTTCTAACAAACAAGCACTCACTCTTTTGTCCATACTCTGTTTCATGTCTCCTCTCTTTCACTAAAACAAAAATTCCAGCTACAAGAAAACCTTGCATTAATGTTGTTGTTGGTTTGTTTTTTTGTTTTTTTGTTTTTTTTTCCCAGGCTTTCCAAGCAGACATTGCCAGAGAAATGTCAAGGAAAGTGCCATTTCCTAGTTTACAGCTGCAAAAGTCCTTTTCAGGGAAAGGGAATAAGAATCAGAGGAGTTTGTGGGCAGATCTCCTTTCACATACTGTATGATTACTTGCAGTGGAGCAGCAAGAAGAGAAAAAAGAAGCCTTCTCTACACAGTGTCAGGGAATAAAGGGAATCTAAGATGAGCTAACAGACTATTTTGTCACAGAATTTCTGAATAAAGTGAAGTCATGTGAACTTGAACAGTTAACAGATGGATTAGAGACCCAATTATCTGTGGTACTGTATATGAACTCCAAGAAAGTTGCTGTGAAAGAGGCAGACTGTGCCCTAGCAGATCTGCCTCGAGCCTGGCAAAATGGGTCACTGGTCTTTATGGGAGCCCTGAGACACAAACGGCACAGCACTTGTTGCACCAGTGGTAATGCTGGTGATAATAAAACGAGCTTTTGAAAAGCTGTTCAAAAGACTGTTTCCCTTTGACTGACTGATCTCAGACTGATTACAGCACAAGCATTTCATAGAGAAGGTTTGAATTAGATGAGGTTACAACCCAATTCAGTCAGGTCTCATGCCTGCTCATCCATTTGACTCCTCAGAAGCCTGAGTGGCAGCCTGGTGAAGGATCTGCAGCCTAAATTCCCAGGGTCTTCAGCTCCTGCACAGTTTGGTAAGTGATTTCATGTCACGATATACTCAAAAATTTCCGGAACTGCCAAGCAGATTGCACTGAGACTCTGAACACACTTCCCCTTCATCACTACCTACCTTTCCAAATCATGCAAAACACTCTGAAAGTAAATTCCAGATTTGGAAAGGTAGGTCTCCACATGAACAGTTGTGAAATCCTACTCATACGTGAGAACCTGGTTTGTGTAAACCTGCCAACAAGAAATTTTAGAAAAAAATCCCAAACCTCATTTTTTTTTCAAAGCTACGGAAATGTTCTGCTTTAATGTTTTGACACAATTAGGCAGCTGAGGGCAATTAAGAAGCATGAGTATTTATACTCCAAGATTTGGAACTCAGGCTGAAATAGGACTGTCAGTACTAAAATAAATCATAGACCTTTTTTTGTTGTTGTTGTTATAATTAAGTGACTTTATGAAAATTATCAGGTATTTAGAAAATGAATGTTTAAGTTTATATAGACAGTACTGTACACATCCTCAACTGGCTAACATGCCACAAATGAACAAACCACATTCTCAGTGGGGTAGGCAGAGTGGCTGGACACTTTTGTTGCAAGGCTTTGGTTGTGCTGGAGGTCAGACACACTCTGGACTTGAGAGTGATGCAAATGATGGCATGCCAGAGTAGGGGACAAGGTACGGCAGCCTGGGAACTCCCTTCCTGGGTTGTATCCTTCTGGTCCTAAAAAATATGCAGACCCTTTTTCTGACAAAGGGCAAGAGCATATTTCATATTTTTTTGTTGCCTCCTTTGCAGGGAAATACAAATACCGGCCACAAAAATGAAAGCAGGCATAGGGTTTTGTAAACACTGCTGTGAGCAGTCACTCAATGATCAGAACTATCTTCCTATTTTTTCATATCTTCAAATTAAAGCTGTCTACTTTGCTGGAACCTGTGGATTCAGTATGGGGCAGCTGCATCAGATGTAACAACACCCTACAATAACAGCAGAGCAGACTAGAAACACCTCGGCTTCTGGCTTCAAACCTGGTGAGTTTGAAGAGAAACAAGAGAAGCAGAATAAGAGGGGGGCTTGGTTAGAAAGTCACACTGTAAATTTTACAGAGGAGTCCAATCTCACTGGTCACAGCAGGAAAATAAAATGACATTCAGCATGTCTGAGAAAAGCTCGGCCCAGCCTCGATTTGTGACTGAGGAGACTGAAGAGGAGTCAGGGGAGACTATCTCTTTAGAATGACATGATGGCTGACTCTGATAATTTGATGGCTACTCCCAGGTCTAGGAATCATGGCAGCTGATCCAGATACATCATAAAATGTGCAATACATAACACAACAAATCAAGATAAAAGCTTTCTCTAGTGGACAAAATACTCAGGCTATCACTACACTGGTGTCAGGTTAAAGTGTGTGTCAAACATGAAACATTGTTCAATGTAGCACATCACAGCTGAGCAGAGGAAAACCTTTGTCATAGATTTCCATTTCCTTCTTCTTCCTTTTCCTTCCTTTTTAAGCTGGTACCATGAAGCAAAAGCTCCAAAACTTTTTCCACACTGACCAGAAAACACCTGCAAATTCCAGACCACAAATCCAACATGCTTTAATCAAATAGGTTGCTTGTATATGCCAACTCTTGGTTGCAGGGTATTTTTGACCAAGAAAAATTGAATTCTTTTCTACAAATTAGTACATTTTAGACAGATGGGTACCATGTCTGACCACCTTCTCCACTTCTACTGCAAAGCCAAAGACTTTGGCAGCGACAGCTGTGGAAAGGGGAATGCAAACTGGCTCTTTTGCTGCATGAGCTCTTAGTAATAACCCCCCAGGAGGCTTCTCCCCCAGCCAAGATTTAAAGGCCCAAAGGACAGAATTTGCTGACACATCCTGTAAACAGACAAGTCCTTTCAGTATGATCAGTTTCCTCTGACAGTATTTACCTAACACAGTGCCTTGCCTAACTCAGGCCATAGACATCTTTCAGGTGCTCCTCTGTCAGAACACAAGTACCAGATCAGACAAACCAAAAAATAAACCCCTTAAACCAGTGTCAGCTGAAACTTTCATCTAGTTTGTAGTAGGCAAGGTGGCAATCCTTCCCAGTCCTTATCAGGGCAGTGATTTTTATCCCTGACAAACCTTTCTCCTTGAGCATTGTACTCCATGATGCAGACTCACCACATTCATAAAAGACACCTAAATACAACAGTAGATACCACTGAGCAGGGTGCTTGACTTGGTTCCACTGAAGTATTACATGGTTTGAATCTCAGCATTTCCTGCTGCTTCTGAGTAGTAAATGCTGACTCTTCGCCCAGCTTGGCAGCTTCTCTGGACCCACTTTCTTACAGAGTCATCCCCACACATTTTATGGGAATGTAAGTCAAGCAGCAGAACACACCAGAGTCAGGCATCACTTTCCTTCCACCTGCCTTGTGCATGCCCTACCCTGCACATTAAAATGGCCTCTGATAATGCAGTCCTTGTTAATTAGTGATACGTCTTATCCTGTGTTAACTTACACTGGCATTATGTGTTTATAAAAAATGCAGGGACACTTCCCTTTGGGTCTTCTAGAAGAATTTCTTTTCAACTTTTCTCTCGATTTATGGGATTAATTAAATTTAATGGGATTAATTTGCCCCATCTATCACTGCTTTTACTTCATTGCGTGGGCCTTAATCTGTAGGTACACATTGCAAAACAAGATAGAAAAAATAATTTAATGTAATCTCAGTTCACAGTAGCTGATTTGACAAGTTATGCAGTGGGACTCATCATCACAGCAGGCAGGAGGAAGAATTTTCTGTCCTTCTCTTCAAATAGCCATAAGAATGCTAATTCCTATTCTTGCTTTTTCTCTCTTTTTCTGTTTTTTCTGTCTTTTTGGTAAGGATTGGGGAGGAAAGGATCTTATGCATAATTTAATTGCTTTGTCTTTCTCCCTCAGGTCAGTATATTATATTATATTGAAAAGTAATTATGCAGCGAAAGTAAAATGTCAAACTGCAGATGTCTGGTAACAAGTAGTACAGATGTGAACGATTCTATTATGTGCCATCTTGCAGACATCTTTATACCTTTCCTATGAAGCTTCACCCTATGTGCTTATACATTTGAGTATTTATGCACCCTGGATGAGATTTGCTTTTTTTCCCCCCCCTTTGCAGCATCTAGAGCCCAAGCTGGGTTGCCTTGTTGGCAATGATTGATTACCCAATATCTAATTAAACCTGATCCAATCACTTATTATGCAGAGTGGAACAAACAAACTGAAGTCGACTGTCAGAGCCGTGATTGATGATACTGCCAATCCAGCTTTTGTTGCGTCTAATGTCCTGACGCTTGTTACAACCAGCCAAAGCTGCGCTGGACAAAGCGTTCTGTCACTCTTCACACAAATTCACTCCCCTCCCCCCCACCACCACGCTTCTCTCTCTCTCTTTTCTTTTTTTTTTTTTTTCTAAGAAAAAATTATTGAGAACAGCAGAGGTTCTGTTTGGGTTAGTGTGTACAATGAGATCAAAGTCCCCTAGAGATCCAGAGTCCTTAAGTGGCAGGGAGTGGAAGAAAAAGAGTGTGTGCATGGGGGAGGTGGTGGCAGGAGGTGCACTTGGTATGGTAATGAACCTACCTTGGGGAGAGTGACAGATATGACATTAAAGCAAACCTAGCAGGGTAATAATTTCTTTTCTATTGTCTGCCAAGCAGGATTCTCTTCGCAGCTCTCATTTATAAATTTTTCAGTTTTAATGCTTTAATTATTTAAAATGCAAATAGGTTCCTGAAGAAAGAAGCAGAAAATACAAATTCCCTAAACAAATTCAACTTTTGAAGTTACATTCACACATTGTAAAACCTTTTTCTTGTGCCTTGCATTAGCTTAGGTTAGTTAGGTTTCAGGGTGGTTTTTTGTTGGTTTTTTTTAGTGAGTCAAGAATTCGTTAAACTTTTTGTAGATTTTCATGTTCATATTTTTATTAGCTCAAGCCAATTTTTTGTTTTGTTTGGATAACAAGTGAAATAAAATGTCACATTCTCTTGAAAAGAACTAGTCAGAAAAATGCAAAGAGGTTTTTTATGATGGTATTTCCTGACATTATCTGCCTTCCAAACGTTCAAACTGCATTTAGATATTAGGGAAATTGATTATTTATATCCCTTCACATGTTGAAAATTTCTGTTTAAAGTGTCCCTCCTCATATAAATTTTACTCAAAAAATTGAGTTTATACTCAATGTGGACAAGTCTCTGTGTGCATGTGCATGATCAGTTTATGCACATGTGATAATTGGAAGAAATGGTAAATGTATTTTTCAGAACCTTATGCAATTAATCATATGTTTACAATTCCATAACCTACTTTTTAATATAGCTACAAATCTAAGATTCCTGACTCCTGTAGAGCTTCAAACAGCTGATATTCAGAACAAAACTAAAATAAAAGAAACAAAATTCAGTAAGATTTTGAACTATTTTAGTCTTAAGCTAGAATTTTATTGGAACAGTTATTCTTTCCGGAATAAAAGGAATAACAATATACAGTTTTAAACCTTCTTTTTTTTCTAGACAGGTATTACAATTCTAAAGTTTATTTGTTTCTTTTCCCTGCCAGGTCAGACACAAGAGCTCTGCACATTTGGCCAAAAGCTGTGAAGGTTCCTAGGTCAACATATTTCAGTTCAATACTTCTTCATGTCTAGAAAAAAACCATGTAGATTATTTATGGGCATGTTTTAAATATTTCACTCCTCTGTCCTAGCCCTTAGATCTAAATGGTGCAGCACCTGGATGGACAAGTGAGCTCATGAAATAGCCCAAGTATCACTAATGAAAACTCTTAAATCACACCAAAAACATGTTCCTGTAATAAATTAGGAAGAAGTCAGGTTATAGAAATAGTTCACAGTTTGGTTCACAGCATGGTTGAGGTGGAAAGGGACCTCTGGAAAGCAGCTGATCCAACTTCCTTGCTCAGGTAGGGCCATATAAAAGTTTCCCAAGACATGTTTGGAGAGTTTTTCAATATCTCCAAGGGTGGAGACTTCACAGCCTTCCTGGGCAAGCTGTGCCAGTGCTTGGCCACCCTGACAGTAAAAACCTATTTCCTGATGTTCACACAGAGCCTGTTGTGCTTCAGTTTGCACCCATCACCTTTTATCCTGTCACTGGGCACCACTGAAAGAGTCTCTCTCCATCCTCTTTGCACCCTCCCTTCAGATATTTATATACATTGATGAGCCTTGAGACTTCTCTTTTCCAGGCCGAACAGTCCCAGCTCTCTCACATGACAGATGCTCCAGTCCCCTAATCATCTCAGTGGCCTTTTGCTGAACTCTCCCCAGTATGTCCCCATCTCTCCAGTACGGTGGAGCCCAGAACTGGGCACAGCGCTCCAGGCGTGGCCTCGGAAAATGCTGAGCAGAGGGGACAGGTGCTTTATCACTGACACTAGATGATGGGCCATATTCATGCATAATAGGTGTACAGTGACAGCCAAATTAGCCCAAAATTGTTATCTTTTGGAGAAATATACTCACTGCAAGGGGCTATAGTTTTGCCAGAGGAAAATCTGCTGAACTGTGCTAGCATTTAAACAAATTCATCTTGAAAGAATGCAACACACACAAGCACTTGCAGGATTTTAAAGAGCAGAAAAATAGGCTTGAGGGTAGAATACGGCTCGTCTTTACTAGCAAAGACACTGAAATACTGGAAAATACCAATGTAGAAAAAAATGTTTTGAAGGTTGCAGAGCTACAGAGAAAACAACCATGAGAATGTCCAGTTCCAGCAGCTGCATGGAGCCCTTTATCTTAGTGCTCACAGCAGTCACAGCAGTACCAGGCTGTCTGTCTTGATAGGAGTCTTCCTTCAAGACTAACTACATTGCTGGCTGAGTCACCTCAGCACAAATAGGAAGAGAAATGAGCCTCTAGCATTCAGACCGAGTCTGTTGCAGAGCCAGAGCTAACACAAGCTTCAGGTAGTGCTGATACCTGCTTTACCTAGTTCTAATTTTATGGCTCAGACCGAGCTACCCATCCCCTTCTGTAATAAACCAATAAACATTATATTGGTTTCCATGGAAGCTGCAGAATTACAGTGAGGTAAATGGGAGAAGAATCAAGCCTTAAATATTTTAATCCTGCAGATGTACATGGAGTTAAGAAGAAAAAATGAGAAAAAAATCAAAGAAACAAAATAGGTTTCTCACAGCATTAAAAATAAATGTTTTACACTAGGGCAATAGGAGGCTAACATTACCAAAGGAAGCTAAATTTAGCCTGTGAAAGGTTATCTTGGGCAAGCACTTATGGTGCATTTCTCTAAATTTTCACTTCAATTAATCTCTAGAAATTCAGTGTCTGATCCCAGTGACAGTAGCCTCTGGCTTCTTCAGAGCGACTGCCGAGGAAAAATTATCTGACACATATCAAACAAGCAAGAAATGACACTGGACAACATTAATCAAAACTTTCTCATTTCCTGAAGAATTAAGCATTAAATAATTAATTCCAGCACTACAGGCAGCTGTAAAAGAGGCCTCGTGCCTCCCCGCTGGTAAGAATTTGTCCTTGTCTAAAAGACTAGATTGATATATTTATTATTTATCAGATTAATCATGGCCAAGAACATTATAGATTGGCAGCCAAGCCCAGCCAGTTATATTATAGTGGCCTGTTACTGGAGCTTGGAAAGAACCTTGGTACATCAGCAACATTCAAAAGGGGAAGAAGTAGAAGAGTTTTCCCCCAAGAATTATTTTATAAAACCAAGCAAACAAACAAACAAAACCCCCAACTAAAATGAAAAATACCCTTCAAATATTTGGGGTTTTTTTGCTTGGTTGTTGTTGGGTTTTTTAATAAAAAGGAATTGGACAAAGAAGATGTCATTGATTCAGCACCTCAGTGGAGGCTGCTAGCTCCTGGGGTCATTTTTATTTCTGTTTGCTAAGGACTGAAGGAGGCCCTTAGGATGTGGGTCAGAATATCAACTATTCTACGTGAAGCCACAATCATTAGTTTTAAAACAGTTTCAGTGACAGACAGATATAAATCAATTTAACCAGCACTAACAAGAAAAAACACTTCCTACCCTTAATTTTCCTTGTGTTTATCCAAGTACTCTAGCTGTGAGACTGATTTATGGTTTAGGTTTTCCTTCATTTTTGCTAGCTGACCATCGTACCAAGTAGCAGAGTAACTACATAGTTACAACCTAGGGAATCAGCATGCTAGGCTTCTGTAGATTAATAGGTGTCAGACAAAATAAACTTCATATAATTTCATGTAATTTTACCATGCAGTCCAGGGTTTGGGGCTTTTTTTCCCTTTCTCAATTTTCCCCCCTATTGCTTCCATTCTGCCACTCACAGAAATAATATCTTATATGGAATTTTTCATTTTGAATAGAGGATTTCTCACTTCCTTTCAATAAGCTTGCACACACAGCCAAAGGAAACCATAACTGCGGGAATCACAATTTAGGGATTGTTCCAAATGCTAACCTCTCCTCTACATCTTCTTCTTTTCTTGTTTCTGTGGTGGAAGAAGGATGAATGAAACTTCTCTTGCCCCAAAAAAATTTTGTTGCCATGTGTGCCTCCCCAATTTTCATCTTTGATATTACTTAATATCTGACAACAAAAAAAAAAAAAACAACAAAAAACCAGAAGGTGGACTGCTATGTGCTTGATAAGTGAAAAGTAATGAGATATTCTTTAAGGGCAACTTTGCTTCTACACAGACCAGGAGTGCCCTGTTAGTCTATTAGACAGAAAATTTCAGGGTGGCCAGATACACTGAGCATTTTATTTTAAAAAGATAAGTAAGAGAGAAGAGAGCAACAGCAAAATAAGTGCCTGAAATAGGAGAAAGAAGAGTCTCCTGCTCGTTTGACCACAAATAGATAAGGAAATGTTTGATAAACTTTTCATTAAGATTAAAAGAATGTTTATACTAGGTCACATGTAGAATCCATTCAGTCCAAATAAAATCAAACTGTTCATTGTTAGGTAAGACTATAAAGCTTCCAGCCTCTGTAGAAACCAACAAGGGATTCCCAGAGTCTAGAGATCAGTAACTAAGGACTTCCAGTGGTTCTAAGATCTGGACATCAAGGGTTTCCTGAGCTGGAAGAATGAACCTTGAATATAACTAATCTAGGTGGACTCTTCTACCATGAGTTCTTCTACCTGTTTCTTGATTTCATGTGACTAAAGTTAGCAGTGTCCTGTGGCAATCCATTTCACATTTGGCTATGCATTTCAAAACAAACTCCTTCTCTTTTCTGTTTTAAACAAGCTACTTTCCTTTTTGAGGGCCTCCAAATCTTCATCAGAAGCCAATGAACATTTCCCTCCTCACCTGCTCCCTGTGGCTTGTGGGGTTACCACCACTGAGCATAATGACACTATAGGCTGTTGTCAACAGCAGTTTCTTCACTTCTCATCATAATCTTGTGCTTTGGAGCACAATCAAGTCAGATGCATCAAGCAATGACTATTTCCTCTTATCTGTCTTAAATATTCTATTTCAGTGTGGAAAAAAAAGTATTTTCCTTATCAGATACTTGTGGAGAATGCTTAGAGAAATAAGAAAAGTGGATGGTAAAAAAGAAAATGTTTGTTTATACAACAATCTTTCCAAATCCTCTCAGAGGGGTGGATACTTATTATCCCATAGTTAAGTGATACTTTAGGGCCAACCAGGATACACTACTTATGATATGATCAGACAAATCATAGCTTTTGTGTAGAAAGAAAATAAATTTGATTGAGCAGAAGGCTTAAAAAAGGCTCCAAAACTTAAACACTAGAAAAATTGAAAAATTTAAAAGTAAAAAAAAAAAATTAAAAATAGCAAGAATTATTCTGGAAACAGTTTAGCAATTGCTGCAGAGCCAACTGATGTATTTTATTGTTTTAAACAGAAAACAAGGCGGAAAATTTACCGTGCCTTCTGCAACCCAACTATTTCAAAGATAGTCTTGGACATTAACCTGAGGATGTGATGAATACCTTGAAAATCAGATCATTTACTGTGACACATTTTAAGGATGCACAAAAGCATGTGAGAGAACAATTAAACAAACCCCCAAAAACTCAGTCCTTGTTTTCCACAGAGACTCTATGTGTCTGATTAAATTAGCTGGGTAAACTTCCACAAACATGTATAATCCCCAATGACAGCACTATGGACAGCATCCTCCTTAATGGGAGACAACAAGGTGTTCCTGAAGGAAAAAGAAGAGGCTGGTCCCTGGTGGTCACCAGCCCTCTGTTTACATCCCTCTTTGCCTCGTGATGCACTGGAGCAAACCCGTGGCTACTCCAGCCAAAAGTGTGACAAATCTCCAGCCCTCGGAGGTTTGTGAATACTCCCGAGGCCCCTCTGCTGTTAGCTAACAAGCAGCTCATCTGGAGGATCACCCGGGAGTGATTAACACCCTTGACCACAACATCCCCCCTTCTGCTCTTAGCATTTTAAGTGGGTGCCTGGATCCTTTGGCCACATCCACTCTAAAGGACCCAGGGCCCCCCTCCCAGGGCCGGCCCGAAGGGCTCAGGGCCAGCTCAGGCCCAGTGCAGCCGCAGCCATCTTCAGGCCTGCTGACGATGGACAGACGTGTTGCAGCCAGTGTTGCAGGCCAGGGTCAAACAAAAACTGCAAAAGCTTATTTCCAGTGCTCTGCTATCCATACCATGCAGTTGAATTTCCCTGTATTCTATGCCACACCTGAGTACTGTGGAAACACAGCTGCAAAGAGCTCTTTTGCACTGAAAGGATGTATGTGCCAGTAGAGCAACTCTTACATGGCTGCCTTTTCTTGTGGTAGAAAAATATCCCCATGAATGAATATAACCAGTTATCCCCAAACCTGAACCTTTTGTGGCTATACCACACCGTATAGTTAAATTCAGGCAATTGCTGTGACATCTCTCCAATGAGGGATGCACCTCCTCTCTAAGCCTTTTTTTCCCTTCCTCCAGATGTGTACGTTGTCTTCTCTGTAAGGACAATAAAACTTCCTGTTTCTACAAATGTAAATAAGCAACTTCAAAATTGAAATTAGGAAATTAATAAGGAAGGAAAAAAAAAGCATAGATTCAATTCTGCTGAACTCAGCAGACCAAAGATATTTAGATACTTTCAATGTCTGCACAAAGGTAAATTATGTAATGTTTTTCAAAAGGAAAATGTCTGATAGAACACGAAACATAAGCAAAACTATACAGCTTAAAATGTCCACAGTGAAGTACAGAACACAATCTTAGATGGATGAGAAACCATGAGGGGGTGTGTGGTTTTGCTAGTTATGGTTTCGTATTTCAACTGCAAAGGTTATAAACAAAGTATAGCAGGCCTTTGCTTTCTGATACAGCACCGAAATGAAGCCATGTAGACTTGCTCAGAGATCAGGGGGCTTTTATGGCTCCTGGGGAGCCTGAAGAACTATTTTTAAAGTTTAACTCCGGTTTTGTCATTCTAAGAACCCAAGGTCTAAACTGGTGTAATAATTTCTGAAAGAAAGTAAGCAATCTTTCACAAAGCCCACAGAAAGAAAAGTTTATGGTTGATTCTAAGCAAAAACACCAGAAGTGTCACATCTGCATATTAGGCTACTGCTTTCTAATATCAGGTTTAGTTTATGATGTCACATACTTGTCACAGTTCTCCTCAAAGAAAAAATATATTGAAAAAGGTCAGCATAAAAAACCCTGCTGTGGATCTATGGATTGTTCACAAACATCTTAAAATATGAGTGTGTGCTTTTGTATAAAAGAAGAACTAGTGGAAATATTGAAACCAAGTATAATCCTGTGTTAATGTATATGTTCTTCTATGTACTCCTACTCATATTTTCATGAATAAAATGCACAATCAGCTTTTGAATACTGCATATTATTTCTTAGATAACACTTCTTTCGTGCGAAGTTGACTGTTTCTTTGAGTATTGTCTAAGGATTTATGATTCCTTCTTAAAACATCCTTTATTCTACTTTATTACACTTTATTCTAACATAACAGTGTTACATTTACACTTTATTCTACCAGAAATAATGAAGACCTTCCCGTATTCAGTCATTAAATGTTAAAAGAAACAGAAGCTAAGCTGCTTCTTTTTTTTTTTTTTCATAAGCTCTAGTTCAAGAAAAATCTCTGGTTGGAATTCTGGAATGTTTTTCTTAAACTAGTAAGCTTTGAAAACTCGATAAAACTTTTAACATGCCTCTGCTAAAGAAGAAAGAAAAAAAAACTCTAGGAAAATGATTGAAAATATTGATACTATATAGTCCAACACAGAACTGCATGGAAAAGCTGAACATGGCTGAGCTTTCAAACCTACACCAACAACCTGGCTGTGAAGGAGGGAGCTCAAACACCGGTAGTACCAAGCTTAGGACCAGCTGTTTCTCAGTTGGCTTTTGAGTTTGGGGTGAGATCCATGGCATCAGAGCATCTGTCTGGGCCACAGGAAGCAGAAGCAGGTCTAGGGCCAACTAACACTCCTAGTGCTGCTAGAAAAGGGCAATCAGGACAGTGCACTTCAATCTTACACATTTTTATTCTCCAGTGGTGACTGTAATAAGCATAAGAGAGTTTCAGAGAACCACATCCCTGTAAATCAGGTTAGGCTGAAAAAGAGCAACCAGACTGGTGGTCACATCTCATACTGATGAAAGAAAAGTTTTAGCTTCTGAAGTGATATTGGCTGCAATAGAAAGCAGAATCAGAAACAACAATGAGACAGTAACTGGTTATTTATTTGCTGCTCACTGCATGTTCCTTTTGGCAATTTTGAAAGGCCATGGCTGTGTGAAATAGGAGAAATCTGCCTGTTTGCAGTATTCCGGATAAGAGGAAACTTCTGAGATTGTAAGTAAAGAATTTTAAAGATCTTAAGAAGGACATAGAGAGAAAGAGAGAAAGCACCTGATATGTACTGAGACCTTAGAGAGGATGGAGGGACAGGGAAGACTTTTCATAAGGACTAGAGGAAACTGCACAGAACTGGTTGTAAGTTGGTACTCCACTGAAATGCTGATAGACCAAACAGTAAGGAAAATATATGCCCTGGCAAGATGTGGTAGGCAGAGGGAGATATTTTTTGTAAGTTTCTTGTAGTTTCTTACTTTTTTTGCCCATCCAGTCTACATAGGAATGTCATTACTATTAAGTTTTCGTTGCCCTAGTTTGAATTCTGACATCTAGTTCTACATCTTATAAATCATACTGTTTACTTTACTTTATGCTATGGCCAGATCTAAACAAGTACCTGGGTTATATTAAAACCTGACATAAATGGTGATACCTGAGTGAATGTGGAGTGGAGGCACTAAGTTATTACACATCTATATCAGTGAAATCATTATATGTCAGTGATTGAAGCAGGAGTAAGAACCGTGCTGTGTACTGTATACACTGCTCTGTAGCATTACACCCAGTAAGGATTTATCATTTTATGCTATGTGGATCTGATGGAAAACATTAAAGTAAGTGAAGTGAACCTCCAGAATGTCTTCTACAAGGTAATGATACATATAAGAGCTGGAACAAGTAGGATCAAGTGTTTTTAAAACCAAATTGGCTTGCTGCCTGTCACACACTGGGCAACAGCTTTCACTACTGGTCAGTTGACTGACACCTCTGACCACTCCATTTCCAGCTGTGACACAAAGTGGGAGATGGATCCAAAATCAGAAGACACCACATAACACCGCATAGCAGCTTCATCCCTACTGGCAAGACAAATTGAGGAATATACAGTTTTCATTAGAGTTTAAAGAAAAGATACAAAAGTTAGATTAGGGATTAGATGCTCTTGATATCACTTCCCCTAACTTCAGAACATCCAGCCTTGGGAGGTGGGTACTGAGGGCTTGTCTCTGATGCTAAGCCTTAACCCAGGAGTCTTTAAGCTGTGTTAACTTTACAACTGAAAATAACATTATTTTCTAAACTCAGTGCTGCCCTGCTACAGCTGTATTAGATTCCACGAGTAAACTCTGCCAGTGATCAACCTTTCCACCACCAAGGTCCTATTCATCCCTAATTCAAACTTATCTACTTGAGAGAAAGAAAATCTTCCTCATGTTGTCAAGTTCAGCTTTTTCTGAGGACGAACTGCCCTCTTCCCATCGAGCCTTCATGCACTCCTGCAGACCCCTGTGAGGAGATCCTGTGCTGACCACAATGGAGAGCTCCAATCTGCCCCCTGTTCCCCCCACCCAGGCTGTACCACAAGCCTCCAAAGCTTGAGCCTGTCAGCAAAGAAAAACAGAACAAGATGATACCTCCAACAGGGAACATTTAGACCTATTGGGGAAAAGTGAAACAGGTGAAATGAAGGTTTAGAAAAATAAGTCTCTGCACTGTCTTTTGGAGAATTGACTTTTCCCTCCAGTCTATTTGTTGGCTTCTTCAGCTACAGTGGGCCCACACAGTCCCTAGTGAAGTGTCTTGATGTACATAAGCTTTAAGCCTTTGGGCTGGGAGTTTAGTCTTCACTGCAGGCAGACTTTCTTTTCCTTTCAGAAACTTCCCCGTTGGTTTTCATGCTGCAAGCACCCTGTTTGCTCTCTGTGTCAGGACATGAGTGCAAGACACATTAACTTTGGCAGCAAAACCAAATTAAAAGGTTCTTTTTTACAAGCAGGTGTTCCCACACTCTAGTTCACTGATCTTTCATCAGTGCCCAGACAACAGTTTTGGAGGCCACACTGTAAATCAGCTCTCTGAAATGATCTGAGTTACAAAATAACTTTTTTTTTTTTTTAAACTTGCATGAGTTTGGTGTGTGCTGATTTGCAAAACAAAAAAATCCCATGGAACAAAGCCACCATATACAGCATGGCCATGGGGCAACAGCTAAGGGGGTGCATGCTCTGAAGTTGTCATGCTGAGTAACAAAACCGGGTATCCTGTGATGCCACCCGCTCACCTTGCGCCAATCTGCATTCCCAAAGGATCCCTGACAGAGCAGACTGTTTCATGTCACAAAAGATAAAGCAGTCCTTCCTCCTCCTCCAAAGGGCTGGGCAGAACTAAAGCACACCAGCTAGGATAAACAAGCACCCATCCTTCCTTTTGCCCCACCACACCACTTTGAAAGAACAAGTGCATTTAAAACAACAGGAAGCTCTGTTAAATTACAGAGCTTTCCCCTCTGTCATAAATTCAGTAATGTAAATACATTCCAGCAGCAAGACTGACTTTTTAAAAATAAGAGAAACACAAGACAAATATTTGTGCCTGCTGCACAAATAACACGGTATAATTTTAACTGTTGAGAATGTAGCAGCGTCTTTTAAAGTTGATGTCAAGTACTGGCTGCTGAACAATAACGAAATGATAAGAATTGATAAATAAGGGGTTTTGTAGCCAAACCCCAGTTAGCGTCTGCTTCCTAAAAACCAACCAAAACTGAAACTGGGGCAGACAATGATACTGGATGGGGAACAGAAAGAACTTTTAAAGATGCTTTTCCCTTATTTACATCTTATTGGCACCTGCGACCTATTCTCACCCACTTATTTACCATGGAAAAAACTTAACTCTCTAAGGCAGAGGAAAACCAGCAAGACTTAGCAAGAATTTGAGATTTTTGATCATATGAGTCCTTAATACAAGAATCATGTTGTTACTATTACCTGTGTTTATGAGGTACTAATGTACAGATGGTAGGAGAGTTTACTTCACTTTGGCCTTATTATTGTTATTCTTTTCTCCCTCTGGTGCTTGCCCTAATCTTTCTAAGAACTTTCTACCTCCCACAAGACTTCTGCATTCTTCCATTTGCACATGAAATATATGGTCGCCATTTTTTAAATCAAACTGAGTCTAGGGATTATCCTGACCTGAAACACCAATAGCAGCTCTCACAGTCACAGTCCATTGAACATTATTAATTTATGATCACATCTTGCTGTGCCTTAGCCACTTTCGCTCTTTCTCTGAATTAACTTACCACAGCAAGCCTGCCTGCTGCACAAAATGCTACAAAGTAGGATAACATCCTGCTGAGACACTCGGTAGGTCAGGTAATGGGAAAGTATGCCACATCTGAAGGACAGCAAAGTTTTCTGTTTTGACTCTTCCAGTTGTGCTTAGTAAAAGTAATGCAGAAATATAGATTTAGTTTAGCATTTAGATGCTGAAATGCCATGATTTCCCTTTGAAATAATTTTGTCTTTATCATGCTCCAACATAATCAGTCTTGTCTTCAAATAAAGGGGTACCAAAAAAAAAGTATTCATAAACCTACCTCTTCTATTTATTGTATATGAGGAAGAAAGCCAGATTCAGGCTCTTTCACCAGCCAAATCAGTGATTATCCAATGCATTTGGAAGTGAAAGCCAACACAGCTATATGGTATTTTCAGCATTGCTTTTCAAATTTTCAAACCCCTTAAATAAGAAGCAACATAAGGAAAGGGCTACTTGATCATTTGTTAAACAAATATCAAAGATATGCATACTAATGCCAGAAGGAGTGCTTTCGGGTGTTCTATTTACAGAATTGTAATTACATTTGCTGTTTGAATTGGCCCTCCAAAGAATTAAAAATAAGCAGCCATGGCTTTTTATTGCTATCCAGTGTTCCCTGGTGGCTTCTCTCTGAGTGTTCTGACTGGCAATTGTTCCAGGCTCACTTGTGCCAGTAATGCATTTGTTAATTAGGCTAAGAGTACTACAAAACCCACAACACAAGCCTCTTGTCAGCATATGCTGATCTAACCTCTTGAAAGGACAGTTATTTGAATAGATGCCTTTTGAGCTTTTGCTAGAGGTTTTTTTTTTTTTTTTTTTCCAAACATGTAAATATTCCTCTAAATATTAGTTATGCTGGTTTAAATTTTTATTGGATCAAATATTTGTTTAATTCTTGTTTTCCATGTTCACTTTTCCATTTCAATGTGCTTTTCTCCCCTAATCTCCTACACATAAAATAAGGAAGTCTTGAAAACAAACTTTTTTGACACCAGTCTAAGCAGTTTTCTGCACCTCTAGTCACATCTAATATCAGACTAGAGTTCTGCAAAGATTAGGAGGAATATGGAGATTTTGCACTTTTCTGCACCAACACTTAGGACACCAAGAACATCACTAAAGACATGCCAGAGAGCAAGAGGACAATCCAGAGTGGGGGGGAATTTTCTAAAAAAACCTGCACATCAAGCAGCTCTGATTCTGTGCTCCAGCCATTCACGTGGAAAGAAAAGGGATGAACTTAATTAGGCTGTAACTTCATTATTGGTTTGAGAATGATCTGGCAACAAAAACTCACTGTGCAGTTCATCAGTCCTTTTTAATAATTTTCACCTGTCCAAAGGTTGCCACCAACTCTCTAATCTACAAACTTGTTTTCACACCATTCTCCACAACTCATTATGTATGAAATCTGTAAATTATGGGGACATTGCTTGTCAAGAGAAAAAAAAGGGAACTCAGGCCAAGAAGAAAGCTGCAGAAGCTCAGCACAGCTAATCATTGAGAATGGACACAAATATAATTTACATTTTAAAGCAAAACACATTAAAGGAATGTTTTTGATTTTCACATTAGATGATAAAATACTACAATTGTTGTCATAGGAAAGACAATTTAAACTGATTTTATTTTAGGTGATTTTAACCTATATTCTATGCAGATTTCTTGAAAGAAGCTTTTTTTTAATTATTATTTCATGTGTCATAGTACTCATCATTTTAACAAAAGATTTGCTTAAATATTTTCTCTCTCAGACAACAGTTCTTACTGCTACACACAGAATAAAAAGTTAGTCATCTCAATTCAGCATATAACACAACATTGAAATAGAAGAGTTGTACTTCCTTCCCAACAAAAATAGCATTATTCACTTGGAAGTCAAGCAACCGTGTTTGGAAAGTTCTCTGTTTTGGTTACCTGCCCAAGCATGTACTCAAGGCTGGGCTGAACCTTTAGTTTTCTATAGCTGCCTGCTTCTACATTGAAAAAGTTTGCTTTTTTTCCCCTCTGGGAAAAAAATTAAATATCTAAAAAAAAAATTAATCTAAGATGGAGGCAAATTAACAGAAAGGCACTGTAAGTCTTCTTTTAGAGACAGATATATATATATTTATATCATATATGCATACATGTATCTTTTATGTACTGGCCTCAACAGATGCATAACTGAAAACACTTTTTCAATAAGAAGTGGTCAATTTCTGAGAGTGGATATTAGAGCCATTCAATCCATTACATTCATGAATCAATGGATGCAGAATTTCTTAATGCAAATTTCCAAGCTTCTAGTTTTCATATTAAAAATACAGTAAAATTTCAGAATTACCCTGAGTAGAATAGAGAAAAACAATCCAGCTCTGCTCTGATAGGACACACTGTAGACACAAGTGCTTTATGTGGCAAAATGAATTTTTACCAGTACAGACTTGTACTTCAGACTAAAGAATTTGTGGACAGTAGAATGCATAAATGGGACTAAGACCAACAGTCCTGGAAAATCTAGTGGTAAAAAGCTCTACAAGGAATTTGGGAAAACAAGGAAGACCTGTTTTGAAGACCATTTTCATAACATCGCAGTACTGCTTATCTAGCATTATGCAGAGCAGAAAAATATGATCGGGTGATGATTTGTCACCCACATCACTCAGTATCCCATCAGAAGTTAACCCAGCTCAGAACAGGACAGAGGAGAGTCTTGCTGTGCTGCAAACGAAGGCATGGATCATTGCTTTTAAATCCATGTGAGCTGGGAAGGAAAAAGCCAGGGTACAACCATCCCTCTACCAGCCCTGGCACAGCTCAGCACTCCCTCCTCAGTGCTGTAACTGATCTCACTTTGTACCTGGGATCACTCGGCCTGATTTAAGTCAGCTCAAGCACAGCTACACTTCACAGCACTATAGCAACTGCAGTGTAGACATGGTAAAACACTTGGGGGGTGAAGAAGAGAATGGGGAGGAGGCCCATGAGCAGGCCTCGCAAGACCTGTCCTTTGATAAATTCACAAAATGACATAAATGAGCAGGGATTGAGATTCTGAACTACAATGAAGCCTAATATATTGAACATCAAAGTGCCAGCCAACTCATTAACTTGTGCTGTGAAACATGAAGCAGGAGTACAGAAAATATTTGCCTTTGCAGAAAATATTTGATGAGTATTTCACTTCAGACAGTAGTGTTATAAATGCCTACCTAATTCACTTGCATGTGTAATTGCCTTTATGAACAAGCCAGCACAGTGAAAGTATCACTAACTCTCCAAAATCTTGGTTTTGACACTTCTTGCTTAAGGCTCAATTCTAGTATGGACTGTGTTTCCAGACCCTGACTTTTCCCCCCATTTAGACTGCTGTCAAACAAGAAGGTCTGGGAAAGAAAAGGATGGGAAAAGGATCTCATGGGACATTCTTTTAAGAAATGAAAGTTATGGCTGCTACAAGTAACATACTGGATCAAGCACGGCCAAATACATAACGCTCTTAGAGCTCCTGGGGAGTTCCTCAGTCATTCTGTGATAGGGAGGAAAGGTGCTAAATTTCTGTAGTGCAGGAGATGAAATGACTCTGTGTAGGCAGGAAGGAGAGGAGACAAAGAAAAGTTTAAAATGACAGTCAGGTCTCTTCTACTGTTCAATAGTGTCCAGGTGCCAAGTCTAGCAAAGATTTGAACCTCTTCCAGAGACCACAAGCACCTACTGCTACTCAATGCATCCTGGTGTACCTGTTTTCTCGGGTAGATATGGCCATATACCATAAGTTTTGGTAAAGCTTCCCCATCCTGCCCCCACCATGGCTCAGGGAATTTCTATCATCTTCAGTTGCACAGCCCTTGGTTGGTGTCATCAAAACAAAAAAATAAAACCAAAACCAAACTAGAGTCATTAGATTACAGAATTTAGGAAGTTAAAGGAAACCAAATCGGGGAAGTAGCAAAACTTCTTCATTTCTGACTTTCTGTATAGCGACCTGACAGGTTTTCTCACTCCTGAAACAAAAGAAAATAACCAAAGTCCCCCAGCATCATGAGATCAATGAAGCTCTACTTTGTACCTGTATTTAAGGCTGAGTTTTGAAGAGAAAATAATCACATAGGTTCAAAAGCCTCCAAAAGCTGAGTAGAATAAAAGAAACTGACAGTTCTTAGCACTTGAAGTGATTTCAGATTCTCAGGTGTCATACTTAATTTCTGACTATTTGGTGTCAGCAGTATATGGCAAACCCTCAGCTAGCTGATATCTTACAGTAGAAGTGGAAATCCAGGGATACATTAAAATGGATAGCACAATATCTTTTTGATACTATGCCAATCAACTTTTCTGTAAAACTTCTGTCTCAGATGCTCTTGAATAATCCTTTTTACACTCCAGAATCTTTATCATAGTACCGATCTTTCACTGGATCCTCTATAAGGACATACATTTTCAAACTGAGCTGAGGCTCAGCAAGTCTTGGCAGCTTTTCACAGCATAGTAGCAAGCTTCCTTCCCTCTTCCTGCTTACACCTCTTTGCTCCCTCTGAGAGGTAGGGAGTGGTACATCCTAATAAATTGCTAGAAGCTCTGCTGAATGACACAAACTACAGGCAGCTGTGCAGTATATTCTGTGGTCACCTCAGTGTTTGTCCCTGTGAATACTGTACCACTGACACCAACCAAAGCTCAGTCTACCCAGAGAAGGGCAGACACAATGAGCAGAAAATTTTTAGAGGTGTCCATGAAATATTTTTATCGTCTAAATGTCAAAGTGAGTCTTCCATGGTCATTCCACCAGTCCACTAGTTTCATCCTTATTTCCCAGAAAATTCACCTCTACTTGGTGATAAATTCTTGTATTGATTTCTGGTTTTTCCATGGAACATTATTTTTATTTCCAGGGAAAGACACAAGATATAGCATGAGCACCTACAGAAGCAGTTGTTTTATTATTTTTTTCCCCACTGCATAATTTTTTTCCATATGCAACAACATATAGACTGAACCAGGATGAAGAACTGGAAAATCATTAACTAAGGCCTCAAGCAATTTAAGGGAAAATGTAACATGAATGGTCACTTGAAAATGATAATTTTGCAGATTTGCAGGAGACAATTACGATGCCCTTCTGATGGTATTTTCAACATGACTACGTATTTACCACACTGTAAAGCATCAGTTCTTTCTATCCTGCCTGAATCCTATCAAAATTCTCTCTATAACGTCATAAATAAAGTGGAAAAGTTTACTATTAGCAGGGAGTGCTCAGTATTCTCAAAACTGTCATTGGTTGAAAATCTGGAGAAAGTGTTAACAGGTGATGAAGAATTAAAATGGTACATGAAAACCAGTCTTGATAAATGTAAAATAATATGTAGTGACAAGTATGACTCTACTCAGAAATATATATAGTTGTGGGCATTTGTTAGATATTCCAAGGCAGAAAAGCAATCTTGGAGTCTTTTTAAATTGTTCTCTTGAAGTATCAACCCAGTGTTCAGTGGCACCAAAAGAGAATATATGGAATTATTTGGAAAATAATTGAGAACAAAACAGCAGGCATTACACTACATCTTTATGCACTGAACCACAAAGGACTTGGTGTTTTTACATTGACCCTAATGTTGGATACTCAGTCTGAATATTTATGTAGCAGAACAATGACCAGTACAGATGAAGATGATGAGAGATCCAGACTCTCATATGAAATGGGATTGAATATTCTCAGATTCCACAGAATTACTTTTAAAAAAAAAAATCCCAACCAAACAACCTCAAATGAAACAAAATCAGACAGAAGACAGACACATAAAATTCTCAAAGATGTCCATAACATAAACGGGGAAAAAAATTTTACTATTTTCTTTTAAAAACAAGAGCTAGGGCATTCCCAATACAGGAATAAGAAGCTTTAAAGAAAAAAAAAAAAAAAGAAAACCAAAAAATATCAACCTTTCCCCCAAAAAAACTACAATAATTTCAAAAAACTGCATAGTTCTTTTGTGTAGAATAACAAACAGAATAATGCACAGAATTCACGACCCCTGCATGTTGGAGATGCCAAAGGTATGTAGGGTTTCAAAAACAAAAGGGCACATCATTGTTGCAAATCCTGTCTCAGGAAGCTCCTGGCCCACTGATGTACACAAGTAAAGAGGTCATTCTGAATAAAAGAGCAAGCTGCACTTGCTTTGGTTTCTTATTCATTTCCTCAGCATCTGCTACTCTTACTGCCATGGATGGAACAATGTGAGTGGCTTTTGACGCCTTTGTTGGTTTTGCAATTGTCAGTGTTAATCCTTTAATCTTTTTGGTTTACTTTGTCCTTCTTAAGAATATTTCACTTTATATTTATGGGCCTAATTCAAGGTTAGTGAAGGAAGCCTAGTTTCTTTTGAAGTCAGTGGGAATAGTAGACTCACCTTTTCCCCTTTAAATTGCAGAAAGCAATTCTCTTTCTCAAATATAAGTTTACACCACCTGAACTGATGGGAACAACTCAGATTCCTAAATGCTTCGATGCTTCTTACATTACATGCACCCCCCTGATAATGCCTCTGTCAAGGAGAATCTCCACTCTTCATGATCATACTGGAAACAGAGCCAAATGACACCAAGTGCATTTAGACCTTAGGGTTCCTCTTTAGAGATGCCTTCTCCAGCTTCATCAATTAAGAGGATACTAAAGACAGGCTTATTTCTAAAGGGACTCTGCCAGAATATTTGAGATAATATGAATGAGGATGTTATTTGCTTTTGTATATTTATTTTATTGATAATCGCTTCATTCAAAACTCAGCCAAAGATGCTGTTACTGTGAGAGATGTGATACCTGCAAGGCAGCTTTATTTTAATTTTAATTTCTGACACTGTCTTTGCTCTCAGTTAAAAGTAATTTTCAGGTTTTGCAAAACTATTAAATGTGTGGTTTGTATTTGGGTTTAAACGTCTGTCTTGCAAAAGTTACCTGCACTGCATATCTTAGGAACATTGAGGAAATTGCAGTTAGATTTGTAGCAAGCTGAATAATATTCCTGCAAGAGAGCGTTCTTAAGAACAATTTGACTAACCTGCAAACTCTGTTATATTACATGTCTCAATCACACCTTCTCTAACCAAAACTATGACTGCTTTCAACATTTGCCTCATAGCTTCTCTCTCCTTATTCCAGAAAATGACAGGAGAACTTATACTATACACAACTTTCTCAAGCAAAGGCACAAGAATGTATTTTACTGTAATTTTCTTTTCTATCAGAGACATCTTTTTGTTGCTATTTTACAGTTTCAGTTGCCAAATCTATAAATAAGAGGAAAAAAACATTTTGGTTACTTTTCAAGCAATTGTCAATCTCTTTTTGGGAATTCTCTTCAGATCAAAGTATTTGTTTTTAATATTCCTCACCTGAACTTGGATCTGTGCTTCTTGCTTAGAGGCATGAGTGCCATCTATAGAACAGTCACAGGCAGATATTTACTTGAGTGTTGAGAAATAAGCGAGAGTTTTGTCCCTGTTGTCCCAGGAGAGAGTTTTGTCCCTTTAACAAAGAGCTCTCTTGCTATTCTGTTTATGTGCACAACAAATTCAGTAATTTTCCACAAGTGGAGATTTAACATAAGTAAACAAGTGTCATTACAATTTTAAGCAGAGAAGGAATCACTGACAGAGATAATGATATTGATATTTGTTCAAAGACTGTGATGATGTTTTAATTTAAAATTAACTGTATATGCCTGGTGCAGCAGCTGAGGTGCAAATATTTAGTATAATGGGAAATACATACTTTTTTTCTGCTGCACATTAAATCATGAAAGAAAAAAGAATGAAAACCAAACAAATAGCTGCCACCCCACTCTATTAATTCCCTTCCTCTAAATAAGAGCATTTTATGATGGGTTATTTATACAATGATTTTCCTTTGATCTTCCCCTCTAGTCTTTAATAAGATATATAGAGGTATTGAGTATTTTAGTTCCATCTCTATCATAAAAGCTTTCTTCTGTAATCCGTTTCTTTCCTTGTTTCCTTTATGTCTGATGGTAACCGCTTTCTCATGATGAAAAGGATTTTAATTGAGGCACTAGGAGTAAATCTGTAATCCTTTATATGAAGCCTTTCTTCCTGTTATGTATCTTTAAGTTGCAAATATATCCAGCTTGTAATTTAAAATATAATTGTGGGTTTTTATGGAAAATACAGGCATGGAAAGCAGAGGGCACCCTATCACATGCTAACTCCCTATCATAAGAAAAAAATTAAAAAAAAAAAAGAGAAGAGAAGAGAAGAGAAGAGAAGAGAAGAGAAGAGAAGAGAAGAGAAGAGAAGAGAAGAGAAGAGAAGAGGAATGAAAGGAAGAAAAAAGAACCCGCTTATGTCAATCTAAAAAAAATCCATTTGTGATCACAAATGAAACATTTCCAATCTCATAATGGGTAGATTGCTCGGTTTTATTACCAGCCATGCAAAGCAAGACCTCATCAAAAGAAGCACTATGCAGAGGTCCCATCTTTCCATTAAAATAATTTCAAAAAGCTTTTTTTCCCCCTTTTTCCACTGAAAGAATCCATTTTGCAAGATGATTTAGCTCAAAATCTGCTGGGAGTAACCCTTGACATAAAGTCATATTGTGTTGGAGTTTAGTCCTAAATTCATACATCAATTATTTACTGTCAACGCAGATTGTATAAGTGTAGAAAATTACTAGGAATGATATTTTCTCTCAGGCAGAAAGAATGTGATACAGCGGATACATCCCACCTAATGTGCTGTCCCACTGTCCACAGGCCAGAATTATTTATGCATTAGAAAACACTGTGCCAGGGCAAAAATAAAAGGGGAGAGAGAGAGACAGACACATTATTTTAAACCTTTCATAACATCCATAAATATTTCATAACAAATAAATAAAGAATGTTGGGCTTGTTTGGAGGACAGCTGTAGCTGCATGGTTCAGTGCTTTGCAAAGCTCCAGAGACCCCACGCTTACCCCTCAGTTAAGCCCCCATTTCTTTTTAATCATCCACTTAGTGCATTGTGGGTAGGGGAGCTCTCCAGGTGAGTTGAAAAGCTGGAGGTTATGTATGTGAATACAACTTTTTATTTTAGATTGTTAAAGCAAACAGCAGAAGGCGAGTTTCTCTTTAATACTTTGTTCAGTGCTTTTGTCTTCTGTCACTGCAATTTTTTAATATATCAGGGAAATGGTTGCTTTGTCCCCAACATTATTAAAGGTTTACCTTATTTTTTATTTCCCATTTTAAAAACACACTAATTAACAGGTTAGACACATATTTCATGTAGAAAAATTATGTTTAAATGTAAAGGAGTTATAAAAATCTTAAAAGAAACATAATTATATGTTTCGGAATCGCTATAGCTGAGTCCATGACTGCCTTTAGGAGATTCACGTCTTACTTTGGGGTGACAGTTTGAGTTCTTGCTCCTCACACCACTGTAATGTACTCATTAATGGTGTATGTAGGGTATGAAGCACATGAGAGTCAGCTACCCTAGACTGAGGGTTAGTGTGCTACTTAAATTTCCTTCTATGGGGAATTAATAATGGACTCTTGATCTAGCTGAAAGAATTAAAAAAAAAAAAAATCAGAACATAAGCCCTGGAAAATTATGCCTTCCATCTATTAAAAGTGACCATGGAAAGCAGCATTGCAAATGTTCCTTACTGGCTGATAGTAGAGGCTCCTCAAGGACAAGAGTTGGCTCTGGAGCCAGAGCCTACAGAACAGGGTCATTCCCCTCTTCATGGCACACCACAGTGTGTCTCCAGAGCCCTTCCTGAGGTCTGACCAGTTTGTGACCTGATATTCAGGTCCACATGGCTCTGAGTAAGGTTTTGAGAATAACTTTTTTTTACTTGGGGGAATGCAGAACCTATGTTTTGTGCCTTCTAGACAAAACGATAGCGTTTGCCAACAGAAGATAATGCACCTCCAAGCTGCTGTTGAGCATATCCAGAAGGGTGCAGAGGGCCTGAGGCACAACATTAAATGGCACCTCTCATCCCTGAAGTGACACACTGCAGGATCTCTGCCCCTCCAATGGCTGCTGCTTGAAGAACTGTGCAATGATGTTCCCTTGACCTCTCTGGGGTTTCCACCACTGACACTGAGGGCTGGCTTTTCTGTACTGTGAAAGAAGAAGGATGGATACTTGCTTTGGCATCCTGCTGGCACGGAAGGTGATGTCCAAACCTTTCCACAACACATTCTGCAATTGCAATCTCCAGCCCCACAGTGAGAGGACTTGTGGTCTCCAGTGTGACAAAAACAATAACTTCCTACATCTGAAGAGGTGAAGCTGTAGGTAGAAAACTAGACATTGAAATTTGTGAAGTACATTCGCAGGAACACATACCTGGTGGCAGAAGGTGTTGTGATGTTGAAAGATACTCAGTGGAATATGAACTGGCAGCAAAAATGTTCACAGTAGTTTTGATCTGCCTACACAGATGCTGACAGACCCCAGAGTGGGGAAATCCACAGAAGTGGAATATCGTGTTCAGGACATCTCATTGACAAACTGGAGTGAGACCACACAAGTGCAACAAGCACCAAGCATCACTTTGGAGGGACTCATATACCAAGGAGAATCCTGGCCTTCCTGTGTAAGACAAGCTGTAGATTGACACAGAACTAAATATTCATTTAAACCAGGAGGTTAATTTCAGGTTAAAAAATATTGTGAACTTGTCTTTGTACATGGATTCTCTCTGCAACAATTTATGACCAGTTTTTCTAGAAATTAACCCCCAATTCACTGAAGACAAAGCCTGAGTTCCAGTTGTTGTAGCTTGAACTTCAGCTCATTGAATCATTGAATCATCTGTGAGTGAACTGAACCATTACCTACTCAGAGGCTTAAACCTGACCCCTCCTAACTAACCCTCTGACAGAATAAGAAGTTTCCATATTATGCTTGGGGATTCTCTGTGGGCATTTGCAATGCTACTAGCAGCTAGTTTGAACTCTGGACACTGACCTTTGGACAGTTTTCCAAAGATAGCAGCAACAGTACTACAAGTAGAAATAATGTGACCCTTCAGCTTATATTTAGTATATTCTTCCATATACCTCTAGAGATTGTGTTGGTTGCTTTAGTCAGGAGTTGAATACGTAGAGACTAGTTAATGTAAACCAGGATGAGGGAAAAAGTGAATCCTCTACACTAATAATCCTGCGAAAGAGTTAAAGGTTACTAGGTGTTACAGTGATCCCCAGAAAGATAATGAATTTTCAGTGGAAAATTTGGTGGGAAAAAATGAGAATTAAAAAAAAATAAATCTGGCCACATCTTCCTAAATGTAAATATTCTGGAAAATGGATGCATGGTCCTACTTCAGTGAACTACTATTTGCCTTCTATTTAGCTTTTAACTAAGAAATTATAGTCATCCTTTGTTGGAAAGTTTGTCCTTTATCATATCTTGCTACCATGATGTCCTAGCAAGCCTTTGCACTTCTGTAGCTAATGAGTTTTAAGAAGAACAAGACAAAAAAGAGGGTAGAACAGGTGGTGTTATGCTACACTTTTTTTTTTTCTTTTTTTTTTTAGTATTAACAGAGTTTTCAGGTCCAGAGTACAATACAATATTTTAAAAGTGATTTATTTTTTAAGATGATCTGAAGTCAAGAGGGAATCTTTCTTGAAAAAACCAAAAGATCATTTAAAAGACTTTCCTAACTTGTCGGTGTTAAGTTTTGTTTTTCTCTTTGGGTAGAGAAGGTTAGTGATCAGCAAAGTTTTCAAAGGTAAGAAAATTGAGAAAATTGTTAGACAAAGATGTGGAAAATCCCCATTCCAGAAGGTTAAGAAAACAGCCTATTGCAGTCTATATATTTGGTTAGATTTCCTGCATTTTCACCAGAATCAGCTTAGATCTATCCCCTTTAAGAAAGGACAAGTAAATGATACCCTATTATCTGATGAATGGCATTATAATTCTTCTTTTGTGTTTTCTCAGTGAAGAGAAATGGTGTTGAAAACTTTCAAATACTCTTTACAGTTTTCAGAAACGGGGGAAATTGGTGTTCTTTGCTGAAAAAAAGAGAAAAAAAGTGATTATTTGTCTAAAAATCACTGTGTTTGCTTTTGCTTGTTAGTTCAAATATTCTGCACATACTCCCTCTGGAAATGCCTTCTGATAGGAGAAACTGATTGGAGACTGAGGCACCAATTTCAGAAAGCATCCTTAATTCCAACCAGCAGTGCAAGACCCCATCAAAATGTAAATGTGATCCTGAACTTGGATATCCTTCTGTTTCTTCCTTTGGAATGAGGGACACAGCGGTGATCTTCTACAGGCAGTGCATCTTCAGAAACTGACCACCTAAGTAAGATGACATTTTTACTAGATTATTTTAGTTCTGTCTTAGGTCTGAAGTAGAGGAGTAAAATTTTTGTCCCTTTCTAAACCATATAAATTATTTGCAGGAGGAAAAAAAGAACACAAAAAGCAATAAATACAAATGAATAAAACATGTCTGGCCCTGATATTAATTAACAGAAATTAATTAAACTCTTCTAATTTCATAAATAATATTAATCTTTGATTAAAGCTTTTTAATGGCAATAATGTAAATTTTGCTGTGCAATCCCAGCACTTTGCAGACAAGTATGGTAGTTTTATTTCTCTTGCTTGTATACAGATGACCTTCAACTGAGACACAAGCAGAAAACTGAATTTTTTATATATAGAAGCTCATGAACAAAAGGTCTTTCCTTGGTATCCATTTTCACAGGACCCATGCATTTAAAATACTGTAGGCTTCATTTCATTTTATGCTGACTGAGATGTTTACTATTGTCATGTTATTAACCTTGCTTTACAAAGGCTTTTATAACATCAGTATTAGAGTTTATTACTAGTCTTATTTGTGATATACAGTTCATGGCCTTATTAAAAAATGTGTCCTGCCCTTGGAATTCCCTGGTATCAAGTAAATAAAAAGGCACTTTTCTCTCTTTAAACAATCAAATAAAATCACAGACATATGGGTTTTCTTTAGCATCCCCTGTACAGAAAGAAGTTTGAGGAAGATTTGACTTATCAGAAAACTATTAATGTGATACAAATTCTTTTTAATTAAAATCTGGCCCATTAAGTCAACAAATGACAAGTATTACTTGTTGTTTGTCTATTTCACTTCAGTTAGTTGGTGTCACTTCCTAATGGATAAATCACCACCTAACATTTCAGAGCTACCAAGTTTCATACTTCTTTTTGGACAGATAAACCAAGAAACACAGCAAGTGTGGGGAATTTATTACATTTGAACTGCATGCTATTCATTCAGTAAAAATATGAAAGTTTATGGAGGGATGGGTTGACAATTATGGAGTTCAAGCTATATTTTGATTGGTTTAAAATAGTAATGAAACTTGAAAAAGTAGTTGTTTGAACCTTGAGGAGCACAATCAGTAACAAGTCTGAAATGTTTCAAGAGTTTTGTGAGCCTTCTGGGTGATTCCTACCAATCACAAAGAGTACATAATCAGCAGTTTTTGTATTCAAAGCCATCCATAGAGCAGGGTTCAATCCCCTCACCATCAGGGGAATCAGCTCTCTACTGTCTTCATTTTACACATCAGCTCTCACAGCAGATGCCAGAGCCTCTATGTTCTCTGCACTGAAAGGAATTGACAGCCAAGCTTCACATCTGAGTAACACCATCTTTCCCATGTCTGCCTCAATGTCTTTGACCCTGCCTAGATAAGTAATTTTCCCATATCCTTCTCCAGGAAACATTCTTATTTTGACCATGGAGGAAATTTACTTCTGCAAAACACTGAGATATTCCTCCCTTGGATATTTCCTAACCCCACTTCAAAATGACCATTATGCATGAGAACATTCCCATATATTTTTAATACTGCTCCTTTAGTCTTTGGCTTTAATCCACTGCCTTTAATATTTCTACAAAGCTATACAGATATTACGTATAGGTCACATATGAATCTGGTTTACTCTATTCCTATTAGAGTTCAGAATCACATTCCTTAAGATTTGTTGTCTGCTTAAAATCAAACGTAGCACTCATAGAGCTGAATTGTTGGGTTAGTGCTTTATTTAAGTGCTTTTTAGGCTGTAGCAACTGAACTTTATACATGTTTGCACTCTGGTAAGACATACATGAATTAGACAACTTATGTGATAAAGTTATATTATAAAAGGTTTCTGCTAAGACACTGTTCTTTGGAACATTTCCTGGGATTCAGAAGACCACTTGACCATCTAGATATGAAAAACTACTGAGACTTGGGGTATGTAGAGGTAAGCAAAATTTTTCATTCTTACAAAATCCCTTTAAATTCCACCACCAAAGATGGCAACCCCTGTTTTCTCCTTATGTGCTCCCTATGACAATTTTATTATGACCAGAAAATAATGGAGCAAAATTAACAAGTGGTCTTGAGCCTCACCTCGTTCCAGTTTCATAAGTCATAAATGACCTCTGGACTGATATTTGTCACAAACCTGGGTTCAAGTTAACTAGTTCCTTGCAGCTCCATTGGGGAATTACTTTTTCCAGCACTTTTGCTAATGTCACAGAAAACAATGACTGCCTGTAACGATGGATTTGTGACTACAAGTTTCCACGTGACTGGGAAGTATTCAAGGGCACCAAACAAGGCTGCCTCTCTTTCTGGAAAAGTAGCAGAATGTCTTAAATATGGTCAGTTTGGTTTAGTTCCCAAGATATATCAACTGTTTTTAAAAGATAGTGTCTCTCTCTGTTCCTTTTTTTGCTTTTCTTTAGAAAAATAGCACTATAAATAACGCCTCCACTATAAACAATGACAAGTAACACAACCAAAACTGAGATGACTGTTTGTAGTAAGCAGGACCAGGCTCACTGGGAGCTGTGATATCTTTCATTTGACTAATTGATATAGCTGGAGAATTTTGACAAGTTTCCAGACTCATGTC
Organism: Daphoenositta chrysoptera; assembly: GCA_013397915.1. Taxonomy (NCBI): domain Eukaryota; kingdom Metazoa; phylum Chordata; class Aves; order Passeriformes; genus Daphoenositta; species Daphoenositta chrysoptera. The sequence continues at coordinate 421,437 of VZRO01006629.1, forward strand.
TTCTTGCCTTGAAGATAAACCTAAAGGTCTTGTGCATTTGAGAGTTTGACCAAATTTTCCTAACTGTACCAACTAGTCTTAATATACATTGCTTCTATTTACAAACTTTATTCTGCCACTTTTCTTAAACCATCAAAGATACAGTAAAATACTGGGAGTTGCAATTTAATTTACAGAGTGTGGGAACTGTTCCAAAATGCCATAATATGATAACTTAGCATTCTGGTGTGGCATTCTTGGTTTGTCTAAAGTGCCAGCTGGAGTAGTTGAATGGCAACACTCTTATTTTGCCACCTTTTTGTCATTTAAACACAGGCACTGTTCTAGACAAGGAAATTTTACATTTAAAATAAAGGAAGTCAGCCTTCTGAATATTTTAAATAAAAGAGCTGTAGGTTTACATTTGGAACTAAACCCATAAACTTTAATCTGAATCTGAAATTCCCAAATTAAAAGGAAATTTGTGCCAGTAACACCTTGTGTGCTGGTATGTGTTGTCTTCTGAAGAAGAACAATACAAAGAATCATGGATGCTTAATACAACAGTAACTTTTCTAAATACTTGTGATATATATGCACGGTCTCCACTGATTCATCCAGAAATGTATCAGCCACAATTCAGGTCTCAACTAGTACAATATCTGAGAAATATCTATTTCCCTGAAAAATATGTATATTTCACAGGAATTTTTATAAAATTTTATAATCTAATTTCAAGCTTGATTATCAACTTTAGAGTCCATGGAGGACTTCAATGAAAAAAGATAAGTTTCAGATTATTTTTGTCTGAATGCAACTGTATTTTCTGACATATTCACGGCTTATCCTAAAAATTAATGATCCACAGAGAATATTCAATTAAACCATTTTTGTTTGCATATTTTAGCTATCTACTAAAAGTATCTCTGTTGAAAGGATGTAATGAATTGCATATAGGTGAAGAGAAATGTTCTTTTCAGTTAAGCATATAAAAAGAATAATAGAATTCATTCTTCGCAGAATTACCTCACTTGTGGTAAAGAAAGGATTGTCAAAAAAACCAAATAGCTTCATTTTATATGAAATGTTACAGTAGGCGTAAGGCATAAGATTCTTTTCTTCCTTAGAACTAAATGACACCCAAACTCCACTGCAATTTTTAAAATCAATGTTTAACTCATAGTAAAATAGTGGGGGTTTTTAATATAGAAAGGTGGACTACACTTAACCCAAATAAATGTGGTGGGACAAACATGTTTAATTTGCTCAAGAGAAGGTGTACAGAGACAGAGTGAAAAACTAGAAAGGCAACTGCAAAGCTGAAATTTTTTTCTCAAGAGGAACATGCTACAGGGAATCTTAAGAGTCTTAAATTCTTACCTGTTCCTTTCAAAGCAATATAGTCATAACTTCATGCACTAAAATATGCATTGTCTTCTCACCTGCAAAATATAATTTTACAGTGCTGTAGGCTCTTACATAAGCAGAGGGGTTTGGTTTTTTTCAGAAGATACACGGCTGCAGCTTCTCAGGAGCAATTTATATGACTTAAGCATAAAAAGACCTTATTCTGCCAGTGAATTGAGAAAAAATTCATTAGCTCAAATATGGTTTGCATCAGTGGAATCAGACACACTCTCACCATCAGTGAATTTTGTACCAGCTGAGATGAAAGCAAGGTATGACAAGCTTCCCTGGTTTAAGGTACATTTCTGTTTTGCTGGAGTTCCATCCCTCTGTGATGAATCTTTGTCAACCATGTATGTGCTAGAACTGCAGCAACAAAGCAAAACATTTTTGTTTTCTACAGTAAGCAGAAATATTTTACCATTTAAAACTATTAAGAAAACATTCTTCGCTCTGCCACAACTTGAAACCATACTGTAACAATACTCAGCAGTTTTTCTGCTGCTTTAATCTTTGCTCTGCAGTCTCATTTCACACACTACTGCCACTTCCAAGATGGAGTTTCCCACGAATTCAATTTAAAAAGTCAGTCAAATCCCTTCCCTCGATATGCAATATTCTATACTGAAGGCTATGGAAAAAAAATCCGAAAAAATTGTAAATGTCCAATAAAAAAAAAAGTAACCTACACATTGTCAGTCAATGTATTACCATAGTGTTCTAAGAGTATTTCGCAAATCTCATGACACCTCAGCTATTTCATATAATAACACACCATGCCAAGTTTTCAGCTTGCATGAGTTACTGGAGTTGTATTATGGTCAAGGGAAGTGAACTTACCATGCATGGTGACATCAGATGGACATTTTTAATGTGCTATAGATGCAGCGAATGTTCTTTTTTTTTATGTATCTGTAACATGTTGTTTAGGATTACATTTGTTAAAAATAAATACTTCAAATACTCCAACAATCCTATCAGGTTTGGTTCTCGGTATTACTTTGTGCTGAAAAAAAAGGCTAGTGGAATTGATCCACTGCCTGTGATCTGAGACCAAGATCTTTCACAGATGTGTTACGTGGTTTCAGTTGTGCTCTCTGAGTGGCCCTGGACACAGCACAGATGTAAGGAATGCAGTTTGTCATGAAGCCAGAGGCACTGCACCCTTCCCTTCCACAAATCCCTGGATTTTGCACTGCACAAATCCAAATTTATTTTGTTGATATTCTCTTCTTTGCTCATCCCAGCTGGCCCTGCACAACAAAAACTGTCAAGAGAAGATCATCTCAGGAAGTCTTTACCAGACAGTGCAAGAACTGACCGATTTTGTCCCAGTGTTGAAAAAATACATTGTGATCACATTGACTTTATGAGTTACTACTGATTTTTAACTTCTCTTGTTTTAATTAATGCTAATTTGACCACAGTGTAAAATAAGATTGCTTATGAAGATTATAATCTCTCTCTGAAAGAAGTAAGTCAGGTCTTGGAACAAAACTTTCAAAAGGACTCTCTCTTAAAAGGCTGAAGTAGAGAGAACTGTTCCAGCATGACTGCATGTACATAGTACGGAAAACTGGAGCCAGAACTGGTAAAAGTGGTCACACCTAATTCAATATTGGGTGTTAGAAAATTGCCAAGAAAAGACAGTAGGTTTAATTACCTTAACACAACTAGTTTCACCCTCCCTTCATCTTAAACCTGCACCCTCATTAAAAAATTAAATGGGTTTATGTCCCTTACAGAGGTTTTATTTTGCTGGATTCCTCCAAAACCAAAAATATCAGTAGAATGAACATTCATCATTCCTAGGCTGCTCTAATTTTCACACTCTAGTTTTCAGCTTACTTTTATATGTATATGTGAATGATCTGCCCAAATATTCTGCTGAATACGTACTAATAAACTGCATTAGTATTTGCATACCATATGCTCACTAAGGGTTTAATTACACTTTGTTCCACAAACAAGTATTTTTTAAAAATTAACGTATGTCAGCTAATTATTTTTCCTGACTTATTTACTTTTTCATTTTGTTTAATTTTTAATTTATACAAGACCTCTTTGTGGCCTTGTTTCATTTTCCAAAGAATGATAATAACTGAGGCTCTCACACCTCAAGCACTCAGGCAAATCCTTTAGTTTATCCACCCAAGCAGTCATCAAATATTTCTATGTACAAAGTAAGGAAAGCTTCACATGAGCATAATTTTTTCCAGTTTAGATGCTGAAATATACTCATATACAATACATATTGCACAAATTACACCCTACAAAAACTGGAGATTAGCCAGAAAAAAGCCTCCACCACAGCAATCTCAAATTACATTTGTTTGGCAGGACTGTGCAGAGGTGCCTCACTCATCTTCCTTTCACATTCCGTATGATCTTTTAGAACCTGTTCTCACGTAGTCATGAGAGTCCATACTAAACACATAAATGCATGCTTCATAGACTTCACATATTGATTGGAAGATAAAGTAGATATGTATATAGCTGCTCACCAGGATATGAGAGCAAGCCTGACCAGTGGAGTGCCAAACAGCCAACCTCATCCGGCCCCCAGGACATGTGAGTATTGCTGATTCACTCACATGGCTCAATAAGCATACTGGCAGGTCCTTTCAGATGATGTCATTTCTCTAAAAACCAGGGCCCTGGGACTCACAGGACACTCAAAGAAGTTAAGGACAAGTAAAGTTAACATATTTTTTAGGTTTTTTTAATTACATAGAACAATGATGTTTCATGTGAAATTTCTTCCTGATCAAATACATAAAGAATTTGCAGAGACTGAATTCACAGTTCTCACACTGAAAGCCACAACAAACAAAACAGGGTCTGTACGACAAAGACAGATCTTTGGATTACAATATCTTGATACCAAGGATATGCTTGCAGCTTGTGCAGAGGCAAACTGCAAAACCCATGAATCTGTGTATCTGAAACCAGCTTTGATTTCAGCACAGGCTTCCCAAGCCCACCCAGGTTCCTCCACACATACTTGCCAGGTAGTTTGGCTTCAGTTATTTGAGCTTCAAACCCATATTGGGATTCCCATGCACCTCTGTCTTTAGTACCCTCTTCTACAATGATGCAGGTGTATTGCTGGCAAATCCAGGAAAAGTAATCAAGTGTGTCGGAAGAACCTCAGTCAGGCACCTAGAGGTCAACTCCCTATCAACAATACTATCCATGGTAGTACCTACAACCACTATCCAGTCTGTTTTTAAGGAACCTCATGCAAGGCAAAGCAGCAGTGTTTTGCTGGGGTGGGTAAGTACTGCTCCTTACAAAATAAACAAAGCTTCTTTTTTGTTTTTTCATCACCAATTATGGCAAGACGTTAAGAATGTCACCTAAAGGAAAGTCTAATGAAGACCTAGAATAGCCAGCCTGGGGATATAGGGTGACATCCCAGAAAAGGTTATACAAATAGCTGTTGCAAACAGAGCATATTTGTGCAGAGACTGGAATAGAAAGAGCCCCTCAAGATCCATCTTTTATACATGTCTGTGTAGACACTGTAATTGCCACCAAATCATTTCCAGGACTTTCCGTCATGCTGGAAAACAGGGATGATGCTCTGAAACATTCTTGCTGTAGTATAAACCCATATTCAATTGTACATCCATTTTCTGGAGAGCATTTGGACAGTCCTCTGAACAGCATCCTTTTGCATATCTCACCTTATTATTACCATTTTCCCCCCATCTTTTCTTCTTCAGAATAAATAACCCTGATTGCTTCAGCGTTCCCTTGTCAGCTTGTTTTCTTACCTCATCATTTTTGCCTCTCTCCTTTCCACTTTCTGTAATTGACCATCTTTCTTCAGTGTAGAGTCCAAAGACATCACAAGGCTTAGGACCTTTCATTTTCCCAGATAAGTAAAATGATCCCATATCATGCAGTTATGATGTTGTTTGCCTTCTCTCAGTATGGTACTTGCAGCCCATGCTACTGTTCCCTCATGCTATGGTTTCAGTGTCCCTCACAACATTTTCCACAGAAAACTCAGTTGTGTTAGGTGCTTCCACAGCTGATAACGCCTACCTAGGTGCAAAATCTTCCTACCTGAAAAATAAAAGGGATTTCATATCAGATTTTTGAATTTGCTCAGATTATTCCAAATTTTGTGCTTATCTTTAGAGATTCATAGGCCCTCAGCTATTTTTTTATGTAAGGAGTTTATTCCCTATATGAAAACCAAGCTGTTATTTAAAGTAATGAGTAAAACTGAATCCATCATAGGTCTTTAGAGAAAACAAGTCTTTAGTACTTTTTATTACTATTTTACACCTTTTTTTTAAGTGAAAGATATAAGTATAGTGTGGTTTTTGTTCAGTATATTGGGATACAATTTACTTTATGTAGTATACTTAATACAAACCGTCTCATAAATAACTTGAAAGACCTCTATACAAAGAATAACCTCTATTGCACTTAGTAGGAAAAAAAGAGGGTGTAAAGATAGTGATTAAACAATAACTGAGAAGACTGACTCATTTGGGTAATAGGAAAAGAGTACAGAATATAAAATATTTATCTTTTTCCAAATTTTATTTAATTTTCAAGTTGTAAAAAGAATGGAAGCTTATGAGGCAGTGAAGTTTAAATTGTTCCAAAAGGTAATCACTGTGTAAGAAGTATGTCGGTCATATTGTGATAAGGAATAAGGAACAGAAAAGTACTGAAATTCACAGAAAGGAGAAAAGAATTCGAAGATAAGAGGTTTGAATTTCTCCTTTGTACCAGCTGGAGCACAGGATATGCAACGAAGCTAATTGCAGGCCTCTGATTATGGAGTCTATTCAGGACTATTTGAAGCTAAGAAAATCTGTACAGAGGTAATAAACACCAGAGGGCAAGGATTTCAGCTGTTTAACTTCTTGTGATTGCAGGAAAATGGTGTTGGGATTGGCCAAATCCAGGGATGGACTGATCTCTGTGGCTACTACCCCTATAGGGCTAATGAGAAGAGACATTCTAGTTCCCAATCCCAAGACAGGCTACAAGACCTCCAAGGACATTTAAAGCAAGTCCTGCTGAACAAAAAGAAGCTCAAACTCTTCTGAGCTCAATGAAGCACCTCTAATGTATTGTCCCACTTGAGCCTGGGACGGCTTTACATGGTACAGCTGGAAGAGCCCAGCTAGGAAAAATTCTACAAGAGAAGCCCATGCAAGAGGAGAATTTCTTCATACCAGCACAGTCAAAGGCTGCAACAGCAATATCAGTCACACTAAGAAAGGTTTGAGAGGTCTGGCAAAAGCAGGAAAAAGCAGAAACAAAGTACAAAACAAAATGGTTTGTTGAACTTCTTCAGCACCACACCTAATTATAAACTAGCAGAATAAAGTTTCTGGAATATCATAGAATCAGACACATCAATCTGGAGCCTAGAAGGCACATTATACAGAAAGCATATTGAAACATTTCCATATTTGACCCTTAGGAGGACTGACATATTATGGAATATTTTGTGAACCCTGACACAATAAGCTGAAGAGGAATCTTGTGTTCTGCCTTTATTAGAGCAGGACAGACAGGCAAGAACAACAGCAAGTTGCAAAGAGACTCAGTGGCACCAAGGTTAAACAGCCAGAGTGCACAGAGGGCAAAGGGTGAGCTGTGCTGCATCCTAGAGCTGTATTTAAATTTTCTCCACACGCTGTTTATGGACCCTGAGCAGGAAACTCTGGACTATGAATAGTCACCCATGAGCCCTCCATCAGCACAGGCACTGCAGAGCCTTTTCTAGGGGAAGTCATACCTGACTGACTGTGTGTCTGAGTCTGATAAAAACTGGACAAAGATTACCGAGGTCTGTCCAGCCACCCACAGTGATTGCCAGCTAGAACTTGAATGCTATTTTTTTTTCCTGATTTTACCTTTTCTTTCCACAATTTCGTTTTTCTTTTTGGAGATTGGAATCTTTCCTTTACTCCATTTGGTTGAAATAAACATACAGATTATCAAATTGAAAAGTTTTGTCTATATAGTGTTAATCATTTATCTGTGTTTTCTCACCTTCACAGAAAGTGGAACCTGGGGCAGATTGAGTCTCTCCTGTAATTTCCATGCTGAAGCCTTATAGTCCATCACGAGGCACAAGTGAGATGCCCTAATTGCAACTTTCCTAAAGCACTGGAGCAGATGAAACAGAGTATAGTTACTGGTACCTGCCCCAAAAAATAATATTTGACAAATGAACATAAACCAAAATAGAGTATTTCCATTCTAGTGGAAACTTTAATGGAAGGATCTGGCTACTGAAGATAGAAGCTTTTTAAAATTTTTTTGACAGAAAGTTTTCCCAACCTATTAGAAATTGCACTTATCTGTTTCTCATGTAAAAAAATGACAGCTTTTCTGATCATCTCTACTACTCTTATGAAAACATACGAGGCAATATCTCAATCATTCTTATAGCAGCCTGCAATGCTGCTTATCTTTCTTTGCAGTGTGGACATCTTGTCCCCAATTTCCATGACTTGGGTTAGCACCTTTAGGTTGCTGCCCTGAGATCAAAATCAACTTGTTCTTCTGAGGTATTTCTTAAAATATGACTAAACATCCTTAATTGTTAATTTTCAGTCAGTGTCAGAAATCTGATTTGTGCTCCTTATTACCCCAACTTCTTATTGACCTCCAGATGTTGACTTTCTGTTACTGAAAGCACTCTTCTCCTTCACAAGCTCCTCCTAAACTGCTGAATCTCTTAAAATAAATTCATAAGATTTTAATTTTCCTGTATGCATTATGTAGGTACGTAACTTCATGCACCATTAACAGTGGGTTGATTAACACTCTTTTTGTTGGCATTGTACTCAAAATACGTATTTAATGAAGACCTGTTTTATGACCAAATTGGTTTTGTTTTCTTTCAGAAAAACCAAGGTATTTTTTTCTTCCCACCCCAAGGTTGAAACTTGCTATGGCTCTCTTCAGCATTCTTTCATAAATTCTTTTTTCTTATTTCTTTATTTCTTGGAAAAAATTCTAAACCTTTCTGTATTTCCTTCAACTGTGTGGCATCTCCACTCCAATCTACAGAACAGATTATAATTCTTTATATTTTTTTTGTCATCAGCAAAACAGAAGCTAAATTAGAGTAGCAAGGAAAAAGCCAGAATAAATTAATAAAGTGTTTTGTGGGTATATAATTTTCTATTCATGACCATTTCCCAAAATATATCCCAGATATGGAGAGTGCAGTGAGCCTGAATCAAGCTGCAATCTGTCACTCTACACATTAAAATTCTAGTAAAATAATATAAAATTTGATATAGAGCATAAGAAAAGCTTGGAAGGGAAAGAAAAAAAATTAATACACAAGAAATTAAAAGTTAATGGAAGAAATAAAACCTTTGAGCCCCAGAGAGTTTATTTGGGGTAGAAGGAGAGAGGAGAGAAAGGAGGAGAACAAAAGATAAATAAAAGATTGCAAGGGGGAAGGAAAATGGTGCTCTGCTTTCACTGGGAATACTTAAATGCCTCACAAGATGAGCACAGCATTAGGATATGAAAACCTAAAGGGCAATATAATCCCAAAGGGGAGGACTAGTTTCAAAAGAAGGTTTATTAAAACTTAGCTTGCTTTGCATAATGTCAGAGAAAGAAATACAGTGAAACTCTAACCTTTTTTTCCTTTACAACTTTCAGTTCCTTTACACTCTTTTTTCTCTATGATCGCTTTCCCTACCCTGTAGCTTTACTCCTGCTTTCTGTTTATAATCTTTAGAATACTTTCATGAGCATATGCTATAATTCTCTTCCCTTTTCTTTATCTCCTTGTTCCTACAAGCTGGCTTGAATAAAGAAGTCATTATCAGCAAGCCCACAATGGGTCCAGACATCCACATTCAAGATGTTGTATAGATGATATATTGATCAGTCCTCAATGAGTAATAGCGTTCTAATGAAAAGAGCGTACAGAAGTTAATGTATCTGCTCATGCAAACCACAAATGAAGCATTCTGTGGCACAAAGGGTCTGGCCCTGTGAATTATAATTACTCCCTACAACAATAAAAGTCAGGAGTGGTTTTATTTATTTACCGCAATCAATGATAGTCTGTGGGCTACACATTGAAAATTCGTTTTACAAACCAGCACCCAGACTGTTTGCCTTTTCTGTGTCCATTGGGAATTAACCCTTCAGCTGCCGCTGCAGATCCCGAGATAGCTATTCCTGCAGAAACAAAAAGACCACGGTTTGTTTTGGTGTTTTTCAGGTTAAGAAAAGCAACTACAAGCATGCAGAGAGGAGTGACCATATGTGACTGCTCCCAGTAGAGACAGCATATATTAAATCAGGATGAGCATATAAAAACAAAGAATTTCTGTCCTACGTGAACTACTTGGGGAGTCCCTGGTTTGAAAACTGCACCACAATGCTGTGTCATGCAACTTTCACAGTCTGATGAGAGTGTTTTTAATGCTTTAGAATTTTCTCTTCTGTCCTCAAAGCAATGAACAGTAGAATAAATTCAATCTATGCTAACACAGAGTATGTAGCCAAGGAAAACAAAAGAAGTACCACTCCACTTATTAATTAAATTGTAGGAAAAAGGAAAATTAAAATTCTGTTGACACCTATGCTAAAGCAGAATAAACCTGTATTTCAGTAGAAGAGCAAAGATTAACAAACTAAAAAAAGCCTTAAACCCTAAATTAAAATATAATTATGCTACTTTTGTGAATTATATTTTGCATATTAAATATTGGTCTGTCACCCTTTCAAAAAACATTCAAAGCCAGACACTAGGAAACTCAGAGAGAAAGCCAATGTGGGTGATCAAACGTGAGAAAAGTTTCTTTTCAAAGAACAACTAAAATAAAGGACTGGTCAAACTGGAAAAGAAATGCTGGGGTGGAATGAGGGGGTAATAGAGGTTCATAAAATCTATGTGTGCCTCACAGAAGATAGAAACAAATATCTGTGCTCTCTTTTTCTCAACATCAAGGGGGGAAAAAAATGTGACTAGAAAATTGAAAACAAATAAATGCAGATACTTTTCCACACAAAGAATATCTTTGCTCAGTGTCCCAGGATGCTACAGATGTCAGAAGTTTGTGTGATTTCAAGAGACGACTGATCAAACGTCATGGACGAAAACTCCTCAAGATCTCTTTCTCAAGAAATCCTAAGCCACAAATCACTAGAAGCCGGAAAACATTCTGCAGGAAGTGTCATTAAATTATAATTTTATCTCCTCGTCCTGGCTTTGGAGACTTGCCACCACCGGGTGAGGTTGACCATAGCCTGGGCCAATGAGCTGGGTGCACTGATTATGTTAAAATCAACAACTGACCCATAATACAAGGCATTATTTTATGCTACCAACCAATTTGCCAAAAAAATTAAATTAAAAGAGGTTCCTTTTCAATGCTTTCACTGTAAGTCAGATCAACATGTGACTGAAGCACTGTCTGATGTAAAGCCTCATTTCCTGACAGAGGGCTGTAACGTGGCATTTGCTCAAACTCACCCATCTGTTTAATTTGTCCCTTATATTTTTTATGTTTCTTAATGTTGTTAAACTGCACAGACTTGTCGTTTGGTTGGCTTGCAGCACCTATCATGCAGAAGAAACAAAGAGTTTCCTTCATGGGGCATCAGAATGATATGCAGTTAGCTTTTAATTGGTATGGGAGGCCTTTGAAGAGGAGAAGTGAAGGCTCCAGAATTTCTGTCAAAAAAACAAATTACCTTCCAGGGCTAAAATCTGCACTGATAGGAAATGCAAGCTACCATCCCTTGAATCCTGAATAATCTGGGTTCTGAATTAATTATATCTTTCCAAAGCTTAACCATAAATAGGAGTTGTCATCTTCTTTTTTCCTTGTCTTGTCTGTTCCCTGCTGTGTGTGTACATGTGTCCTTCTTAAGTCTTGGTAAATCTCTCTGATTAAGAGTAGGATTAATATAGAAGAATTAAACTTTTAAGATCAAAAAGAAAAGACATTTAACTTTTACCAACAAGAAATTGTTACTAACAAGCATTCTTTAAGTGAAAGAAAGCCTCCCTGTGTACAAAGGACTATTTAACTGAAAATACAAAGTTTCCTTCTTTAAACAAATAATCTTCAAAAGGAAATATTTTATTTTTACATTTATTTCCACTTTAATCCTATCCTTTTCCTGCCTCACATGGTTCTTTCTTCTAGAGAATAATATTATAAATGGTTGTAAAGTGTTATTTCCTTTCATCATCTAAGCCTTATATGAAAAGTATTAAATGAGAAATTATACTTAAAAAAAAAATCATCACACTGTCTTGCACTTTTGTTTGTTATTTGGGACCATACAATATAGTTGGAAATAGTTCCAGTAGTATTAGAGTGAAAACTTTTATTCTTTTTTTTTTGATACTTAAAAAAAAAAAAAAAAAAAAGAAAAGAAAAGAAAAAAGAAAGGAGCCTAGTTAATCCACTAATGGCATCTTTGTATATTTAATTACTATTATTTTTATAGCAACATCACTTAACTGACACTGAACACCATTTTTCATATTCACTAAGGAAGCATATATTCTATATATAATGCTAGGTAGGTGAAAAGGAGTGCAACATGTAAATGACATATCCAAAATAGGTGCAAGCTGACTTACCCAAAGTTTCTACATATTTTCAGGATCACTAACAAAAGGATTGACTTTCCCCAACCTCCACAAGAATTCCATGTCTGAGCTGAACTAACCTCCGCAAGGGTCCTGTTTGTCAATGAGGCACAAATTTTTTCTCAGTTCTTTACATAAATCTGGAGAAATTTCATTTATTTCAGTGCTAATACCCTGAATTTGTCACACCATAATGAGAAAAAAAATTAAAATTTTTGCAAATAAAAAACCCTCTACTTCTTTTTAAAATATTGTAGAGCAAATTTTTAATTTTTTGTACTTTACAGATCATAATGAGATGCATGTTTTCAATAAATATATTTTTCTTCTTTTTTTCCATCTTTATAACTTTATATGACAGTAGTTTTTCTATTGCATCCTGTTGTTCAGAAGGTAATGTGCATGTTAGAGTATAGGCAAAGGTTGTCGTACACCAAGAGCTGAGGAAGCATCATCAGAGATTTCAGAAAGCAGAAGGGTCACTTCTCAGATACTGCTGTGATAACAGTGCCAGAAACTGAAGGAATCTTGTGCTTTGTTCTTTCATATTTTTACACATAAATTTCCCTTCTGAGTATACTGTCACATAATCATCAGCATCCTCACCAATATCAGCAAGTCAGTTTAAGGGTTTCATTAGGTTTGAGAGATAATCACAGGAAAGGAACTGCAAAATAGGTGTAAAGCCTAGGCAAGGTCTTCCATAAGAGACTAGATTTAATTTGGATATGGAAACGGAGCAAATGAGAGTCAGCCTGACTTTTAGGCTTCAGGTCTAAGGTCTTTGACTGAATTGCATTAGACTTGAATTAGGAAATTAAAACAAATTGCAGGAGATACTTCACCCATACCAACAATAAGTGAACAGAAAAGAGGTAGGGACAGTATATGAAAAGGAGGGGACTGAAATTTTAAAAACCATTGAAAAATAAAATTAATATATTCTGAATGGACAAAATGTAAGCTTAAGATTGACTTTGTTTCAGAACACACTAGGAATGATTAATGGATAAGAGTCTAGCAGAAAAGTAAGCTGAATATTACTCTTGTTTCTGAACGCCAAAGGAATGGTCACAAAGAAGATTACACAGTTCAATTAGAATATGCAACAAATTTGCTATCCAAAATGTGGTGGATGCAATATTGATGGAGGGGAAAAAAATTGTAAACAAAAATTTACTTGCTATTTTAGGAAATATTTTTGGGTTTCTGCATTTTTGGGCTGTCTTCAAGATCAGAAATGAAATGTTAGAACTTTGTACCATGTTTGTTCTGCAACCTACTCTTCACTAGAGAAGAATTCTACTCCTAAGAATGTATCAAGAGTCAAAATCATCACATTCCCTACCATTACAGGCATCTACATTTTTAAAATTCCAATTTTAAATTTGCCTACATCCAGCTTAGAAGTAGTTTGGTACCCCTTGTCCCTTCTGTCTTATAGTAACTCTGTTCCAAAACTTTACTCTTCTGATATCTATAGAACTACTTCTTGATTGAGATGTCTCAGTTATGCACTTTTTTTTCTTCATCCAGGTTTGTCTTCCAGTTTACCTACCTCTCTGGTGTTTATTCCTATAAAATTTTTATAAAGAGAAATTCTGTTTCTTATCTTTTTTTCTGAAACAAGTATTTTTACATGCACAAATACACTCACTAGTGGTTAATATCACTTTTAGCAGCTACATACCTGTGCTCACTGAACACCATTTCTTTACTGTTTCACACAGCCTACATTCCTATAAATTCCTCTGAAAAGTGAACCTAAAAAGTTTTGTTTGTTTGTTTGGCTCCTTAATTCTTATTTTACTACTAAATCACTGCTGGTAAATTATAATATCTAGTTCAGGTAAACTTTGGAAAATATTAGTAAAATCAGCACCAAGTTCTTCCTCACCAATATTTTAAAGAATGATTCTGTCAATGTGTCTTTCTCTGAGGATAAGAGGATAAGAGTGAATTAAAAACAAATAGTTCCAACGAAAAAGGAAATGTCAAGGGGGAGAATAAGGCAAGAAATGAGGGTGAAAAAAATGAAGTCTTAGGGACAGAAAGCAAGTGTAATGGAACTTTCCCAATGTAGAGGCAGCAGAAGTACTTGGTTCTCATATACTCAAACTAAAACACATATTTGCTCTCCCATAACAAGGCAAAGCAAGTGTTCTCTTTGTATGGCCTTCAAAAGGGATTTTTCTCTGGACTTAAACTACATTGGCTTATGTTAAATGCTGAATAGTTAGTCAAAAACATTGTTCAGAATGGACCACCTTTTTCCACAGGTTCCCACTGAACTAAATATACCAGATATGGTCTTAAATCCCATTTACCTTCCAGACACAAGTCTCTGTGCTTGCTTTGTATACACCATGAGCTATAGTATCATTACTCCTGACTCTCCTACCTGCAGGGGACAGGAAGGAAGAGAGGTTGTCATGATGCCTCCACTCTCTGCAGCTCACGTTACAAGTTCAAACCTAAAACCAATTCATCCAGAAAGGCAAAGTGTGAAAATGTTCCAGCAAATAGCATTGAGACAATATGTATTTTCATCTAATACTTAAAATAGTTGTTTATGAATATGGTTCTTTCCACATTTGCTTGAATATTTGTCCTCTTCTCTGGGCCACTGATCACCTTTTATATCTTGAGTGGTGAAAATGTGTGGAAATATCAGATCAAATCATCTTACATACTATGTTTTCAGCTTGCATTTATGTATACAGAGAGAACTGACCTTTATTCCCACTGGCCTGGAAAGGTTCTGTGTGCAACAACACTTGTAGCTGGTCAGGAATTCAGAGTAACACCATGAGTGTGCTAAATGAGGTATGAGAGAAATTCATCTTCCCTTACATAAGGTAAAACCCAGCTAAAATATTGGTAACATCTTACTGCAATATTTGGGAGCCACTTCAGTCCATTTCTTGAGTGAATTATAAGTAACTGACTCCTGATCATCTGTCACACACTGTCTTCCTGCCACTCATCCTCTGCAAGGATCCTCTTATCATCCCTTTCAGATGCACTAACTCTTTCAAGGTCTTTTCCATCCCTATTCCTCATATGATCAAAGTACATATGTTTGTGCTGTCCTCCTGTCTTGGTAACATAGAAACTGTCTTCTTTTTTGGTGCAGGAAATATATGGGTCCTCACCAGCACTATTTTAAAGAGTCCTCCATGGTTTCTTTGTGGTCAGCATCTATTTTTCATCATTTTTACTCCCAGGAGAACAGGCTATGGAAGTGCAAAACTACATTTTGCAACACACTTTTGTACATTCTTAGAGTCCATCCTTTCCCAAGATTTTTGTGAATGGCTGAATGAGCCATTTTTAATTTTTTTGCAATTTCTTTAGAAAATCCCTTTTGCTGAACACACTTACACTGAATTAATCTACTGCTTCTGCAATATGACCATTAAGTTTGGGCATTATCCTGTTTCTGGAAAATGATACAGCCTTCATAGCTTTTAGATTTGATCCATCTTGGGATGATCTCATTTCCTCGCCTGATTTAAAACCATGGTGTTCAGCACATGGCATCAGAAATTTTAAGGAAAAGAATGCTGAGTCATCAACTCACCTGATATTACTCATCTACCTGTTGCTTCCATATTCTGAATCCTCACAGAACTTTCTTCAGAGTAATTTTTGCATGTACTTTGAAAAGTCCAACAGATAAGTATACAGCCTGACATGTGAAAGTCTACTCACTGCCACAAAGTGCAGACAGCTATGCAGGTGGTTATTAAAGCAGGAACTCCATGAGGTGCTTTGGAATTTGGGTTATCTGCCAGCATCTGTCAAACATCGACCTTTTTGAAAAGTATCAAACGTTGTAAATGATCAGCTAAACAGGTGGTTAACAGGTGGTCTCATACAATTTTGCGTGATGTATATTTTGCTTACATGTCTTCTCTGGGAAAACACCAAAAACCATATTCCCCTTCCTGTTGCAGAACTGGTGGCTCTGCTCCACCTCATCTTTTTTGTCTCCAATAAAATTGCTCTGATGAGCACCCAAATGATCAGAATTTATATATAAAGGAATTTTTATATAAAGCAATATAAAGAAATGAGACATCTGTCATAGCAATATTTTTATTAAATTTGACTGAAAGAAAAGCTTTCTGTAAGGTTAAGACCATTAGTATCATGCCTTCCTCTAAGAAATTACTCTCAGAATGTTTTAGCATAAACAAACCCTATTTTTGGTGGGTTTTTTTACTTTTATTTTTAGTCTTATGGAGGTGAAGAGTAAATTAGGACAGAAAGTGTCTGTTCAAAAAGTTCTAAAGGTTAAAGTTATAAGTAACTGCTACCTTTGTTAAGAGAATGGTCTGGCACTGTCAATAAAGAATGTTGTTCATATTCATATTTAGTAAGCTCATTAATGTGCACAAATAAACTAGTAAAAGCCTTTTGGGGGTGTAGAGGTCTTCCACCTGCTGGTTGATATGTTACATCAGTTTTAATTGCTCTTACACACACATGATTTTTAGGAAATAAAGTGAGAATTGTAAACTTTTTTTGATAGAAAATAAGCAGGTGACACAGTTTGATGAAAACACTGTATTTCTTAAATAATCCTCATCTTGGGAACAGCATTCATTTGGCCCATATACATGCACATGGGTAGTTTCCAGGATGGAACCAGGAGTAGGTTAGAATTCTATGTCTACTCAGGTGTGTTTCAGATCCCATATTCACCAAAGTCATGAATTAGGACAGTCCCATCTCTGCTACAATGCAGGAACACAAATACCCTAAAGGACTAAGTTTTATCAAAGCACAAATTAGAACAAGGCAACTCTGAAAATACACGATTCCAGCTGAGTTAGAGGACAAGACAATGGCCAAAGAAATAGCTGAAGAAATCTGCCCCTCACCCACAGCCACCCTTTTCCCAGCAGCTGGCAGGAGTTTCCTGAATAGCACAAAGTCCCCACGCTCTCTCCTGCGAGGGTCACCTGCCTGTGGCCGGCCCTGCCTGGAGCATGGCTGTGGGTCCGTGTCACGCTGTGGGTCCGTGTCACGCTGTGGGTCCGTGTCACGCTGTGGGGCTGTGTCATGCTGTGGGGCTGTGCCACGCTGTGGGTCCGTGTCACGCTGTGGGGCTGTGTCACGCTGTGGGGCTGTGTCACACTGTGGGTCCGTGTCAC